>OX638408.1:6550145-7150145 GCA_951813805.1 Limnephilus auricula
ATTTTTTATAAGGTTATTTACTCTCTTTTTAACTTTTGAAGGTTATTCTTATCAATGTAATATATCATCGAAGAATAAGATAACAATAATAAACTAAATGAAAAAATGATCAAGACACAGAAAAATAATAAAACATAATGGTCGCAACTGGGACTCGAACCCAGATCTCTTACCGACGGCACTCTAACAATTCAGCCATTGCGTCCGATTATAAAATCGGACGTGAAAAAAAATATACATGAATTACGTTTTATTATTTTTCTGTGTCCTGTTCATTTTCATATATTAATTTAGATTATTATTTTTATCTTCTTCTTCAATAAAATAATAATGTTAATTAATGAACTCAGTGTTACATAATATTCTAACTTACCAACAAAGTTTTATTATAATTGATCCAGATTACATAATTAACTCACTCCTAAATAAATAAAAATCTGTCATCCATAATATTATCTAAGATTCGTGAGCCATATTGTCTATCTCAAGTCCGGCAAATTAGCGCCAGGATTAGCTTCATTGATGTGATTATAAAAATGATATATCAAAGACCCGAACCGTTTGACGAAATTCTTCCAAATTACATTTTTTGGAATGACATCTGTTAGCGGCTGGCGTAATTTCTCAAATGTAAATTATTGGGTATTAAACGAAGAAAAATGTAATTCTAAAATACAATAATTTTATTCGTAAAAACGGTCAAAAACGGGACTGAAGTTCTAATGAACAAATTAACAGGGTTTCAATGTTTATTGGCGGGAACATGTAAGAATAATTTGTTGGTACACGTAATTTTGTAAGTATACCAACAAATTATTCTTTAATTTTCCCGCCAATAAACATTGAAACCCTGTTAATTTGTTCGTAAGAACTTCAGTCCCGTTTTTAACCATTTTTGTGAATAAAATTGTGGTTATTCAACCTATACATGGATAATTGTATGCAAGAATTGAAAGAGGCGGGATTGGGCGCGAAATTGAATGAAATGATAGTATGTTGCCTGTTGTATGCTGATGATGCAGTGCTGATTGCTAACAGTATAGAAGATCTGCAGTCTCTCGTGTCTAGGATGAACGAAGTATGTATGAAGAATGAATTAATGATGAATGTAAGCAAGTCTAAAGTCATGGTGTTCGAAAGAGAGAGTCAGAAAACGGTGTGCAATATAGTTGTGAATGATGAATACTTGGAGCAGGTGGATGAGTTTGTATATTTGGGAAGTATGTTTACGAGAGATGGGAAGACTGATAGGGATATCGAAAGAAGGGTGAATGCAGGTAACTCCATTAATGGAGGATTGAACGCCGTTGGAGCCAACAAAAAGTTGTCCACAGAAGCGAAGTTAGCAGTCCACAATGGAGTACTGGTACCTACCCTGATGTATGGCAGTGAAGCGTGGAAATGGCAGAGAAAGTATGAAAGTAGACTGAATGCTGTAGAAATGAGATCCTTGAGGCGTATGTGTGGTAAAACCATGTATGATCGTGTGAGGAATGTGGAGATCCGAAAAGAATGCAAGGCTGATGTGAGCGTAGTAAGTAAGATTAAGAAAGGGACGCTTAGGTGGTTTGGGCATGTTGAGCGAATGAATGAAGAAAGGAGTGTAAAGAGAATTTATGACGCGAATGTGAACGGTATAAGAAGCCGAGGACGCCCAAGGAAGACGTGGCCCGACCAAGTAAATCAGATACTTGAGTCGGGCCATGTCAAGAGTCAGAATAATAGAAGAGTATGTATGAGAAGATGTATGAATGTGAATGAGGCAAGGAGTGTGTGCCAAGACCGAGTTGTTTGGCGGTCTGTCCTCTCTGCCTACCCCTGCGGGGAAACGGCGTGATGGTTAGTTAGTTAGTTAGTGAATAAAATGATTCTATTTTAGAATTAAAATTTTCTCCGTGTATGCTAAAAATGTGGAACTAAGAAAAAATAGTTATTAAATCTGTGCAAACTTCTTTGTAGGTTTTTTTAATCATTTATCGTGAATAATAGATTCCATGTACAAAAAACTAATGTATTCAAAGCCACCTATTACGAAAACCTTTACATATTTATAACTCTCGAATAGCGAGCTTTGGCATATGAATTGTGGACCGATTTTCCTTTCTGGTATTTTCTAGGTCAACGCGATTATTTTTAGCTCGTAAAGTTATTTTGATCATAAACGAATGAATTTTTAAAATAAGACAAGACGCTGCACAATTTAAACATAATTTTTGTTCTGATGTAATTAATGATTTTACTTTATTGTACGTTTTAGTAATTATTTTCCATTTGCTCAATTAGAAAAAGGGAGTTAAAACCGGATTTTTTACAACTGTTTAATTACAAATAAATATCTGTATTTTTTTACAGCATTCAGTAAAAGGGTGAATGAGAACTGTTTTCTGGCAATTTACTTTTGTGATAATTGATTTTGAAGGTAAAACATCGTATTGAGCTTCTATCTCCATTAGTCAACTACCTATTGACATATATTTTGAACAGCCTATCAAAGCCTATGATCTGGGCTCGAGACTGGATGAAGAAAACTTTTGGGAGGGACGGATTCATTTGGTTGTCACTCTTGGACTCACTGACCCCCCAGTCAATTTACATTTTTCCTTTTCAGAACTTCCTTTCATTAAAAAGATCATCCACACCGCATACGTAAAGATGACATAATCCTCGAGGGAACTTATGATCCTCATTACCTTCTGTGAGGATCTAAAATTTAAAAAAATATGTATCTCAATAATAATCTAAATTAAAAAATTAAATATGAAAATGTTTTATAATCTGACGTAAATAAATAATATTTTATAATTAAAATATTTTATATATTTTTATAAATATTAATATATTTTTACAATTAAATATATTTTTTATAAATATTTAATATATTTTTATAATAAAAAGTTTTATAATTCGGTTTTGTAATCCGACGCAATGGCTGAATAGGTAGAGCGGTGTTCCGTTAAGACGTGAGATCTGGGTTCGAATCCCAGTTGCGACCATTATGTTTTAGTATTTTTCTGTGTCCTATTCATTTTCATATTTTAATTCAGATTATTATTGTTATCTTATTCTTCAATGATATATTTCTCGTACATTGATGGGAATAATCTTCAAAAGTTAAAAGGAGAATTATTCTTATAAAATATATATATATATATATATATATATATATATATATCTTTTATTACCACCGTAGTATATTTCTTAACGTAAATATCTATTACTACGTGTAATTACGTAGTAGTAGATATTTATTTTTACGATTCTCACAAATGCCACTGTACGTTTCAACAATCAGTATAATTCGCTTCGCCTTTCCCAGCGTCAATTGACCCAAACTTATTTTTATTTACAAATCACCGATTTCTGAAGCGTGGCTTGGCCGTGACCAAAGCGTAAAGAACCCGCCTCACCTTTCACCACATATGCGCTCCGGGGAATAAGT
The DNA here is from genome assembly GCA_951813805.1 of Limnephilus auricula. Lineage (NCBI taxonomy): Eukaryota > Metazoa > Arthropoda > Insecta > Trichoptera > Limnephilidae > Limnephilus > Limnephilus auricula. The sequence continues at coordinate 6,553,585 of OX638408.1, forward strand.
AGTGGATACTTGCCAATAACACAATGAAAATACTCGACTACAAAAGAAAACCCAGACAATGCTTTGCTTGTTTTCTTTAAAATGTCCCATGACGCCCGAGTTCCTAAAAACAAGGAAAGTTGTAGAATTGGGAGAACAATCCGATGATGAAAGCATTGTTCTTTGAACTAAGAGCATCACTTGACAGAGGACAGATGAGAGGAAACGGTAGAACAGTCATTGTTGTAAGACTGAAATTTATTCATATATCCAGAAAACCGCGAATAATGAACTATTTTCGGACAGTTGCAAACTAGGCTTAGTTACAATCGGTCGATATCGGAAAATGTCTGTAAAACAATTCAATAATTACATAAATTGTATAATACCAAAGAAGCTAATACATTTGTAATAAAAAGCATCTGTATGCCAATTGGTTTCGATGGAGCAGATGATACGTATTATATATAGTTTAGTGTTAATAAGTTGTGTATTGTCTTGATATTTCGAATTAAATTGTTTATGCTAACACGGTTGTGAAACCGATTGGCGTGATTTCATAAAATAAGGAGTTGTACGCTTTATAGTATACAGTTTTAACTTTAACGTTTTCGAACCACAAGTAAGTAATTAATAATTTTCATAACACTTCGTATCTTTTACCTCAGAAGTTATCTTTAGATCAACGGAATTTGTTCGCCTATTTTTTTTATTTTAGATCCGACTGTACTTATATTAATCTGTGTTTTTTAATTCGTTCATTTATCACAAGAATTTATGAGCAAAACCTCAACGAAAACTACGAAGTTCCACTCTTGGTGAAATCAAACTCAAGTGATTGTGTGTTCTTATTGTGAAAAACAATTATTTTGTAGTAATAAATCCATTGGTGCCACAATTTGGGATGCGGAGATGGGTTTACTTTTGGATATATATTATTGGATATCCAACACCCCTGCCGTAGGTCGACCCAAGTGGTTCCATACGTTTGTTGACTTAGCAGGGGTGCCTGGTGCCGTCGTGGTGGGAGATTTATCTAAGTCTTATTGCGTGACGGGCTGGGTCGGGAGAGACTGGTGAATGGAGACATTTTACCACTCAAGACAGACTCTCTCGATCCATCACTCTGAGTTTTTTATCTACCCCTCATACTCCTTTTCTTCACAGAACTTCCTCTCCTTCCTTTCAACTAAGTATCCCCAAAGATGGTGGAAATTATTTCTGTGGAGGAAAGGTAAAAAAAAAAATTGGTCATACGAAATACGTTCACCAGATAAAGAAGCCAAGTGTGTCGGCATTGGTTAACAATTTATAATTTTGGTGTTAGCATGGGTATAAAATTTCTATATTAAACTATAATAATCGATTCAAGATTTCTTAATCTTGGAGGACTGATATAAAAGGGTACAAATAATGTATATTTCCATTATTTTGTGATGTTTTATGTTTAAGTATTTCATTTATTTTACGCCCAGAGGGCTTCTACATAAATACATAAAGGCAGTACAACTTTAACATGAGAATTTTTTTTTTCTTTATTCATTTTGTTTGTTACAGGTTTGTTTTACATGGCTTTTTGACTACCAAACTAGGCATATGCCCGTATTATGGTAGTCGAGATTCATAAGATGTTATATTAAGTATAACCAATGGAGCGACAGAGCAATTAATTTTTTTTCTCGGATTGCTACAGGAAATTTTTCCGCCCACAATAAAAAAATCACCTCCGAATTTGAATATGGAGTCATACAAACTGATTATAGTTCTATGTAGCCAATGAATTCCATTATCTTTTGTCTATTACTTGCGCACTTGAAGTGAAACATCACAAAACTGCGCTATACAAATGCTTTGTTATTATTATTATTATCACATATTTGTAGGATTTATAAAAAAAATGTAATTAAATCTTTAACCTTAAAACATTTTAAAGAATCTAGAGAATATTTATTCTGTTATATTTTAAATGCACAACATATATAATAGTAGTTTTAATAAAAAAAAATTATTTGAAAATTTGCCACATTTTGGCATGAAAGCAATCCAAGATTTTGGAAATAGTGTCACAATGTGGCAAAAAGCGCTCGAGTAGATAAAATATTAGGTATATAAATAATATAAATAAAGTTACGATAGACAAAATTAGAGTGAAAAATAATAACAATAAAGTTACGATAAAAAAATAATTCATGTGTGACATAAAAATTGTTTCTAAATTTGCTAAATCTTTCAGCTCTTTATTGGTCCACAATGATTTTTTTAGATAAATTCGATAAAATGGATTTGTGTTTAGCTGTGTCATATTTTCAGTAAAACCAGAATAGAATTAAGCGGATGAATAAAATTAACGAAAAAACATACTCAAATTTAAATTCCAAAGTGATTGTGAGAAATCCACTTGTTTATTGTTAATGTATTTTTCTACATAATGCAACTAACACAAAGTGACGCCCACGGAACTTCAAAAGCACGAAACCAAATTTCTTCAACTGTTTTTCCAGCGCCACCCCTTTTTTCAAAATAGGCCAAGGACGACAATAGCTTAAAATTACGATATCAATGCTGTAGCTAAGTAAACTTCACCGTGTAAAATGGTCACTCTATTTATTTAATACGCTTACTCTGTTTATTTAATACGGTGTAGTAACAACGAATATCAACAACAATCACTGCATATCTTAAAAATCTCATTGTTCGATTGCACTGACTTAATCATGTGACACTTAAAAATCTGTTTCATACCCAGAACTGTATCTACTCTAGATGGTCTTGTTTAAAGATTGACTGACGATATTTTATGCATATTTAAAGATATATTTGAATATTGACAAAGGTAAAAACAACCATTATTTCATGGATACCCGAAATGTTAGTATTTTGGACCGTGGGCAGGCAGACCTATTTGAAAGATGAATCAAAATAAAATTCATTATTTGACCGTCAAAACATGCATCGGCTAGTGAGGGGGGTAACTTGCTGGCTTTATCAGAATAGTTTGGGATTTCCGGTAATTGAAATAAAATTGAAACAATTAAATTAATTAAATCACTATAACATAATGTATGTACATAATCTTAGGCAAACCGTATTAACCTCACACTAATCAGTTCAAGGTAAATTGAGACGAGAAAGTTTAGGCCATAACTTTTTTATTTATTTATTATGTAAATATTAATAATTTTGTACAAAAATTCAGACAGTATCTTATCATTTACTGATTGGCAGACCTAACAAATGCAAATTTTTTTTTCAATAGCTTTCATCGATATTTTATGAAATTAGTTTGTTTATTCCTGTATTGCCATATCTATTACATCTATAAATCTAAAACTTAACTAAATACATAGAAAAAACCAATAATTACTATTAGATCCGTGCATGGGCTTTGCCTCGGTGGAATTTTTTAGTTGCTCTACATAATTACTAACTTGGCGTTTATATATATATGTATATCTTAATGGATAAACCACGGGAGTCCACTTTTGACTTTTGTTCAGGAAAGCGACTTTTGTGATTGGGAACTAAATGTTTGAAGGTCTATCTCATACTTACTGCAATAATTAAGATCTGTGAACGGTGTATTTCTTAATTTTACTCGTTTTTTCCAACTTCTATAACTAACCATAGATTTTAGTAAGTACATCCGAAGATCTAATTTAGAATATTCGCGCGCCGAGCTTTGAGAAAGTTGTCTCCACACCACAGTATTTAATGAAACGTCAGAAATATTATAAACACAACAATAAAGTGTACACAAGGAAGATCGTACTTTACACAAATATGACAGATATTAAAGGCGGGGGCGGAGAGGAGAGGTGCGAAGTGTTCATATATTAGAGCGGTATATTTCGGTACACGTGTTGTTCGTTTTCTTTCGACTGATTTTCTTTGACACGTGGTAACGACATAATTCATACACAAAACGCGGCGTGACGCGGGTCCTTAATAACTGGATATATTTGTTTTTTTTTTAGTTTTTCAATTTCATTTTCGGATATCATTCGTGTCTTTTTACAAAACAGCTTTTGTATGGTGCAGTTTGGTAATACGGACAGTGCGCTGATATAAAAGAAACGACTAATTAATTTTATACACACTTAATTGAATGATTTTATTTTGAGGGTGTGGGAAATTTATCTAATTACTATTTAGATTTTTTCTCCAGACTAAATAGTAAAATAAAATTTATTTTTACTAATGTATAATTTTTAACAAAAGAGAGAATATCTCAGTAAGAAAAGTGAACATTTTATAAATTTTTATTCTGTTGTTTTTTTTTTTTGTAAAACTGAGTACCTCTTGTTCAGTTTTCTAATACAGGAAGGTTATTACCAGTAATTTTTAATTGTTAATAAACAGAAAAATTTTACATGTTCGTAATAAGCATTAACTATGTTGCTCGCCATAATTTATAATAAAATATATAAATTTGTTTTAGACCACTTTAAATTTTAATTACACTCTACAGGTTTCGGAAGAACCCTTCCTTCGTCAGGAGAATATTAAAACTAACCTATGATTGTTATTATTAACTTGTTTTTGCTGGAATTCCAGAAATTACCCTCCCCCCCCCCCTCCCCCTTTGACCACCCACTCCAGCACCTAAATGTTCTATCAATATTTTGTATCATAGGTTATTTTTAATATTCTCCTGACGAAGGTAGGGTTCTTCCGAAACCGGTATAGTGTTATTAAAATTTAAAGTGGTCTAAAACAAATTTATATATTTTATTGTACAAAATTTTTACTTGATTTTTATAATAAGTAAATAAGGATTCAATTCTAATAGTTATTTTCCATGGTATGTTGGTATGCGTGCATTTTTACAATGTATTCGTATTTTACCTACATTTTTTTTCAATTGAAAATAATTTTTCGATTCGCAAACTAAAACAGTGAATAATTATACAATTTATTCATTTGATAAATTTAAACACGTAAAAATCTCAGATCGAGCCGATGAACTTCACCGTCCGTCGAATTCAATATTTTCTAAAGAAATGTTGCAAGTCAAAGTTTTTGATTTTTGAAATTTTAACTGAAAATAGGGTAAAATTATTTAAAGAAAATTAAAATAAGTAGATAACCGAAATATTGATAATACGGATGGGTTAAAAAAATGCAGAATAATAATTTTTCATCAGATTTTTTAATAGGTTTTCAGAGATCTTTTCCAGACTGAACTGATTTTTAAGTATTTAAAAAATATACGATATGTTTTTTCTTCATCACTCTTGTAACTTGTATAGAAATCAGACACAAAAATCGTTATTTGAAATGGGTACGCAGTTATATACAAAAGTGTCCCCTTATCCATAGGGGTATACTACTCAGATTACCATTTAAAAACACCACAAAATCAATTATAGTGCAGAAAAACTTATAGTTAAATAAACCAAACGTGGATATTTTCTATGTCACCAGTAAGATATTTCAAAATGTCATACTAATGAACCGGAGCTTTATAGAGTAAACAGAACGAGTAAATAAAATTGGATTTATGGTGAACATTCGAACATTGCATTCCTCATTATCTAAAAAGTTAGTGTTTGGATGTTAACATAACCTAACCAATCAACTGTACGATGGATATGTTAAAAACTTCCACAAATATTTTATACATATTCATATTTTATATATAAAAGAAATGAACTGAGACTCCCCTTCAGACTCCCCTTCGGGAAAAAAAACACGGAGTCAAAATTCGTTGATGTACGGAGCGTTGAAGATATTTGGAGAATTACTAGAAGAAATAAAATTACAAGAAAACATAAAAACATTTAAAATTAAATTACATAAATATGTGATTAATATTTTGTAAATGTATTACTTTAATTATGTATATTTATAAGGATTGTATTAGGACATAGAAAACTATGTACCTGATACGTTTTTTAGATTTTCACGGCCAAAAGCATTTTCGTTGTTTGTTTTTGGGGTGTCCGAAACGCTGTCCGAAACGTCGGCTAAAGAAGGAGGTAGCACAACACGGTATAACACCCCAAAAACAAACAACGAAAAAACTATGTACCTACTTAAAATGCCTCAATAAACAATAAATAAATATTCAAACCTTATTTACTATCGGCGCAGTGTTCCGGCGCCACCCTCGCAGTGGTGAGTTGGGTAGGTACTGACAGTAAGCTAAGTGACATGCATTTGTCCGGCCCATATTTCCTTGTCATACTTAATATGAGGCGTTTTGTTGATCGGAGAGGGTCTCTTTGCGGTTTGCACACCTAGAAATTAATTTTAAAGGAAGTCATTCATTGTAGATATTATACATCAGTAATTTTGTAATAGTTTAATAAAATTGTATCTTTCCAATATGTAGTAAAATAAAGTCTATTCAAGCCTGTTTCCTTTTTAAATCAACTTATTAATTGTAGTATCACTTAGAGACGTTATAAATCCATCATAAAATGAATGAAAATGTCAAAAGTTACCTACAAAAAGCGCTATCCAAGCAAAATGTTAAGCAAATTTAACACAACAACATTAAAATTTGATGTTTATTATATTCAGATACTAACGTATTATTTGTATAAACATAAACATGTACAATTTTTAATAAACAATAAACCTTGTTAATGTTAAGTGACCTCCCAGGTAAGTATGGTCCTGTATATTTTCTACATTTTAATGCAGCGAAACGTGCATAGGTCAAATGCATTGTACATAGATGCGTGATATAGTACAAATGCGTGATCGACTAACCGGCGGATGTAATCTGTTAGTTATAAGTTGAAACAATAGTTTGTCTAGTTTGTAGTTAGAAGTAAGACAGAGTGCAATGTAGTTGTGAATGACGAAAACTTGGAGCAGGTGGATGGGTTTGTTTATTTGGGAAGTATGTTTATGAGAGATGGAAAGGCTGATAGGGATATTGAAAGAATGGTGGATGCAGGTAACACCATTAACAGTGGACTGAATGCCGTTGGCGCCAACAAACATCTGTCCAAACAAGCGAAGCTAGCAGTCCACAATAGAGTGCTGGTCTACTCTGATGTATGGCAGCGAAGCATGGAACTGGCAGAGAAAGGACGAAAGTAGACTGAATGCTGCAGAGATGAGATCCTTGAGGCGTACGTGTCGTAAAACCATTTATGATCGTGTGAGAAATGTGGATATCCGCAAAGAATGCAAGGCTGATGTAAGCTTAATGAGTAACATCAAGGAAGGGACCCTAAGATGGTTTGGACATGTAGAGCGAATGAACGAATAAATGAGTGTAAGGAGAAGAAGAAGAAGAAGTTGTGGACGCCCGAGGAAGACATGGCACGTTTTCGAAATTCCGTCGTACACGTACAAAAATATTGTTCAATTTGAAAAATTCTGCAAAAAATATCTAGAGAAATAAAACACAACATATAATAGATACCTATGAGCTTAGGTACTCTTACTAAGTATTTTTTTCTATTATGTAAGTATTTTTCTGCACTGCTTGTAAAAACTGTAAACAAAACAAAAAAAAATCTTTTTCAAGCATCGTATACATTCTTTGGAATAATAATTACTCTCACTTGTTCATGTACGAGCTTACGAGGAAAGCTTTGCAGCCATGCTTCTGCATTCTTACACGCCTATGAGAAATTTCCAGCTTGTCACCGAGAATTCTTTTTTAAGATTTTGAACAATTTCGATGAATTATGATGCCCCCTCAAGCACGTCGATTTTAATAATCCCTTTAATTCTGAGAAGACGTTTACATAACTTATTTCCGACCAAGCTGAATGCAAAAGTTAATTAATCTATTAAATAAATGATAAACAGGAAAGAGCTCTTCAAAATGAAGATTGAAAAGATTGATATAAGTTTTTTTTTCCGTTGCATATTTATTTCTCTTTCAAAATTATCGCAGCTAAAAAAGCATATTTTTTATTCACTAAAATAACGATTTGTAGTGCCACTAAACTGATTTATTTTTCATGAGTTCCACACAGGAGTCTCTGGAGAAAATGATTCTAATCACGGCCTACATCATTTTAGGGGATGCCGTATTAAGGGTCAGTTTTAAGGAAAGTAAGAAGAGAAAATTCTAGAAGAAAGAAGGTTTTATTTTATATATGAATACCGACAGAAGCCAGTGAGTATGGCATCCCTATTTTTGATTTGTTGTGAGACGAGGAAGAGGAAGGTAGGGAATTTCCTGTCTATTCAGATCTGGTCACGAAATACGGCTAACGCCACGTTTCAATTCTGAATGGTGGTCTTACACCGGTGTGACACTGAGAGAATCTTCCATTCAAGTATAAATCAAGGTTTGCTAACAATATCCTTGATAAACCATAGAAGAAAGTGGAAGGGAATGTAGATAGAGATAAAGGTTAGAAAATGGCTAAAACCTTTTCAAGCAACGGTTCAATACTGAATGATTATCTTTTGCTAGTGCGATAGAATCCTACACTTTAGAAATCGTAAAGAAACAAATAAGTATTTTGGATTTAATGTAATGAAATTATGTAGCATAAGAATTTCAACTACCAGTCTGAAAATGTCCGTAGTAAGACGAAACTGGTCCTGGTGTAAATAAACAAGTGGAACAAAGTGAAAAAATTGTTTAATTTCATATCTAATGAAATTCGGTTAAACTTGGATTAAACGGAACATTCGTTACGCGTATATTTTAAAACATAAAAATTATTCTTTTAATTCGAATACTTAAATAAAATCTGTAATCCTTTATTTAAGAAATACTTATACACAGAACCAGCCCCTAATACCACTGGTAGCGACAAGACCACTTAACTCGCCATCCCTTCCCTCCTAACCCGCTGGGGAAGTAAAAAACAAGGGTGGTTTTTGTTTAGTTCGAAAACAACACATCCTTGAAGAGGTATTCCTCAGAAAACCCCCTTTCGTAATTTTTACTCACAATCGACGCACCACCGGCGCTTTCCAAACTTTTGGTACGATTTTAACAATAGGTTCCTACCATATTTTTTTATTGGTATTTGAGAGCGATTTTTTATATAATATTTCTGTAATAATAGGTATCTATGTACTGTAGGAATAAAGTCGCATAATCCTCCGTGGTTCGTGGGTAAGCTTGGTGACTAGCAATCCAGAGGTCGCGAGTTCAAATCCCGGCGTACGCAGGTAAATTTCATTTGTGTGATTTGTCTCATTTCACAATTTTGAAGATACTCTCAGTATCGCCCTGGTGTAAGACCACCATTCAGAATTGAAACGTTGCTTAATAATGGCTTTAGCCGTGTTTAGTGACTAGATCTGAATAGCCAGGTACTTTCCCACCTTCCTCTTCCCCATCTCCTTCCCTTCCCCACTTACCTTCAGCCTCACAACATACTCTAATTGGGGATGCCATAGTCTCACTGGTTCCAAAAGGGAGCAGTTGGGACTCTTGTGAGGTTTCTCTATAAAAAAAAAATTACATAAATAACTAAAAGTGTTTCTGTTTTTTTTTTTATTATTATTATTTGTTAAGTTAGTTTATACTACATTAATTTAAACTAATATATACAAGATAATATTTCACGTTGCAACTTTAAATAATTTCACAATAACATAACATTTATTTTTAAATACATTCATTCTTCAGACTTTCAGGCATCTCATCATACATCTTTAGTCCTCTGTACATTAGGCAGTTCTGTGATTTGGATTTCTTCATACCCGGCAACCTGATTCTATTTACACTTCTGGTTTCGTAATTATGTACATCTCTATTAAAAACAATTTCATCCTCAAAATATTTTGGCATTTGGTTGTTCAATACTCATGACTTTATGGACAAAAATGAACACATTAAATAACAGTCTCTTTTTCATTGGATTACAATTAAGCTGCTCTCTCAATTATTAATTAACCCTTGCGTATTTGCCTTTTCCCAGTATACATCTCATAGCTCTATTCTGTATAGCATCTAGCTTGTTCAAATTTCCTTCATTGGCCAAATATAACATCGTAACTATAGTTTTATAAATGAGCTGGCTCTGTAGTGTTTCCATTCGATTATTTCTTTGTCTTTTAAGAAAATTGACTTTTTTTGAAAGTTAGTTTTGAATCGAGAATTACACCGAGGTAATTGATCTCATTTACCTTTTCAATTTTTTCATAATTTTGTGGCACGTTCGGGAGTGGAAGTTCCAGGTTTTATTTCACAATTTTTCAATTAAAAATAATAAATAGTATATTTCCGGCACAAATTCGCTTTTAGATTCGATTCCACTATGAATTTTCTTTGAGAAGGTATTACCAGAGAATAGGGGAAATTAGTCCTTTTTAAATCAAATTCTAGACTTATCGACTCTTTTTTGCACACAAACATAAATTGATTTTAGAAGATTGTTATTTTGAAAAACTAAGTTTATTTTTAATATACTAAGGTTATACCGTTGGTCGTTGACAGATTTGTGCAATTTTCAAACGAACGTACTATTAAACAACACAAATTTCAAAAATCATATAATCATACAACAACATAAATCAATACATAATCTAGTCAACACAGTTTTAAGAATTATAGTTAAATTAAAATAATTAAAAAATAAATCCGAGAACGTATTTTGTGACAAAAATACCGCAGTTTTTCTATTTATTTAAGGTCTTACAAACAAACAATTATCATTGGAACCTCTCTGTACTGTTGCAAGCATTTTTAAACTTAAAACAAAAGAAAGTTTATTAATACCCCGATAAATAAGTATGACTCACGAAAGAAACGTCCCAACACTTTGCTTGAAATAACTGAAACTTTTCGTAAATCCGATGACACTAGATTTTATCAATTTCTTTACATTACCTTAATAATTCTTCACTCGCACAACATTAAATTGGGCGTCAAGTCCTCGGCAAACCTCCCTCCATTAAAATAAATTGGGGTTAATGACCTGTTTCGAGTAGCGAGACCATTGTGAGGCAAACAAATAAAAAGATTTTAAACACTTGCAGCTCAACTTTTAAACACATAACATTTTTTTTTTTAGGATATAATGTAGAAAGTTTGAAAATCGAGGACAATACTTAAGTAACCCTTAGGCAAGTAGGTAGAACCTTTCTGGCAGTGGCGGCCTGTGACTTTTAAGTCAAATTCAGTCTTTCAATTTTTTTATGAATGTCTTAGGGAAAAAATACCGATTTAATTTATATTATTTATTACGTCCGAGAGACGATTCCAGTGACGCTTTGACACAATTATTAATTTTAACACTCTTATTAATAAACAAAATATATATTTTCCCTTAAACTTTCTGGTGGGCTTCAATAACACAATTAGGTGTAAAAGAAAATCGAATAATCATTTTTCTTTTCACATTGCAAATTCACATTTTTTTGAAACATTATAAATATACAATTCAAAGTGATTTGTTCACTTTTAATTAGTTTCCTTTTTCGACAACCGAACGAAGAGGCAACTTATCGAGGCAGATTTTTTTTTACAATAGCTCTACACAAGAGGCCCAAAGCAAAATAATTTCCCACAGAGCCTGTCATCTTTGAGGATGCTGTGTGGGGGGTTATTTTAAGGAATGGAAGGGGATGAAGTTCTGGGAAGGAAAAGGGTATGAGTAGGAATCTTGGGGTCAGTGGATCCAAGAGTGGTGGACTAACGAATCCATCCCGTCTCACAGTCTTCAGAGTAGTTTTTTATCTAATAAAAAAATTATAAGTAAATTCAATCAACTTTTATTATAAAATATGAAAAAAATGGTAATTAACACTTAGTGGTACTTTTCAGCTTTAATTGACATGAGATCCTTCTTTTAGTACTTGAATAGACCTTACCCAACTAATATGATAAATTTAACACTTTTTACTTAAAATAATAATTACTTCTACAGATACAACTACTTAATTTGAAATATATCACTGGCAATTTTTGCACAGGGGCGAGAACATTGCAAGCATGAGTGCATTGATTTCCACATCAAATGTCGGACTGTTTACCCGTAATATTTTTTTTATACACTCGTGGTCGGGTGTTGACGTTTCCTCGTGTTTTCTGCTATTTTGCACTAAAAATCAAAAAAAGAGATTGTACATTTTACAAAATATTTTTTATGACAACTAGGGACATGTAGCCTGACAGGCTACGTCCGATTTTTGGGTTGGTTTAACTCACGTGTTATATGAAACCGATGACACCTCTAGCTCCTTTCTCAGTCATTTTGACACTAAAACAAAGGCTACTAAGAAGCGGCGTCGCGGCAAGCGGGGGGAAGTGGCCAATTCTAAGAATTTGCAGAACGCGTGACGCGTGTGTGACTCCACGTCACTACTTACAGGTTAACTAAAATTTTACAATAAAATCGCGCTACGCCACTGATGGCGTCCGTTGTTCACGCAGGGTAGGGTAAAAAGGGCGGCAAAATGAGAAAAGTTCATTCTGTTAAATTAATGAGTGAAAATTCCAAGATGGTGAATTCTTCTCCAAGTCGGGCATTCTTCGCGCTTGTTATTATTATTATTATTGTGCGAGTCGAGAGTTGAGAGTTGATAAGAAGTTAGAAGAGAAGGAAACAAGGAATATTGTGCTTATTTGATTTTCTATACAAGAGTGGATGATTAATGATGGGTTGGAAGAACATTGTGAAAGGAAATAGAGAGCACTTTATTTTTGTGTATTTAAATCTTGTTAATTCTTATGACATCCAATTTTTTTTATGTAAATACTGGTCAAGACTAAAGCACGTCCAGTGGGAATAATGTTCTTATTCTACCAGTATTTCAATGAAAATGCTCCAAACAACTAGCTTCATTGAGCTCCTCTGCATCGGTGCGTAGTCGGGCGTACAATGTACATGGTTGATATTTGTCACATGAGAACGGGTCGCTTCTACGAATTGTTCTCGAGATCAACAGCTTGGCAGTGAAATGATTTGCCGATCTCTGTGTGTCCTCTCTCCTATCAATCCTACAAGATTCCTATCCTCAAAAAGACTGTACACACAGCTTCCCTAATAGGCCCTGGGGAAAATTATTTTCCTCAGGGCCAATATACATATTTTTTCATAAATTGATTGTGAAATCAAATGTACTTCTACAAGCCGGGATTTGAACCCGTGACCTCCGGATTATTAGTCGAGAGCCTTGTTCCTCGACCAGGGACGTCATATTTTATGCTAGTATCTATTACGTAGTATATATTAGTATCTATTTCGTACAGCATCGTAGATAATAAATATAGAATTTGATAACAAATAAATAATGTTTACATGTATATATGACCTACTTTATTTTGTACAGATTAATATTTGTTCATTTTCTTTTGTTTCAGGTAATTTCAAACATTTTTCATAAAAGTATCTGGTGGTTTTCGACGCTCTTCAGTAAATTTACCCGAAGACCTACATTATGGTAAGCACTTCTTCATGTAAACCTAAAATAATTCTCTCACTTTGATCAAATTATTTGTCAAATAAATGCCTACTCTACCCTTTACACCTATACCTTCCATAATGCATTTCACTTTAGTTAAATTGTGGTAATAAAGTCGTATCTAGAGTGGAAGATACTCTCAATATCGCCACGGTTTAAGACCACCATTCAGAACTGAAACACTGATTTAAATGGCTTTCACCTTCCTTTCCCCTCCCCACTACCTTCAACCTCACAAACATAGCCCAATTGGGGATGCCTTAGTCTCACTGGCTCCAGACGGAAGCAGTTAGGACCATACATATATTTTCAAATTAAATCTAATTCGCATAATTATTGTAAATATAATCTGCTAGCTTCTGCCCGCGACTTCCTCTGCGCAGGATTAGTACTTCGATTAGTCTATTTTCTTTTCGTAGGGCCCATCTATGTTTATACCAAAATTCTTAACCTATTTATTTAAAATATCTATAATTCTTGATTCGGTTCAAGTGTGAGTACTTCTAATAAATTCACTAATTTAAATATTTTCTAAAATATAATTTTGGTTTTACAATAATTTTTTTTCAAAGTGTCATTCTTAAATTTTGACATTTTCTATTAAACAATAATTATTATTTGTAATAAATTGAAAATAGCAAGCTTTGGGTATAAATTATAGCCTATATGTTATTTTGATGTATGAGCTCTATTATTGTAAAGTTTCACTAAAGTCCATTCAGTGGTTTTTGCTTGAAAGAGTAACAAACATACATACATCCATACAAACTTTCGCGTTTATAATATTAGTAAGAAGTAAGATAAGATGTTCTGAATGCGAGTAATTATTATCTTTTGTGAAAATGAAGCCCATAAAAATGCCATAATTAATTGCGTCAGATTGCAATATGCATAAAAATATAATCCCTAAAATACTTCAGCCATACAGAAGGTATAAAAAAAAACCCACCCCACAAAAAGTAATTTATATCCCCGCGTTTCTACGAGTATTTGACCACAAAGCTCTTCTAGCAAAGTAAAAAAAAACCCACAGTATCAGATTATGTATACATTTCTAATTAGGGGACGTTTTTTTTTCAATTCGCAATTTTTTTTCTAAGGCTATATGACTTTGACACGTGACTCTATTGTACGGAAGGCATTGAAATTGAAACCCCTAAAGGGGGGATCAGTTTTCAATGGAGTTTTTTCAAGGGTATTTTTAACCCCCGCTACGCCGAGACGACGAAACATTGTTTTTGATGGGCCACCCACTATTGACGTTTGATAAAGGCCGTTTGATTTTTTTAATAATTATTATTCAATCTTATCGTCAAATTAAAAAGGCAGCGATGTTTGTTTTTGAAGAGACGCTGTGGGTTTGACGAGGTAATTACTGAATTCTAAGATATTTGTAATCAATATTGTGGAAACGAACTACGTTCTATTTTGGTTATATCTTACTTATATTATAAATACGAAAGTTTGTATGGATGTATATATATTTGTTACTCTTTCACGCAAAAACTAATGAATGGATTTTAATGAAACTTTACAATAATATAGCTCAGAATAACACATAGAGTATAATTTATAAAGCTAGCTATTTATTTTCAATACATTGAAAATAATGATTATTGTTTAATAGAAAATGTCAAAATTTGAGAATGACATTTTGCAAAACAATGATTGTTAAATCAAAATTCTATTTTAGAAAATATTTAAATTAGTGAATTTATTTGAAGTACTCGCCTAATACTTTGAATTCAATAAAGAATTATACATATTTTAAATAAATAGGTTAAGATTTTTGATATAAACAAAGATGGGACCTAGGAAAAGAAAATAGATCACTCGAAGTACCTACTAATCCTACGCAGGCGAAGTCGCGGACAGAAGCTAGTCTGTTATAAAAGCTCAGATTCCGCAAATTTGTTGAAATAATTAGCTTTTTTAAATGATTTAACCGCAGAAAAAAATTGAGTTTATACTAAAACTGAAAAATCGCTTATTAAAAAACAGCAATATTTGAATTTTCAGATAAAAATATATCTCTGAGTTCCGGGTTCCAACACAAAACATTTAATAGTTTTCTAACAAATAAAAATATTGATATTCGTAATACTAGAACGACACAAACACTTCAAATACAAATACCTAAAACAAACATATCTTTAGACAAAAATTCTACAGATTCTTAAGAACATTAAGGTTTACAATTCACTACCAACACAATTCAAAACATCTTCACTTACAAAATAAATATATGAAACAGGTTGCAATCATCCTAACCAAAAATAATTACTTGGGGTTATTTCACCATCATAGATTATTAATAGGATAAAGTACATTTTTGATTTAAAATTCATTTATAAATAATGTCCGAGTTTACTATTCGGTACTGTAACCTATGAAGAGTGGCTATATATCGGATTAGTTAGTAGAGTCTTCTAACTATTGCGAGTATCTATTAATACGTATACACTTTCCTTTGATTAAGCTATCAAGAGGATGGTTAAGTGTGATTATTAACAATATTTTAAATTATAATTTGCTCATACCTACAAAGCATATATAATAATTCTCTTATACACGGAGAAAAATGTTATTCTAAAATACGATCATTTTATTCGTAAGAACGGTTAAAAACGGGACTGAATTAATTACGAATAAATTAACAGGGTTTCAATGTTTATTGTTGGGAACATGTAAGAATAATTTATTACTTTTAATTTGTTCGTAAGAACTTCAATCCAGTTTTTAATCGTTTTTACGAATAAAATGATCGTATTTTAGAATAATATTTTTCTCCGTGTAGAAATGGTACAAACATGTTTAGTGGTAAGTTTAAATTAAAAAACTGACTCCTAGTGACAATACATAACAACATAAAATACGCCAATTTTTTTAAGGGTTAATCATAAAAAACGTTATCTTTCTTTTTTGTCTGCCCACCTACTAAATACGCACATAAAACAGTACTCGAATAAGATATTTACTTAACAAAAATCAACTAATTAACTTTATCAAATCAAATCACTAAAAACTTGACAAAATTAAAAATCTTAAGAATCTTGTAAATTTCCTGTGAATGTTATAGTATACAAAATAAGGTTTTAATTGGATTGGTTGCACCCTATATTTTAAGTCTTTGTCTCGTCAAAAGCGTCTGCAATTAAAACAGTGCAAAATACTTTTCCATCCACTGGCTCCTGGCTAAGGGAGGTGGGGTGTAGGGGGATTTATAGTCTTACAGTTACCTGTAAATCTAAGGGACGTTATCACAAACATACATATATTTTCAGTAAATCTATTCATCAACTTTGACAGTATCTTTTGATTAAGGCTACACGCTCTTATTTATTATATTCATTTAGCTGCTAATATCGATATTTTAAAACCGTGTGTTTTTGGTGTGAAAATTTGATAGTTTAGAAATATTATAGATACTTTAATTAAATACTGTGAATTGAACACATCTTGGCTATTGAAATTATCGATTATTTTTTTGTCCTTTTATAAGCCCAGAAAAAATGATAATTTTATTTTTTAACCCCCTTTCGGTTCTGGTTTTATTGTGTAGTGTGAGAAATTAAGTTATTTAGAACAATATAAAAACTGAATTCACAAAATAAAAGAAAACACGTTTTAAACACGACTTAATCAATCCAAGTAAATAATTTTAGCTTCAAGCCACAACTCTACATCGTTTTTTTAGTTGTTAACCATCGAAACTTACGACGAAATTACCTTCTAGACAGATAAACTGTAATATTACTATACATATTTCAAAGGATTATTGCAAAATTTGTACAGTTTTTGCAAAAAAATTATTTATATAATTTAGACAATTGGTAAAGTACCTACATATTATCATAAAACATAAAATAATTTAAAAAAATGATACACTCAAATTTTTTTAGATTTGAGTGTTATTTTTTAAATGTTAAACTACTTACGGAGAATAATCCAGGCAAGCGATAAAGTTGGAACCAACCTATAAAAAACAGTGATAGTATAATATTTTAAGAGATAATTATTTGAATTGTCTTTTTCGATATCGGAATTAAATAATACCACGTAATTTGATGTAGTATTCATTATACTAAAAGTATTTTTCAAAAGTTCATTATTCGAAATTAAAATAAGTTCACTCCCTTAATATCGAATCCACAATACCTTCGCAGGAATCTACTAATGAAAAATACAGAGGCTGTGTTACGGCAGGCTCTAGACAGATTCACAAGTGTGTTTGGTCTGTGGGGGTGGTAAGAGGTTCTTGCAGCGAGGAAGCTCACCTGTCCAAACCTACCCCCGAGGGTGATGTTTGCGACTGCGCGAATGTCGCATCATTGTTACGTTGATTGTCTTTATTTCGTCAGGGGGTGGCAACCGTGGTTCTTAACAACCACGAGAAATTAACAACATTAACAATTACGAAATATTACTGCTTTTCAGAGGTAATAAAATCAGTATTTCATTTGTTTTTTGACTGCTTACCAATGCAAACTCACATGATTTTGGTTTGAAAATTAGATGGCTTAGAAACATTTTAGACGCTTTTTAAATACTGCGAGTAGAACAAATATCGTAGTAAAGTGTCGTAAAACAAAACAAAAAATTACATGAGAGCAAAAATAAATGGATGAATGATGAACAATAAATTGTCCCCGTATATACTAGTGACACCTTGCAGAGATGGAGTGATCTAACTTAAATACGGATTTCGGGTGGCATGGATAATCAAAATCACTTTACTTTTCAGAGATAAAACATAAAATAGGAAATTTTGACTTACTACACTTATCTATAGGACATGCGATATTTGCCTTAATCGAGTATTTTTAAAAGCCCTGAAAAAATAATGTATCAGGCCTTTAAAAACAATTTAAAATTCAAAATCTCCTACATGTGAAACCCTTTTAAATTAAGTTCTCTGGAAATCTGGAAAATAACAGTAAAATATTTAATTATTTCTGCCTGAGCTTCGCAAAATAAAGTATAACACACCTTTTGACGTAATTTTTTTATTAAATCAAAATGATTGAGTGGTTTTAAACGGGGATTTGAACCTTACCGTTATATACATAAGGCTTGTTAGTACATAAGCCTGTATCGACATCGGAACTCCTCCCTACGGGACAGATTTAAAAAAGACAGATAGAAAAATAACTAAAATACAGGTAGTTAAAAAATAAAAAATTTATAATTATTTCTTCGCAAACTTCTTCCAAATGGTTCCCAAACTCTGTCTTCGTGTCTTTCCATTGGAAAAGAGAAGAGGCTGCCAGGCTGGTTGGTTGGCTTGGCTCAAGGATCAAAAGTAGCATTAATTAATGGAAGGCTGCTCTAGTCTCTAGCCACGACTAATTCAGGATCTGAACAAAAGGGGCTCATGAATGCGTCTGCGCGATTTGTCCCGCACAAAAAACTTTGAGAACCTGCTATCTATGTCTGCAGGTTTTTTGTAATTATTAATTTGTAAGGCTTTGCGATCTTGTTTGCAAATTGTTTCGGTCACTTCAATTACAATTATTACATTTCATGCTACTAGAAGAAAAGTGTATTAACTTTATAAAAATTACACTTTTTGGTAGTTACAAAGAAATGTTCAACTTATAAATGAATGCGTGTTCATGAAAGTGTATTGTAAATTTTTAAGAGCTTTTTGTAATATTTATTTATATATCTGTATATATTACAAACAATACAATAAGAATGATCCTTTGTCTGTCCAACTTGGAAGGATTCCCGTTTCAGGACAGCCAAATTGTGTATTTAGTACATAATATTCTTACAATGGAATGGCGATTCTGTCAAGACAGCTTTTGAGAATATTAGTAATTGTATTCGGATGGTTTCTTTATCCTTAAAAGAATCGCAAAGATGTAATTTTACCAGGGTTATTATGGATAGCATAAGTAATTGCATTCAGAATACGTTAATGGTTTCTTTCGGGAGATCACAAGTCTGAGATTCTTTCCAGGGCATTTTGGAGAACATTTAAAATCGCATAGTTAGAATTTCCACATTTATAAACTAGTATAAGACATATGAAGACCCCAAGGCAAGAAGTTGTTAACTTACATTTTCGTAAAAAATGAGTTAGAATGCTCTCTAAACTAATTCGCATACGCTCTTTCCAATGAACACCATGCCAGAACTTAAAAACGGCAAGAACATGCTTATATCAATGTGATGAACATGTTAACTACGTGTTTCTGTGACATTAAGTTGATTAAATTACGGCAAGAACTTGTTAACTACAAAGTTAACAAGTTCTTGCCGTAATTTTGTAATTAACAACTTCTTCCCATCTACATTGGTTGAGATTTCTATAGTTAACATGTTATTCGCTCACTTTGGCGTTTACCTTGGTCGTTTTCAAAAGTTTTGCAGTGCGTGTTTTTTATTTAAAAATCATTGAAAATGAGTTCCAGAGGTGAAAAAATTGTGAAAATGTGTCAACAATTGATCACAGATTCAGGTAAGCTGTATAAAACATTAGCATTATCTTAATTTGTCCATAAAGTAGTTTGAGGTTAGGAGTAGTTTGAAAGTGGGTGAAGCATTTGTGTTTTAGTGTTTTTCTGTCTAAAAGTCAACCGCTTTTTATTGAAATGCTTATTAATTTGTTTCAGAGGGCTTAGAGGGCGAGCAAGAGAAATAGCGCGTGACGCTAGGATGAGCATATTTGGAGCAGGTGGATGAGTTTGTATATTTGGGAAGTATGTTTACGAGAGATGAGAAGGCTGATAAAGATATTGAAAGAAGGGTGAATGCAAGTAACTCCATTAATGGAGGATTGAACGCCGTTGAAGCCAACAAAAAGTTGTCCACAGAAGCGAAGCTAGCAGTCCACAATGGAGGACTGGTACCTACCTTGATATATGGCAGTGAAGCATGGAACTGGCAGAGAAAGTATGAAAGTAGACTGAATGCTGTAGAAATGAGGTAAAACCATGTATGATCGTGTGAGGAATGTGGAGATCCGAAAAGAATGCAAGGCTGATGTGAGCGTAATAAGTAAGATTAAGAAAGGGACGCTTAGATGGTTTGGGCATGTTGAGCGAATGAATGAAGTAAGGAGTGTAAAGAGAATTTATGACGCGAATGTAAATGGTAGAAGAAGCCGAGGACGCCCAAGGAAGACGTGGCACGATCAAGTAAATCAGATACTTCAGTCGGGCCATGTCAAGAGTCAGAATAAAAGAAGACTATGTATGAGAAGATGTACGAATGTGAATGAGGCAAGGACTGTGTGCCAAGACCGAGTTGGTTGGCGGTCCGTCCTCTCTGCCTACCCCTCCGGCGAAACGGCGTGATGGTTAGTTCGTTAGTTAGTTAGGATGAGAGGTGATTCTGATTCGGTGATGAGAGACGTTAATTATAAAAAAGTGTTAAATCTTGTAGAACACCAAAACTGGAAGAGAATCTTCCAATGCTGTCATCAAAAGTGAGAGATAACAAAGAAATCGATGCGGCCACATGGAATGATATCCCAAAATTGTTACCATACCTGGATGAGGTTTTTTGTGGATTTTTTCAGTCTCAAAAAAAAAATTGACTCATATGCTCTGCTACCCTTTCTTTTCAATAATAATTATTATTTAGTTACTTTATATATTTAAAAAAATGTTTAATTTGTTTGATTAAATAAAACAACAAGAATATAACATGTTCTTGCCTTTCAATTCTGTATCTTCCTCACCTATCCCTGTAGATATGTAGATGGCATGAACATGTTAACAACATTTTTTTGTAAAAAACGTGTTTATTTTAACTTTTAGACTGCAAAACTACTTAATATTACTAGATGTAATGTAAATTTGGTTTGTTTACTACACCATGAAGGATCAGTACATTGTATATGACATTAAAATAAAAAATTATAAGGCAAAACGCAAAAGTCTAAATATCTCAGAATGCTTTCAATGTAAGTTAACAACTTCTTGCCTTGGGGTCTTCATATGTATCCTAAAGTACTACATTTTTTAGAGTTTCCTAAATTTGCCGTATGACATATGAATTTCCAATTTATTAGTATAGAGAATTTCGAATCTTAAATTTTTGAAATGGCTAGTCTTTATTTTACAGTAATCGAAAAAAAACCACGCAAAAGATTCGTAAATTTAAATTTAAATACATATTAACAAAAACGGAGATTAAGTTATTAGGAACAAAAATAACCATCAATAATAATAATCAATACGTCATACAGTTTTCATAAGTGATACGTAATTAACTAATACGTTCAAATGTCTTTCAAAACCTTTGTATTAAAAAAATTTGAATCTGTCATTTGGAATGCTCAATTCCAAACGTATAACTCTCGCGGCCAACTTTTCGGCCTACCGAGATACTGCAGTGCTACGGAAATGTTCCTGAAGGGAAGAGTGAACACTTTCAGAGCAGTTCTCCGCTACCTCATGCATTATAACTTGTTTCGTAATCTGCAACCACAATTTAATTTTTATTTTGAATGGATCTCAACTGTTTTATATTATTTAATTTAAATCACTATTAAATGTAAAATTTTAAAAAGTACTCTACCATAAGCTTATTCAAAATCCTTTTCAAATTCCATGAGCTCCATTGTATTCATTTCTTTCCCAATCTTCTACCACCGCCACATCAATTCAAAAATCTTACAATAATTTAAAACGCATCCATTTACCCGGTGACAGGCCGCTATCTCGTGACATTGGGTTCATCCCTTATCTGCCGTTTAGCCACCCCTTCAACCTTCTGCTCCCCGAGCTCATCAGCCTATCTTGGGTCATTTTTAACCTCTGCCAAACTCTACAAATCTGGGGGCGTTGATGAGACGAAAAATGTACATTTTCAGTCATGCTACAGTTGGTGCTATCTTTAGCACGATGATATGACAAATTAGATGCTCATTATTTATGTCGGTACCGACATAATTAGATTTTTCCAATATATTTATACTTTTGACTTTGAATTTCCTTTAAATTACACTACAAGGTATAATAATTTATTACAATTAAAAAAATTGATGATTTTCTCAATCAATATAAATTTTAGATTTATTTTGCTGTGGTTTATAAATTCTATTGTTTATTTTATACTTAATACTTGGGTTAGCGGTCATTTTTCTCATTTAAAAGATTAAATTCTTCTATACCCTTATCAAAATTTAATCTCTGCCCTTATCCTCTTTAAAGGGGGACAAGAAGGTTATCTTACGTGTAGAAAAATATTGTAGAGAATTACATAGGTATTTATATATTATAACTACCCACAGTTTTGTACTAATATCTTGACGACTGCATATAATTATGTCCTAAAGACAATTTTTTTAAATGCATTAAAATCACAAGCATTTTTTTTTTATTAACTGTCGGGCTCTCTTCTATTATTAAATATCTTATGAAAGCACAACTCCCCAATCTATTTACATGCAATCTGCGAGAAGATGTCGATTTCATATAGAAAAGTCACCATTTCCACATACCCTGCATCCTTATGAGTAATGTATACAATTCCCCGGTACCTACTCACTGAAATAACAGTGCGAGTGAGAGGTAGTTAGGTAGGTCGGGCTGTTGGAGGCGGAATGATTAATGGCGGAGGACATTAGGCTTTGTATGGAGACCCTCGACACTAGGCGAGTACCAGGATTACAGCTACATCAATGGGTATATTTATATCGGATATTGGACCGGTACCTATTTCTGTGGGCAGAGTGGGAAAAAACTCATTACAATGTTTTTAATTTTAGTTTAAAGGGTAGATACTGCAAACCATACATGTTTGAATTTTATATTTATATATTATATATAATTTTATTTTATTCAAGTGACCATATAAAAGAATTGTACATACTAAATATAATGTTGAATTTACTACTACTACTACTGAATCTTTCTGTCCCGCGTGCCGATATACATCCGATTCTACCTTAAGATTGTTAAGTTCTGACGTAATATGTCAATATTTCTGAAAATGCATACCCCAAATATTTTCCAAAACGATAATCGATGCTTTGCTCTCAGATGTGAGCCTCACCGATCCGTAAATTAAGAGCTTAAGTGTTCTGTAGACCTGTAAACATGCCCTATCTGTGTAGGTAATATCCGACTGAAATATAAAGACATGAGATATTTATTATAGATTGAAAGTATAATTAAGTTATAACGATCTTATCTCAGTGTGACTTCTTGCTCCGGTTAGCGCCATTGGGTTCAAGGTTGAACACTTCAGGAATCACTTTTGAACGCGTCCTGTTTCACTTTTAACCTTTTTATTACTTGAGATGTTGCGACGCGCCCGTGGACAAATTGCAGAAACAAAGAAATGGAACACTTGTTTAAAACTTTTACTTTAATCGCACATAACTCCTTTTCTGAGACCGGTAAAATTATTAAGTGGCAGGTTATGTGAATAGATATGCGTGTATGTGACAATTTTCATATGTGTAGCTCAAACAATTCACTAGTTATTTTAAAAACAAGGTAGGAGCTTTCTAGATGCGACCTGCTCAAAACAAACACCACTTAACTCTCTCGTTTTCAATAACTAAGGTACCGGTATAAATATTGTATTATAAATAAAAAAAATTAAATCAAATTTATGAAGTCTTTAATTACCTAGGTAGTTTTCAAAATCCCTAATTGATTTATTTTTATTTTCGGGTTGTTATTAAATTGTTCACAAAGAAAATAGTTTACTTTCAGTAAATAAATGTACTGATTTTTTTATATATTATTTTCATATTATCAGTAAATTAATGCACAAATTTGTTTAATTTTAGTTGATAAATCTGATCCATTTTTTTTTGTTTATTTTTTAATATATGTTATTTAGTTATAAAATTCGAACATAGTATTTTCTAAGACTACTCCTATGATATAAAAAATAAATACATTTTGTAAATAAAACAATAAATCTATGACCAAAAATATTTTAGTAATTCAAATTCGATTTTTTGAAATATTTTTTTAAATTAATTACTTTTGTGTTTAATTTGTTCATAATTCAATTTTTTAAAGTGTTCATTTTAATTTCAGCAAGAACACCAGCGAAACAGCTGTCTCAATAATAAAAAAAAAAAACGAAATACTTGTAGACCTTAATAATAACATTACTAAATTTGAGTTATTATTATCATTATTCACTATTAAGTGAATCAGATACTTGAGTCGGGCCATGTCAAGAGTCAGAATAATAGAAGTGTATGTATGAGAAGATGAATGAATGTGAATGAGGCAAGAAGTGTGAGCCAAGATCGAGTTGTTTGACGGTCCGTCCTCTCTGCCTACCCATGTGAGAAAGCGGCGTGATGGTTAGTTAGAGTCAATAAACTTTTTTTAATAAATGAATTTTTTATTGTTTCTATTTATAACAACCGTAAACTGCACACTTAGAACTGAATTATTATGACATATTATATATTTTTTTCAATATTGACTAACATTGTTGATATCGCTAATATTTTTCTGGAGTTGGACGTATTATTCATCTTATTGGGTATTTGTTAGTATGTATTTACTACCGCCTGCCTACCCAAATTTTAGAGACTATCCAGTGATCCACGTGGTGCCAATGTGTTAAGTTAAATCCAATCATAATGTATATTTCTAATAATAACAAATAATGGCCCTTTATTTTGATAGTGGGCACTCTTCAGAGTACAGTACACCGTAAAGAGGATACCCTGAACTGTACTGTACTCGGTGTAGTACGTTCAGCGGAGTAGGAACCGTTGCGTAGTGGCCACCCTTCAGGTATTCACCGGCCCACTGGCACTTGAGATTTGAAAAAAATAAATGAACAAAAATGCGCTAAAATAATAATAACGGGAGAAAAAATCAAGTGGACTCTATTCTTCACAATCTCGAAAAAATTATCCCAACATAACAAAATAAAAGCACCTCATCAAAATGTCATTACATTAAGATCCTTTTTAATATAACGGCGTATTATTTAAATGGATGCTATTTTTCTTGGTGCCTTTGGCTTGATTCTTAATTTGAAAGCTCGCGCGTGGATTTTACAAACCAATCTCACGCTTTTTAAAACCCCTTTTTAAGGAAGAAGCAAAATTAATGCACTTTGTAAAAAAAATCATTTCGTTTCTACGAATGTTTTTTGTGGTAGTATTATTAAAAATGTGACCTTTTGATAAGAAGGCTTGCTAATTTTAAGGGTGTTTTCAGGTTTATATTCATATGGTCAAGCCGCGGCAAGGGGTCATCAAATAGAACGCCCTTTCCAGTTGCATTTTTTTACAACCCCCGATTAAATAAAAGTACCGGAGGTGACCACCCCTTTTGGGGGGAGGTATGGCTTTGGAGGGGTGCGGTGTGGTAGGGGAAGGGAGCGGTACCACAGGAGAAGGGGGCGGTATCGCATGGGAGGGGGGCGAAAAGAGGAAACAGAGCACGGGGTATTTGTTTTGGAAAATCCGCAGTGAATGGACCGAACGAGCGAATTGGTCATACGGAATGACCTGATAATTGGAGAAATGTATGGTTTTGTTCCTGTTCCCGCTATAGCGGGGCCATGTCTGGCGTGTTAAATGCGAGTCGACAAATCTGCAACTACCTATTGAATTATTGATTTTTTTCGTTTTCCATGAACACAAAACTCCTATTTTCAATAAATAAAAAAACAAATAACTTCATGTATACCACTAATGTAATCACAATTACCGACATGTTTTCATTATCCTGAAGGAGAAACTTCGGTTTCCAAACATTTCAATAGTAATTGTGATTATATAAATAGTGTACACCAAGTTATTTGTTTCATTTAATTAAAAATGATGCCACAAAATGATTTTGCGAATTTCTCTTTTCGTTCCTTATACCCAAACAATTTTTTTTTTTAAATAATATTATATCATACAATAATATTGCATTGCTTTTATCAGGTAGATATAAAAATAAAAATAATATTTAAATGATTTGTATAGCGCCTTTTTTTGTAAAAAAATACTATTAAATATTGAACAATTTTCTCAATTCTACAATGCTCTATCTTTCTTCTAACTATAGACGAGTCAAACTAATGTGACAACTTGTAGCTAACAAATTGCATCCACCGGTTCTTCAATCACTAATACAAAACTGTATGATAATGCATTTGCGTTAAAATGTACATATATTGTTTTATTAATATTCTGTAGACATAAATATACAGGACCACGCTTACATGGGAGGTCACTTGAGATTACTTCTTAAGATATAGAAAAATCTACTTAAAAATATGTATTTCAAAAAATTGACAAACGCCATTTTCCAGCACGGGTATACAGAAAAGATGAAACGATATCGAAATCTGTTTTGCCATCTCATACATGTCTATAGTTATTTTGAACCTTGACACAAATCGATTCAAATAGCTACTTACCTAGTTCAATCGATCATCCAATATCTTGCTGAGGTATCACCGATTTCTTTACCCATCAACTTGCTTTTCTGTTCAATTTGTAATTAGTAGTGTAGGTTTTATTTATTTATTTTTAAAATACGTGATTATATTTTCGTTGTTTGTTTTTGGGGTGTTATGCCGTATTGCGCTACCTCCTTTTTTAGCCGACGTTTCGGACAGCGTTGCAGTGTCCATCATCAGGGCAGATCCGGCAGATCCGACGATGTGTTGAATTGATATTGAAGTATTTAGATACATATGATACATTAAATCACTATTCTAGGCAGCTACCTGTTTCATTGTGACCAATGAAATTTAGTTACTTTGTGAAACGAAAATTGGAAAAGTTATAATAGAAATCTGAAAGTAGACAAAGTCTTGATAAGGATTACATCATATAAATCATTAAAGGTCCTATAATAACAAGTACTGTAGATATATTCAACAAATTCCATGTATTAGATATTCGACAAATTTACACAAAAACTATCTTAACTCATCTGTTTAAAAAAAAAAAACACACACACATTTTATAAAAATATACAAATTTTGTAAACACGCGGCACAAAACCAAAAAACTCATACAAATACCTAAAACAAACACAACATTTGGTCAAAGAAATTCAAATACATTGCATCTAAAATATACAATAACCTACCTGACAAAACAAGACCATCGAATAATATTTAAAAATACAAAATCCTGATCAATCAATGGATCATCGAAAAAGGTCGTGCAATAATTAGTCACCTCACCCAAATATAATCGTATATCTCATTATTGTTACCACTACCTACCAACCTGAAAATTTTGTCAAATATTTTTGCTTTATTGAAAAATGTACTTTATATAATAATTAAAAAATATTTGTAAACTAGTCTGTCTCGACACAGGAGTTCCTAGTGAGACAGGCAAGGCCAAAAAAATGTAAACCTTATGATATAGATTCAATAAATAAATAAATAATACATTTAAATGTTTTTTTCTAGTTTTATATGTGTGCATGAGTAAATATACGCACACCATCAGACACCTACATTATCGCTAAAAATATATATATTTGCACCCATGTACATGCCCACATACATAGATACATTTACATATTATAATAATAAAGTTACGATTTAATGTTAATTTTGTATATTAGCTTCTTTTGGCATGTAAAAACACAACATTTATTTTAATTTTTAATTAACTGATTTATTATGAGGACGTTTCCACGCCCGAACATTATCAGAATAATCTGCCACCTGGTGTGATGATGGAATATTAATAAAAATAATAAGAAATGGCCATTTTAACACAAAACAGGTGTGTGAAAAGTCCCGCCAATAAAGAAGGCTGTCTCAAAATACATAACGGAGATGTATCTCATCAAAAGCTGTTCTAGATATAACAAGAAGCTATCGCTGGGGTGACCAATATTTAAAAACTCAAAAAAACATATTCTTTTTTATTATTATTTTATTTATTTGTTTGTTTTTTTACAATAACTTCAAAATTTTTACTTGTTATACAAACAGTGTTTTAAAGGAAAATAAGAAAACCCTTAACTCACTATTAAGAGATGAGGGCTCTTGTGTTTGGTGATGGAATTCTAGCTCAATTATATAAAATCACTAGCTGATACCCGGCATGCGTTGCAATGCGACTTTAGATTTTTTTCTCCCTGCGTGTCCTTTCCTATTCAGCCCGTTCCCCTTCCGCCACATCTTCCCCTTCCGCGACTCCTTCCCCTCCCGCGTTCCACTTTCACCTTCCCCCTCCGCATCTCCCGCTGTTCCCCTTCTCGCGACCCTCCTCACGCATTCCCCTTCCACCTTTTCCGCCTTCCCCTCTCCCGCGAACCCCCCTTCTTAATTTCTCTTCGCCCCTCCCGAATTCTTTAAAATGAATACTTTACGACCTATTCTCATACCTACCAAATAAACATAAAAAATTTCATGAAAAGCGGTCCAGCCGTTTAGGAGGAGTGCGACCACAAACACCGTGACACGAGATTTTTATATATTAGATTTAAATAAGTAAATAACAAAGTATCGCAAAAACAAATGGATAAGTAAGAAATAGGAAAGATCAATAACAGATTTCAAGATTTAAAAGAAATAATGAGACTAGATTTGCACTTTTAGGTATAGTAGTTTTAGGTATTTTTAAAATTTTAGCTATGGAGATTGTTAAAATAAGTTGTACCTACCTAGTTAAAGATAGGTATTATGTATATGCTTTGTATTAAATTTTAGAATATTAATATTATTCTGATATCTTGCTGATAAACTGAAATGTAAGTTATTTAACTGTATTTCTTTATAAATTTGTAGTATTGAGATTTTTTTTATATATTTTGTCTGTTTTTAGGTTATTAGACGGAAAGGCTGATAAATATATTGAAACCAGGGTAAATGGTGATAACTTCATTAATGGATGAGTGAACACAGTTTGCGCTAACAAAAAAAAAACGAAGCTACATTAAAAAACCGGTCATTTCCACGACGCGTTCATGAGTTCTGTAGCTCGGCTGTGGAACAATTTGCCGGCCTCTGTGTATCTTCCCTTCTTCACTCCTTATTCTCCTTAAAAAGACCTTCCACACATCATGCCCAAAGATGACATAGGCTTTTAGAGTTATTTTTCTCCTCAGGGCCTCCTGTTAGTAGAGCTAATGAAAAAAGTGGGTTATGCTTTTTTTTAAATTACATACATAACCTTTTTTCAAGATTTTCATAGAAGTTAATACGATAGTAGGATTTTAAGTATTTATAATGTATTTGTATAGTAGGATTTTAAGTATTTGTAATATTACTTGAATGATTAAAATTGTTAAAACAATAATTATCGCCATCTAAATTGATTACATTTTGAGCTTATTTCCACGTTGATAAACGGGGAAAAATGTTATTCGAAAAAACAATCATTTTAATAGTAAAAACGGTTAAAAACGGGACTGAAGTTCTTACGAACAAATTAACAGGGTTTCAATGTTGGTTGTATTGGCGGGAACATGTAAGAATAATTTGTTCGTATATGTAACTTCGTACGTACACCAACAAATTATTCTTACATTTTCCCGCCAATAAACATTGAAACATTGTTAATTTGTTCGTAAGAACTTCAGTCCCGATTTTAACCGTTTTTACGAATAAAATGATCGTATTTTAGAATAACATTTTTCTCCGTGTATACAAGTTCAATAGAGGTATCACAGTCATCCCAGTTTTGTGAATAATTTACGATTAGAATCCCTCCATAAGATAGTTTAATGGGTGCCCAATCCCGATATACTGGGCCGTAAATAATAAAACCGGGAGTAGAACCCCCTCCCGGTGTCCGATATCAAAAACTCAGGCAATTAAAGCATTCATCAACTTGACGACGAAAACTTCTTTATTTTTTATCGTAACTATCTGTAAACTGAGTAGTTTTGCGTATTTGTGGTAACAATTAACATTCTTCTAGAAAACTAAAGACAAAAAATATTTATTTACCTATGTAGGTAACAGAAAACTTTGGCAAATATAAAACTATAAAAAATAGCGTAATAAATTAATGTATTTTTTTGTTGTTTTTATTTTTTGCTAGAGCAATCCTGATGATTTACAAAACTCGTTTAAGGACGGGACGAACTAACAATTCATAGGTTGGAGGTAATAGTTACAATTTTGATATCAAAATTTTAAGTTTCGCATTGAGTACAACATCCAAAAAAGAAATTAAAGACATGTTAAGTAGACTAAACAACAAGTACAGAAATATGGAATGCTATGCAAATATGCATAATTACAAATAAAGGAAAAAAAGAGAACATAGAACCAAACATCAGAAGAAAATTACATATTTTCAATTTTAAACTTGCTTATACTAAAAAAAAGTTCTTTTCTTGGTTTGAAATTTTTATGCTGATGTTTTTGTACGTATCTGGAGTGCTAGCACAATGAAATCGATAACTTTACAATATCGAATAGACAGAGGCAACTACCGATAATATTATAACGACTGACATTGGGTAGACAAAGGTTTGGTAAAACACGCTGGCAACACTGGAAAGATTTTCTATGTTGTCTATGTACATAAAACGTCAAACATATTGTGTCAAATGTCAAATTATTTTATTCAAACCTTAGCGGTTAGTATACATTAACAACAAAATGAAAATCATCAAATTTCCGTTTTGATATATTTTAAAGATCGATTTAGGTGCATGAAACACAGAATATTTGAAGTGAGCATAATAAATAACATTATTATTCCATTTCTGACAATCGGCTAGCACGAACGGGCAATAGGCAACGAACGATTCTCCAACTGTTTTCACATTTATTGGAGTTTTTTTTTATTTACAAAAGATTTGAAATTATTATTTTTTTTCTCATGGAATTTCGTTGAGATGGACAAATACGCAACGGCAGGTTATATTCACCACAAATTTATTATATCATTTTTCTTGTTTTTTGTTTGAGCAAACATTACAGCTTTTTGTTTTTTATCCGTTGCGGGTATAGGTCACGGCATATGTTTAGCCAGCATTTTGGCAGATAACCGTAATGGAACATCTTGTGACGCACGTGGACCAACTTCAGGGTGCGACGTAATATGATATTTTTCTAATAATTGTCTTATAACATATACTTAATTGATAATCAGGAAAACTAATATCTTTTGAACTAACGGTTTTGGGCATTATGTATGAATTCGGTAAATATTAATATGTAGGATGAAAGAAAACTTTTTTGTAACACTTAATTGATTTTCGTAGGGCATTTACACTAGTTATATCCGCTTCATATCTTAAGCCCATATTTTTGTTATAATCTTCGATACAATTTGGATTTGAAATTATTTCTCCTCTTCTAAAATTTATTTTTGTTAAGCGTTGTTAAAATACGCATTTATCCTTTGTCGTGCCATTTTAATACTATCAGTTAACCAAAATAATGTGAGGCAATTTACCCCTTCTTCGATTTATTGAATTTTGATATGTGTTAACGGTTGTTTCGAACTGTTCCACATACGTAGGTTTGGTGGTCATGCAGAAATTTAAATGATATTGTATTAGTGTACCAATTATCTACATACAATTTGTGGCCTTTACCTACGTAGTCTTTTAACAGAGTGGTGACAATAGCTCCGGAAGCCCCAAGACATTGTTCGTCAGTAACATCCGTCACTTCACCACAATAAATAATTACATCTAAATTATATCCGTCTGCACGTTGCACAAAACAAATATTTTTATTCCAAATCGTTGGCGTTTGGATGGAATATACTCCTTAAACTTAAGACATCCTTTGAACTCTATAATGCTCTCGCCAAGCATAGATTTTCATACGGCACCACTGAGTCCTTAAAAATTTATTCAGTGTAATTGACAAGAACACGAATTTCATTTAATTTTTCTCCAGCAATTTGAGTAGCAGGATCTGACACATGCATACAAAACTAAATGTAAAAATAGAAGAGCAAACTTTCAATTCAGGTATAAAAACACAAATCCACATTTCAAAAACATTAAAATAAACTTTTAGAACCATTCCACTTACAATGAGCTAACGCGTCATTTCTACAGACTCGACCAAAGTGGACTCGACAATAAAAGCGCGGGATTTTGAAACAAAATGGGCGAAGAAAAATGCATTCCTTTTTTGGATGCTGCTTTGAGTAGTGTTAACAATATAAATAATCAACTTTTTTGGGTGATCTCGCTAATAAATAGTTCATTATATTTTACGAAGTAATATTTAGCCCCATATACAGTTAGATCTTTGAAATATCATCCTTCGAACATTTACACCCGTGATTTGCATCTTCCGTTGTATTATACCGTTCCGACGTTTATATCGAATGTCCTAGCACGCTTTCACCGTTGCTAAAGAAACCGACATCGGAAGGAAAAAAATACTAAGTCGGTATAAGATGGCAACACTGGCACCTTTTTGATGAATTTACGTTACTAAATTTCATATGAGCTATTTAAAAATTAAAAAATACTAATAAATTGACAATTTCGAATTGAAATACTAACTTTAATATACATCGGCGCTTCGCATTTACTTTTTGCGATTAGACGGGAGTTAAATAGTTGATACGATCCAAAGACATATTTTATCAAAGTTCGTATCTCGAAGCAAAATGAATAAATTGATCTCGTCTTAAATGAATGCATGTAAGTTTATGGATCGCATATATGATTTCTTTAAATACTAGGAGGATTTTAGGTTAACCTCCATTAATTAATAAGTCAGTTAACTTGCATAACGAACGACATTATTTAAATAAAACTGCACATTGATATCTTATCTGACACTACGGAAGCCGCGCTAAAATCAGTGACCTTTATCTACCGACTAACGGAATAATCTTTTCACTGTGCTCGCAATTATTGCTAACTGACCATAGACAACGAATTTAATGAATTTCATATCTATACTTGGGTTTTATCGATGGACCATGCTAGGGTCACAGCCAAGATCGCATACGATTTGGCGAGCTTTTGTCAATCGTCGGTTGGATTATGTCTTATCAATAGGTGACTGTGCTAGCACATATTGATAAGTGACCAAAGATGACGGATTTTGTCAATGTAGTATAGATATAGGGTTATATCGATGGACCATGCTAGCACCCCTGGAAGCTAATTACATAGTATGTAGGCAATATATGTAGTTCAGAGATTTTATCTCATATTTTGTAGTGTGTGTTTTATTGTTATGTAACGCGGATATTATTGTTATTTCGAATTTTATGGTTGTGGATGTCTGATTGGAAAGTGGCTTGATGTTAGTGTGAGTTGATTGTTGAGTTATTTGTAGGATGGTGCTTGTGATTTCATGTTTGTGATTGGAAGGATACTGGAAACTGAATAGCCCTGTCATGAGTGCCCCATAGAATTCCAAAAACATTTCTGATAGCTGGGTTTTATACCACCTGAAGGTCAGCTATCAATTTCTTAGAGCCAAATCCAGATACAGCAGAGATGGGAAATTATAGTCATTTCGTAATTACTTGAATGGAGACTGCTATTATTTTAATCATAAACAGATATAAACGACTGGAAAGCTTTCATATCGGAGGTTGGCTAGCATAAAAAAAACTTCATCCCTCTAGAAAGCGTGTTTCGAAATTATGAAGTGTAGCTTCTTCTTTTTCATCGTATTCCATAAATTTTCTCATTAGGTTATCAGTAGGTTGCCATCTTGTTTATTAACCAAGATATTTCTGCGTTTTTATCAAAATAACATAAAAAACATCAATTTATAAATTTGGTTAAAAATTGTTCAATCATTTTGGACCTATATTCTATATTGTATTGAGTTGGAAATGAAATATCTTTCGAAACATTTATTATTTTGACTGTACCAACTTTTATGTATTTAGAATACGTAATTAATATAGGCCCTTTCTAGGGGTTCATTCTTTCTCTTGGTCAAAAAGAAAATTTTCAATTGCTCAAAGTTAATTCTAGACAGTAATTATTCCTTTGAAATAAGTATTATTGGAAGGAATTCTTTTCAATACCCCTTATAATAACGGTAGATTTCCCAATTAAAATTTTCATTGAGTTGAAAAAGATTATTTTGTTTTCTTCAATGGGGACTGATTTGTAGGTTGATCAAGGTTTTTTTTTAATTATTTGGTTTCATAGTAGGGCGAATATTATATAAATATTGTAAAATACTTCTGAAGTCTATATTGGTACGTAGTTATAAAAAATGTTCAAGTATTGGTAGGCTTACTGATTTTTGAAATCAATCAAATCTTGTAATATTATAAAGTCATTTGAATGGCAGTAATAACAGACGATATTTGATAAACTTGTAGAAAATGCAGTTAATCCTTTTTCTGCAGGCATTTTGTACCGTCACTCCGGGAACCATTTATTGGATAACCAGTTCCTCTGCCACAGGTCACCCCAAGTTTTCGACTTAGCAAGGATCCCGAGGTCAATGGGTGAATTTCGTTCGGGTCTTGCAGCGGATGCGTCTGCCCGACATCTGCCTGGCAGGACGAATCAGGAGAGACTAGTTGAGGGAGACCTTTTGGTCTTTCAACAGGACTCTCTCGAAACATCACCTTGCACCGCTATTGGAATGATGGTCACATGCGTCCGTCACTTCTGGACACACTGAGCCCCAGATTCCTACCCACTCTCCATACCCTTTTCCTTTTCAGAAATTTATATCCTTTCTTTCTTCCTTTCTTTAAAAAAACCCTCCTTACGGCATATTCAAAAATGAAATTACGCTCTGGAGGGAATTATTTTCCTCGGAGCCTCCTGTAAAGAGCTAATATAAAAAAACAAAAAAAGCTCTAAAATTATTTTAAATGGTGTAATTATAAATTATCAATTGCTCCTTGAACATTTGTATTATTATAAATAATTTTCCACCTATATCAGGGTAGGTAATCGCAAAACCAATTCTAGAAACTAGACACGATTTTACTGCAGTGTATTTATGTACGTTTTTTTCTTTCTATATTTTTGCACCAAGTGCTTCCAAAATTTCAACGTTCTTCTTTTGTTCGTCGTTCGTATTTCTTAATGAACGATCAGCAGACAATTGAATCTGTAGCGAACGAAATAAATATTTTACATTTCTTATGAAAAGTTTTCGTTACTTACCCAGATCATTTTCTATTACATAATATAACCACTGGAGCAATTTAATTTTCCAAAATTGGACCACATTTAAAGAATCTAGAAATATGGGATAAACTGTGAAATCCAGGTGGATTAATTAATTTTAAAACGGAAATAAGCAGATATTAATTAAATCGAATGGCCAAATCAAAAACTGAACACTAATCGTTCGAGTGGTTAAAGCATTGAAAATTAATTACGATTTAACAGTTTTTTTACAGTATTGTGCCTTAAATATCTAGCACATATATCAAATCACTTAAAAGTAAGATTAGGGCGGGAAAATAAAGACAAAATTCAAACAAAAAACGATCGAACAGCAATCATCGTAATTTTAAATGCTAGGGCGGGGGGCCATCATTAGATATTTAGCGACAAACGACAAGGGACAGAGCATTGTGTTGCTTCCATTTCAATTTAAATTAAACCCCTCTTTAAACTTTTCACAACGTAAACCTTCTGTCATATATTCACAACAATTGAACCCTCTGTTGTATTTCACATTTTATCTACCAAGGGTGTGCATTACTCTATGACCAAAAATACTGTTTTATTTTTCAAGTTCGGGCAAGAATTGCGCAATAAACATACTATAAACCAGAAAGTCAAATCAAGTACACTTAAAAAACCTGTCAAAATGTGAGTTTTAGTGTTTCGTTTGCGCAGTGTTTTCAACTGGAATTTTCCGGCCAACGCCAACTATTTTCAGCTTGCCACCTCATATCTCGTATGAAGCGTTTAAATAATTAATAAAATTATTTGTATAACTTTAACTGCTACCAATTTTATATATAATATACTGCCGACACGGGTTGAACCACGATGCCCTTCTTGACAATATCAAGGAGGATACTGCGTTTCTACTTATGTCGGCAGAATATCTCTTAATCCTAAACATGCTAACACCTCAGCACAGATTCTCCCAGTGAAGTGTTCACAAAATGCTACTATTAACCTTCTTACATACCTTTTTACATCCTGTTACTGAAACTACCATGTAATATATAATTATTTGTTAAATGTATGTACATGTATAGATATAAATAAATAAACAAAAATAAAATATTTCTTTAAACAAAAAAAGGGATTCTAGTTTTTAAAGGATTGAGAAGGATTTAAAAAAAATAAAAAACCTTAAAACTCAGACGACTTCTTATTGAGTTGGTATACGTACGTAATTACGTTTACCAACAAATTATTCTTACGTGTTCCCGCCAATAAACATTGAAACCCTGTTAATTTGTTCTTAGAACTCCAGTCCCGTTTTTAACCGTTTTTACGAATAAAATGATCGTATTTTAGAATAACATTTTTCTCCGTGTGAAAAGAAGATACCTACCTGACTATTCGGATCACTTTACTAAAACCATTTCATGCAACCATTTTGATTATGAACTGTGATCTTTCACCTGACCAATACTAGAAGTAAAAATATGAAGTCCAAAATTAATAGAATACTTAGTATTAACTACCCTTATTGTTTAAAAAGCCAACATCTTTCATAAGCAATGCTTATTTCATCAGGGTTTACTAAAAATATAGAGAAGAAAATCATTAATGGAGAAAAATATATTTACCGGCAAAAGTTGGTCAAAGACATTGATCAGATAAAATGATTTGATTTTTTTACTGCTATCTTACAGGTTTTTGGTTTTGGTTTTTGGTTTCCTCTCCACCCAAAGAAAGCCAGGCATATTATTTATTTGGCCGACCAAATCTTACGAACCAGGCAGTCGTGGTTTGGTGTAAAAGTTTCACCGCGGCTCCGTGCGTTATTGCATGTTAAACACCGGATGAAACTTGCGCGCGCGACCGCCAGAGCTTTCGTGAATGAATATTTCTCTATTTATTAATAACGTCCAGAAGTGGAAAACATCTGAACGAAACTTCTCGTGTCTTGGCAGGGAAAACATTTTAATTAAAAATTATGCCAATAAACTAACTTTGATAAATCAATATGAGGCGATCAAAATATATAAAGGTTATGTACTTAAGAGGCTAGACTTTGAACCACACGCGGAACCCCCGCGTCTGTCATTCTGTCCTGCTCACAATAATCTCACGCACACTTACAATACATGCGAATGCGAAATGTGCGAATGAGACAACGCTCAAATTTACCTACAGAAATCGCTCGAAAAGGGGTTTATGGAGAATACACTTTTCTAAACCGAAACTTTCACAAAATTGAAATTTTAAAAAGTATATATTTTTTAGAAAGAAGAAGCTACGTCGGTAGCTTTTTATATTTTTATAATTCTTTATGAAAGTTGAGTTAGCAGCACTTTTTCCTTAAATAATATTTTTTGATAAATCGTACATGTTTGACAGTGAATGTTTACGTTAATACGAAACGCATCGAAAACATACCGATAATTTTTTTACCCTCTAGAAGGCAGTATAAAAAAATATATTCATTTTGTGCAATTTTCGATGTAGAAAAGTGTTTTTTCCCGGGCGGCCTTTTTGTATGGGCCGAAAAGCGAAATCTATCATCTTAATGTACCTACGTTGGATTCGGGAGTCTCCAGTTTTGTTTGGAGATATTTTTGGTATAAATAATAATATGTACAAGGTGGAATATAAGTCCTTGCTTGATTTCCTAAGTTTGTAAATAAAAATAATTATTATGAAACAAAATGGTCCTGCATTCTTGATGAGTACAGCGATCCATAGTTTCGACCCTTTGGAATAAAAAGGTCCCATCTGTGGCGGTAACGTCATGCAAAAATGAGATCTATAGTAAGCTACAAGTTTACAAACCGAGCAAAGGCTTAATTTATAAACATGTATTCTCCTTCTGTTTACTTTACAAATGTCAAAGTCTTATATGTACACTTTCCGTACATAGTACCTTAGCAGTTATTTGATACTTTGCGAGTACAATAGGCCTGTGATAGAGGATTAACAAAATAAAACAACCAAGCAAACGAGTAAGGAAATCTTTTGTAAATTACGGTACAAAATAAGAAGGAAATAAACTTTTTTACCGATTCTATAAAATATGACTCTTTCAAAAAGATATTTGTTTCATATATTTTGTTGGAAAACGGCCTACTTTCCCCAGTTAAGTATAAAGATATTATTGAAAACGAATGTTATGATTTAATACAAAGACAATTTTTGAATTACATATAATAAAAAAAGAAGTAAATTGGATTGTTTTCAAGGAATAGATAGGCTTCTAGATATGCAATGCATCATTGTTTGCATTTCAAATAATATATATTTTTTTTAATATTAGTGACACAATGGTTTACCTATGTAGATTCTTACTACACTGAGCTTTATTTAGTTAAGGTACAGATAATTTTTTTATGAAATTTGCATCAGCAAATAAGCAGTGTTTTACACACGGTTAGGCTCTAATTCATAAATGTAGTGGAAAAAGGCATTAGCGCATTATTAAAGGAAAACTTTTGTAATCAAACCTATATAAAACAAATTGCTCTTAGATTGGAATATCAAATTACATAGACCTAACTCAAATAAAATAAAATAATAGATCCCGTCAAATCTAATCTACATAATTACCATTTTAATATATATTGTACTTCATATTTTCCTGTGTTTTGGAAGATCACATTCTTTTTATGATTAATTCACACTTGCAACGTTCCAATTACCTTTCTTTTTGATTGTATTGAAATTAAAATGTATTTAAACTTTATATTCATTTACGTATGTTTGTTAATATTTATCTATCTCGACACAGCTATAACCAATGAGACATAAAATTTATTAACGTTGTTTATTATTGATAGAGCTAACGAAAATGTTATATTTAAAAACACTTCCACAAGTTTTCCCGACAATTTAACTTAGGTAGACATAGGAATGACGTATGTCCCGGACTCGAGCTATTCAATGTCCTATAAAACGGAGTGATAGTTAGTCAGTTAAGTAAAAATTAGCCAAAAAAACCCTCTGCTTTCACTTAAGTCAGTGACTACAAATCACGATGACATCGTCGGATCTGCCGGATCTGCCCTGATGATGGATACTGCAACGCTGTCCGAAACGTCGGCTAAAGAAGGAGGTAGCGCAACACGGCATAACACCCCAAAAACAAACAACGTAAAAACTTTTGGCGCTGAAAATCTAAAAACGTATCTAACCAAATTAAAACCCGTTTAAACACAGGAGACCATATTTGCCCCAGCTCACATAGGTCTCACAGAAATCGTTGTTTTTCCCTTACTATCATAGTTAGAAATGTGATCTAAACGGTATTGGAAAGAGAATACATCAAACTATATATTCAAATCTAAAAGAAAACCACAAAAAAATTCAAATTTAACCCTTTCTGAAACCAAAGTTTCCGATAGCAATTTG
This sequence comes from Limnephilus auricula, assembly GCA_951813805.1. Taxonomy (NCBI): domain Eukaryota; kingdom Metazoa; phylum Arthropoda; class Insecta; order Trichoptera; family Limnephilidae; genus Limnephilus; species Limnephilus auricula. The sequence goes on from OX638408.1 coordinate 6,593,253, forward strand.
AAAAAAAATTATGAAACTTTGTGAATTATTTTTACATGAAACGAAAAAAAGTGAGGTGACAGTAAGGTTTATAATTCATTTATCTAATGAAATAAGAATGTGTTTTATGTTTTTTCATTATCAGTAATTTTAGTTAGAAAAAAAAGTAAAGTGAACCATTTTTCAAACTTTTTAAAGTTTTCGCAAAAAAAAATTATATTTAAAAAAATACATAGTAATTTTTAATATAGAAATTTGAATGCCTATTTCATCACCTTTCGAAAACAGTTTTTAGTTTTCGAATACATTAACAAATGTTCCATTTATTTTGATTTTATTGCAAAGCGGGAATATTTTTAACCTCTGACAAAATACGCCAATTTTTTTAGGGGTTAATATTTAAATAAAAAAAAAACCAAAATAAATCTGCCAAGATACGGTTAACTTTCTCCAACCCAGTAAGCCAACTGCATAATTTATGCGTTCAGCTATTTCAGTTTCACAAGGCGCATCCGTGGCACGGGCAATACACATAAAAACCATTGTGAAGTCGCCTTTAATTACGCTGCCCCTTTGAGCGGCGCGTTTAGTGCCCGCTAACGGCGTCCGTATCCCCGCGACGGTTTATTGTCAAGAGGACCTATAAAAGCGATAATGTATTACTTCATTCTGTTGGTTGTAGCCGAAAAGCGCTCATATTTCGCTTATATATTATAGCGGAAATAATGAGAACTAATATTAAGACAGTTATGTTTTTGTTATGATGTTTGACGAACGTGACAGTGTCCTGTTGTATTTTGATGTATCTCCTAGAAATCATTTTCAAAAGGGTACACGGAGAAAAATGTTATTCGAAGAAACGATTATTTCAATAGTAAAAACGGTTAAAAACGGAACTGAAGTTCTTACGAACAAATTAACAGTGTTTCAATGTTTATTGGCGGGAAAATGAAAGAATAATTTGCGGGAAAGACGAAAAGGGATCGCGGTATGGGAAGAGGATGCGGGATGGGTGATTGAGAAATGATAAGAAGGGAGAAACAATTTATTTATTTATGTAGCATTCAACGCATGCCGGGTATTAGCTAGTGTTATAATAAGAAATCTTATGCTCTAAACATGATTGATTAATCTGTAGTACAATAAATTAAATAATTTATTTTTATTACATATGAAAAATAACAGGAGGCCAGGAGTATATTTATTTATTTATTAACCGCCTTAATGGGTATTTATATTTTAGTTAAATAGATGAGTATAACAGTTATTTCAAAAACATCTAAATTAAAACAATAAAAAAAGCATAATACAGTGAAAATAAAAGTAAAACAAAAGCATATATCTACAACAAAATATAACAATAAATGCATATAATAAAATTAGATACAAAGGTAAAAAATATAAGAAGTTTCACAAAAAAAAGATATTCAATATAAACAAAAATTGTAGAGATTATAGACGTCTATTTATGTCTAAATATAAGAAAGAATTGAAATAAACAATGTTTATGCTGATTGTTTTTAATGTGAAATATATCTCCCAGATCAGAATATTTATTTCAGAGACTGTGAAGTCTCGGTAACGGGGAATTTTGATAAGAGAGTGTCCTGGTGTTATTAAAATAAAAGGGTAGTAAACTTCGGCAAGATCTTTGAGGTATGTGGATATTGATTAATTGAAGCAATTCAGGACAGTCAATTTTGTAATGCAGTATTTTATGTAATAGTATTAAATCTGCGATTATTCTTCTTTCTGAAAGTTCTAATAGGAACATTGTATCTAGGAGGTAGTTAAAATCAATGTTTTCTACAGGAATATGCATTTTGTAGTTTATATATCTCAAGAACTTATGTTGAATCTTTTCAATGTTGGCGGAATGAATATTGTAAAAGGGAGACCATATCGTAGAGTTATACTCTAGTTGGCATATAACAAGGGTTTTGTACAACATGATAAACGTGCCTAAATTATTGAAGTCTTTTGAAACACTCAAAACAAATCCAAGAGTCTTAAGGTCCTTATTAATAATATTATTAATATGACACAAAAAAGTTAGTTTGTTAAAGTTAGTAATATATATGATAGCAAAGAGAAGTGGGGCAATCTCTCTCTAGAACGAGTTAAAAAATATAAATATTATTTCACTTCTTTGAACTTATTTTTGTACAGGTAATTACCGATGAGCTTTCTTCTAACTAACCATCGATTATTCGATTCGTTTTGTTGAAAAGACAGTGTGAGAATTTCTCCATGTGTTGTTTGTAAAATTGGTTATTTCTCGCTGTACTTCTGCCACTTCTTCTACCAATAATAATAATGTTGTTTCGTGAAGTAATTGGAACGGTGTCTACTGTTGATGTATCGGTTTCCGCTCGAAGAGTTTACTGATAAACACAAAATATCGCAAGAAGGATAAACACAAAATATGCGAAAGAAAGCAAGGAATACCCAATCTAATTTATAAGTTTTGTTATACATGGTTTGAGACAAACCTCCTGTGAATCGTTAAACTTTAAAAAAATATATATTTTGAAAATTTAAGAACAATAGTATAATCTCAGTCCTCCTTACTAGAGATTCATGTTCCAAGACGGACTGTAGGTTATTGTGTTGGTGTTACTTCATATTTTTTATGATTTCCTTATCTTAATAATTATAGACCTTATTTTCATGTTTGTTGAATTCATCGTGTTTAAGTTTGTAGACAACATCTTCATGTTTATTGGCTGTGTTTCTTGATTTTCTTCTATCTTTATGCTTGTAGATCCCATCTCTTATTTGTTGGCTATAGGTTATTGTGTTGGTATCACTTCATAATTTTCGTCACATACTAGCACCTTACTTTGAAGTTAATAATTCCTGGTACTGCTATCAACAATCATTCTCGGGGTAGCAGTTCCCATACCCGCCTTCCTAATTGAGACTTTTCTTCTCCTTTACAAAAAAGCTCAACGTAGTCAGGATCTAGGTAAACCGTTGCGTCACTAAAATTCAATAAGCTTAACATTGTTCTGAAATGCATTCAGCGATGCATCTCATATCTAGAAGCCTACCTATTTATATACTCCTTGCAAACATCCCAATACACATTTATTTTTTTATTATTGATAGAGCTAACTAAAATGTTATATTAAAAAACACTTCCTTTAAATGTCCTGTAAAACGGACTGATAGTTAATTAGTTAAGTAAAAATTAGCCAAGAAATTCAGCTTGTTTCTATCCCACTGCCTTCGCTCAAGTCAGTGACTACAAATCACAGCACATTGTCTACGTAGATCGTAAAAATTGTGTAGGCAAAGCTTCCTGTCAAACACGTGGATAAATTCTCATCAATCCATTGTCTGTCAATACTTCAACAAACATGCCATCTCTCCAAACTCTCGTTAAATATTCTGTTGGATAAAGCCTTTGTGATTGCCTCCGAATATTGAAAAAATAACACTCTAGCCAAACACAAAACAAACCTCCTACATGCTACAGTCATTGTCTGTTTTACGTTAGCTATAGACATTGTGTAAAATTGATTTTCTTTTTCTTTCTTCTTTGTTATGCTGCCTGTCTTTTTCAATCAATTGATTGACTTGTTCAGTGTTCAGTCAATCAAAAGTGGGCCTTTAATAATAAACACGTTTTATATTGAACCACATTGTTGGCTTTTAAACCTTGTCTATGGTTAATTATAATGAAATATCTTATCAAATTCGTTATTATTAACGCACATTTTCTATGGGACATGTTTTAAAACACATATTATGGGTTTCTTGAAAAAATTTACTTGGGTGGTATTTTATTCTCGAATTTGTTTTTACAAAATTTCAACAAAGTAATTTTATTGCGTAAAAAATTGATAACGGTTCTCTGGTGGGTACGATTTTTTAAATAGTTAAAATAAATAGTTGCTAGTCAAATGTAATTTTAACCTCCTAATGGAAAATATCTAAACATCAAATTAAATTAATGAGCTCTGGCGTCACGAAATTCGTACAGCTTTTCTTCCTGTGTGTTCTAGAATAACACAACTGTTGTCAGTTGGCAACTCAATAATCATCAAGAAATATGGTGCTTTTATCTTTTTTAAATGTGAATACCGCACAATAGTCCCAACTTCTCCCAACCACATGAAGCCAGTGAGACATCCCCAATTGGGGTATATTGTGAGGCTGAAAGTAAGTGGGGAGGGTAAGGAGATGGGATAGAGTAAAGTGGGAAAGTACCTAGCTATTCAGATCTAGTTCCAAATACTATTATCTATCTATTAATTATCTACAATTGATTATCACGTACTTTTATAAAATACTTCACAATGTTTACTTCCTTACTTTTAGTTCCAAATAATATTCAGATATAGTTCCAAATACAGCTAAAGCTATTTCAAGCAGCGTTTCTGAGTAGTGGTCTTAAACCAGGGCGGTACTTAGAGAATCTTCCCAAAAAACCAAATGAATCAAATAAAATTTTCTTTGGCACGCCGGGATTTGCCCCCGGGACCCTCGGATCGCTAGTCGAGAGCCTAACTCCTGGACCACGGATGCCATTTATCCATTTAACTATATTAATAAGACAAGGAAGTTGCGACATGTTTTAAAACCACTCATAATAGTAAAAATTTGTGAAGTATTTTATAAAAGTACGAGATAATCAATCGTAGATAATTAATAGATCGATAATATAAAAGATAGTAGATAGATAATAGATAATCAATCGAGATAATTCTCGTATAATCAATCATATCGTAATGTTTACATTGACAGTCTCAGTTTACAGTTTACAATTTTTAATTTACAGTTTTAAAGTCTCTACCGTGTATCCACATTTCATAATACAAATATTTGGACTGTTGAATCTTCACATCGACTTCATAAAATCATATGCCAATATTATATTATAAATGCCTTAATGATGAGTCGATTAAATTATAATATTCCTTTTGCTTTGTCTAGCAATGCTTTTAACAAAGCATTCCAACAAGTAATAACATCCGTTTTATACGGGTTGTTTGGTTTCCTGTCAATGCCCCCAGACGCTCATTATTAGCCCAGGAGTTTAATGTATAATTTAAAATAATTGCTAGACTAGACTCTTAAGAAGAGAAAGCACTGACAATGTATGATTTGATTCATTATAAGTTACATTACATTCCGTCTGCGTGATAAAGTTTGGGTGACCAGTTATCTGAATTCCTTTATGTCATCCAATGCACTATTTAGCGTCTTTGTTGGCATGCTTGGCCATTCTTTATGTCATGTGTCCTCATTCTCTGGTACCTTTCTGGTGATCTTCTTTCAGACAAATTTCTCTAATGAATCAATCTTGGACTCTCATCTATGTATACTGTTTTTACCTACCATAATGTAATTGGATTGCATTAAATATTATAGATGCTGTAAATATTATATTACTTACCAATAAGTTATATTTTCGTCATTTTTAATTTAAAGTCATTTTTATAAATTTCTTAATGTAGACATTCTTCAAAAAATATCAAACCAATGTAACGCTTACGATCATAAATTAAAAAAAAATGGTTTTTGCTGCTAGCGGGCGGCGGGCGAAACGGCAGTATCTTGGTAACGTACGAAAATGGTTTGGATAAGGCGGGGCGTCGGAGTTGTACACGAAGCGGGGTTCTTAAATTTCAACCGTACAGATGATGGCGTAATAATAATATAGATGGGACATCTCCTATCCCTTTCCTGTATTCCTCTTGTTCTCCCGCTAACCTACTTGGTAGTTTTAAGGCATAAAAAACTCACTCAACTAATCAACTTTAGCATAACAAACTTTTTGGCTTGATCTTTTTTACCTCAAATGTATGTATAAATCACTTTGTATTATAAAAACTTTTCATTTTTACATAATTTATTTATTTTTAGTGGTATTTGCCTGTACATGCTTTTACAAACATGTGATATACACAATAACCTAATGCATCACAAATCATATTCTATCTAAATTATATAAAACTCATAAAAATATTATTGTGCTATTATTGAGTTATGTCATTACAGCCTCCTTATATGTATTTTTTTTTAGTTTTTAATTGTAGAATATTTTATCATACATCTTACAAAACTGATCAATCGGTTTGATTGTAAGAAATCTCTCATTTTTCCTATTGATTTGCTTACAATAAATTAGATAAATTTCAATTTGATATTTTATTGCGTAAAACATAATAATTACTAAATAGTAAGTATCTGTTGCGTAATAATAATAATTTAATAGTATAATACTTAATATTAAAATACTTAACTAATTTTTATAATGCTTATAATCTCAACTACTACTTCTGAGAAAGTATTACCAAATGCTCGCTATCTAAGTAAATGACTCAGACCTGATATTATTGTTGCAATTATAAAGGGTTAGATCTAGTCGTTGGTACATAGAAGGTAATTAGGCTTAGTAAATCAAAGCTATCTACAATACAATTAACAATTTTAAAAGTAAAAGTCAAGAAGAAAATAAGACTTCTCTTATTTACAGCTTTTTGTTAGCGCCAACGGCATTCAGTCCTCCATTAATGGAGTTACCTGCATTTACCCTCCTTTCAATGTATCTATCAGCCTTCCCATCTCTCGTAAACATACTACCCAAATACACAAACTCATCCACCTGCTCCAAGTATTCATCATTCACAACTATTAAGTGATTAAATATTACTTCTCTTATTAACTCTCATTATATTCAACCTATTAAATAATATATATGTCATATTCGTTGCAGATAATAAAAGATGAATGTTTTACGTACTTAATTCAAATAACGGTTATTGTCTTTAAATGTTTGTATTTGGCATAGCTGTATATTAAAGTCGGACATCATTCACTTCCTATAATAACTACAGTCTTAACCTCTCCAGAAACTTCTTCATCTTAATAAACTGGTCAAGTCTATTGAAATTGTAGTAAATTGACTAGCAGCGATAACACCGGCAGGACGTGTTCTGGTCGAATGCCAAAAACAATTTGCAACCAGAAACAAAAGTTGGAATGCAAAAAGAGAGTGCAGAACGATTTGGTGTTATTGTTGAATCAGCGAAAAGGGAAAAGCGGAAAAATTATATTCACACTATAGTGGATACCTTCTGGAGAACATTCCCATTTGAGAAAAGCATGGAGAGAAGATAAGGGGGAAAGGGGAAAATAATGTATATAAGTGCATAGCAATTCAAATATGTTCCGTAAACAATACAGCTAAAGTCATTTTTTAAGTCACGATTCGTCACATGTAGATTTAGTTTTTGAAATTGCGAAACTGGATTTATTTTTCTCTCTTGAACGAAGTGAAAATTTATAGCATATTTTTATATTGCATGTAAAAAACAGAAAGAAATATCTTTTAAATTTCTCAACAAATATTGAGCGCATCTTATTTTTTGAGTTTTATGTATTCATTCTCCTTCATGAGCCATCGTTTCGGACATACTTTCAGCAGTTTAACAATGCAAGGATATTCGAAATATTAGATTAGAACCATGAGAAAGTCCGACACAGCTCTATACTCCAAAAGCTAAGCAATATTATTGTTAAAAATATTTAAATTGTTGTCAAAAACAAAAACTAAAAATTTAAAAAATGTTGATACCTCACGGGAGCCCCAACTGCTCCCATCTGTAGCCAGTGAGACTATGGTTGAAGGATTATGGGTGGAGGAGGCGATAGAACAGAGGAATATGGAGAAATACCTGGCTATTCAGATTTATTCCCCAAACACGTCTAAGCCATTTCAAGCTGCGTTTCAATTCTGAATGGTGGCGATACTGAGAGTATCTTCCACTCTAAAACGTGCCGAAAATGTACCTTTTATAATTCAAAATTATTATTTTAATTACTTTTATTTATACACAATCAATTATTAAATTATTATTTTCATCACTTTTATTTATACACAATCTACATGTTTCATGTATCTTTTAAATAAAGCCAATGTCATAGATATTAGCATTATTTTAATGTGTTTTTTTTTTATTTTGAATTTATATACCTCTAAAAAACATCATTTATAATATTATAATGTCGAATAATACAACGCTTTTTGCGAAATATTAGGATATTACACCATCCATCAATTGCAAAGTTCTTTCCAAATTTAAAATCGTATAAATAATTAGTTTTTCACTCACAAACACTGTTTGAAAATGGCTTTGTAAGCCAAAACAGATGTCACAATAATAATAAACTAAAACACTTGCAGAAATTAATAATAACAATAAAACATTAAATGGAGTTCCACGAATTAAACACAAAAACAATTAATACATTTCGAGTATATTTTGTTACCATATTGAAAACAACCTACTGATTGGTTTCTCAGATGTTTGTTGAAATATCTACACCAAATTGCAAATATTTTCTGTGGGATGTTAACCGTTACCATACGAGACTTGCATTCGATTTATTGGTAAAAACTTCTCTGAATTCCACGGGTGCAAGACAATTATGGAAATATTGCAACTTCAGATAAACACTGTCATTGGAAGATGGTTTTATTTTATTTATTGACTAGATCTATAAAACCAGGTTTCTGTTAACAACACGTTACATCCCTCACGTCCCACGCACTTCTCCCACATTGATGGTTTGTTGTTTAAAGTAATGAACAATTTTATTGGACACTGAAAATCGACTGCTTCGTACAAACAGAAAAATTTACTTAACGGAATTATGTTATTTGATATTTATTATTAAAATGTAAAAATTATCATTAATATAGATAGGTGGTTACTGAGAGAGTGTATTATTGGGAACTTACTTAACCCCTTAGGTCTCGAGCATATTCTGTCAGAATGTCAGAAAATTTGCGCTTTGCAATAAAATCTAGAAAAATAGAATATTTTTTAATGTACCCAAAGACTAAAAACTGTTTTGGAAAGGTGATGAAACGCTCTTATAATATTTATTTTATTAGAAATATACATAAAATGTTTTAAATATTAAGATTTTGAATTTAAAAATATAACAAATAAATTCTAATCTGCTATTGGAGGATAAAACAGTTATAACTCATGCATAAGAACGCCAAAATAGCACTTCAATAATAAAAACAAAACTTCTTTTTTACAATGAACAAAATTTTAATTGGTCTCATAGAAATCGTTGTGTCTCCCTCACTATCATAGTTAGAAGTATGATCTAAACGATATTGGAAAGAGAATATAACACGCTCTTTATTCAAAACCTAAAGTTAACCACAAAATATTAAAATGAACACCTTTTTGAAGCCAAAGTTTCCAATCGCAATTGGAACAAAAATTATGAAATTTTGTGATTTTTTAAAGATTTTTCTTTTACATGAAACGACAAAAAAGTGAGGTGATAATAACGTTTATAATTAATTTTTCTGATGGAATATGTATGTTTTTTATTTTTTTTCATTATCAGTAATTTTAGTTAGAAACAACGTAAAGTAAGCCATTTTTAAATCTTTTTTAAGTTTTCATCTAAATTTTTTACGTATAAAAAATGCTATGGTTATTTATAATAATAAAATTTGAAAGCCTGTTTCATAACCTTTCAAAAACAGTTTTTTGTTTTCGGATACTTAAACAAATATTCCATTTATTTGGATTTTATTACAAAGCAAAAATATTTTTAGCCTCTGTCAAAATATGCCTATTTCTTTAACAATAGCTAAATGATATGGCATACTTATTTTCCTATAAATATTTCGATCACGCAAATCTGAGGAGAAAATAATTTTTTTTTATTTATTTATTTACCTTTTTTATACATATATTATACATTATTTATTGAATGTTTTAGCTGCCCAACTAGGAAGAATCCCGTTTTAGGGCAGTCAAATTATACATATATTCTTAATAAAAGAGGATTACAATATAAAGGTAATTGATGTTTGCATTGCATAGTATAAGCCTAGATATATATTTTTTTATAAATATAAATAACAAAGAGAGGAGAAAGAATATAATAAAATCAATTATCTGCTGTTTTTTTGGCATACATAATGTATTTTTGGATTTATCGTACTTAATATTATTTCAAACTTCCGCAACCAATGTGAGTTCATAGGAAATTATGGTTTTGACTCGAATTTTACAGTTCACAGAATAACCAGTCTTTACTGAATATAACTGGAAAATATGTCTCGGAATATCATTGTCTAAATCGTAGTGCCACCCCTACGGTTAATTGCTCCCCATCCTACTGAACAAAGGGGCGTTCAGAGGTGTAAACATTTGTCGCCGGGGCGGGTTTGCTTGTGGCAGCCCTGAATGTCAACACGATCGTTACACGCCGGCGGTTTGGCGCAGCCCTGGCAAACAGCCCACACGATTGTTGGGCGTTTAACAAGCGGTAGTTGAATGATTACTGTTGACGATATTACGTTGAATTGTTCCAGTTGAATACGGGAACCGCACTTTAACGCTGTTGATTGTTTTAGGGTGACAATACATTGCTTTGTAAGAAGCGATACCGAAATCAAATACAAATTAAAAAAATATTTATTGCAATAAAATGCAGAAAGTACAAAGGATATAACTTATAGGTATATCCTAAATCTTCCAGTTATCCCAACAAATGCATGTTGTATTATACAACTCAAACTCAACATCACATGTAGTATTATTAACTGCAAATCGTTGACGATTGAAATCAGATTTAAAATTTTTTTTTTTTGATTTTATTTTGTGACCAGGAGTTAATACGAGCTAATTAGAATAGAATATACTTTCAATATCTTTTGAAATATTTCGATAAATTTCGCACTGGAGAAAGGCCACTAATCCGAATCGAAAATTTGTTTAATGGTTTTAGCTGAATTTGATAACCATAGCCAGGTACTTCCCAATCTTCCTGGAGCTAGTGAAAGTATGGCATCCCCATCGAGGCATATTTTAAGGCTGAAGGTAGTGAGGAGGGGAAGGAGATGAGGAGTGAAGTGGGGAAGTTCCTCCCTATTGGTCACTAAAAACGAATAAAGCTATTTCAATCCAAGTTTCAATTCTGAGTATCTTACTATTTGGAACGTGTTGCAAATATACCTTATATTATTACGATTAAATTGTGATAAAATAACAGATCAAACAAACAAATTTTAACTCGCAATCATCGGATTGATTGACCAAGGAAACCGTTCCATTCCTTCCTATTTCCATCTCCTTCCCCTCCCCAATCTATTTAGCTACATAACTTAACTTAATTGAGGATGGCATTGCCCCACTGCCTCCGGGCTAAACTAAAGCTAAGTCCGCTTAAAAGGAAAATTAGTAAATTATTTCTGAAATTTTCTATATTTTCCTGCAATATCGATATTATGATGCATGAAGCAACCACAATATTTAAGCACATATACCAACTTCAGTCGACAAGGGTTTCTTGGAATAAAATAGTTGTTTCTACAAACATAAACATCCAGGTAATGTTAACCACTATGCAACAAAATAACAACGGAGAGTTGATTCAAGTGGGATTCCTTTCTTGTGCCCGGATAATGAAGAGTGAATAATGGGCCACACAGAGGTTCAACCTCATTAGAGCAAAATATTTGTTATTTTACCCGTGGTTTAGAATTATTAACAATTAATGTGAAATCATCGCTTTATACACTCGTGGTTTTCCCTAAACGATATATTTTAATAATATCTTTGTAACTGTCTTTAAACAAAACATACACATAAATACCTCAATACAGGTCCCCCTACTGAGGTGCACGCAAAAAACTATAATATTAATTTATTTATTTTTTATTGATAAACTAATGTTTAAGCCAAGATTTTTATGCGTAGCACAAAGGGTTTCAATTATAAGCAATAATTATTAGCCTGCGACACCTCCGAGAAAAGATACAAGCCGCGTTTGAGTCCCGTCGGCGACAAGTATCTTTACTCGGGTGATTTTTTCAATGTAGATGAGTGTTGCAGGCTAATAAATGTTGCTTATTATAATTGTTACCATAATATTCGATAAAAATCATTCACAGTACCCACAACTTCAACAATCCATTAATTGTATTTGTTTTTCTTTCTTAAAACATGGTGTAAAATTCTTTAACCTAATAATATTATAATGAATGCACAACAATGCTAAACCTTCAAAAACACGTGAACACCTCAGCACAGATTCTCCTACTAAGGTATTCACGAAAAAATATAATATTTAAAAGAAAACATGTATGTCATTTTTATTCTTACTTATAATCTGTAAAATGTAAACTGTCTTCTCAAAATAAATAAATTTAAACAATTAAAAACTACCGGAACATAAGTAATAAGGATCATTGTACATTATAATGCTTTATGCCGAAAAGTTGTCAATCATCCTAATTAATAGTGAAGGCAATGATATGTTTTTCGCAAAAATCTCTCGGTTTCATTCGTCCGGATTCCGGCTCACCCCTCATACCTTTTACCTTCCCAGAGCTTCCTCTCCTTCCCTTTCTTAAAAAACCTTCCACACAGCATTACCAAAGATTTCCTAGGTCCTGAAGGATTTTATTTCGTTACCTTCTCTATGGAGATAATGTCAAAAAAAATTCTATGTATCATGAATCATCTACAGTCGTAAGAAGTGCATTACATAAAAATAACTTAGGTCAGCATCTTGACGCAACTATTTGACTGTGTGTGGCAAATATACCTATCGATTCACCGTAATACTTTATCCGAATACAAAGTTATAAAGATGTCTGCGCAATGATCAACTATGGTGAACTCTCAGTGTGTTTATTACGAATCTATTACGTACTTGTTCACTGATTACCGCCAGCTGTGACCCTCAAGATCATTATATCATTTCACCATAATACCGTATCAGAAGAATAACAGGATTCGCATAAAATATTACGCCCAATTACAAAATATATTTACTTATTTTTTAAAGTTATTGGTTTATTTGTAGAAAGATATAGTTAGTTAGTAATCTAATATATTTTTAACTCCATTTGTGAAAGTTCGATGTAGACGGGACCCAGACTAAACATTGCAATAATTTCTTTTATAACGTAAATCTGTACGACGAAACCTAAACCTCAACCTCTAAAAATATCAAGCGTACTAACCATAATATAATAAACAATTACAAAACTGTCCTCAATTGTAATAAATTCGGTACAATAAGCTCACCGTCTACAATGGCGACTCCTTGCGATAGTTTGCGACGGTCGGGGCGTCGCGACGTTTCAGGGGTCCGACAATCCATTGTACCCCTAACGACCTCGATCACGACGCTAATACATTTTGGCTTAAAATTGCTACAGACGCTTTTTGTTCGTACATGAGCCTGGCTGTTACATAGTTCATTAAAATTATAAAGGTTAATAATTTATCAAGGCGTAGGTTTACCGGATATTAATAGTAATACATTTTATTTAATTGCGAAATAAATATGTATTTATTAATATAACCAAAGGTTTCTAGGAACCCTTTCAAACTCAATTTTTTAATTTATTCCTTTCATTCTATACAATTCACGAAATTAAAAATATTTATATACACCTATCCGCTAGATAGCGGTTGGTCTAAAACTATCAAGAAAAAAATATCAAGAACAACATTTTTTTATAAATAATAGGTGAGTACCTACCGCATAAGAATCCCAACTGCTCCCAACCATCTGGAACTCGTGAGACCATGGCATCCTCCAATTGTGGTGTGTTGTGAGGCTGTAGGTAGTAGGTAGCTGAAGAACGAGATGGGGGAGATGAAGGTGGGGAAGGACCTGGCTGTAAAAATCTAGTCATCAAACACGACTGAAGCCATTTCAAGCAACGTTTGAAACGTGCGCAATAAATTTAGTTTAAATGATGTTGTTTCACAATTAATGAATCAAAAATTATTTACACTATAAGTGGAGGAAACCCTCAAATTCGCTCTAGTGGAAAACCACCATTCAGGATCGAAATTTTGTTCGAATTTATTTTAGCTCTTTGGTGACCAGATCTGAATAACCAGGGTGCTTCCTACCTTCCTCTCCCCCATATTCTTCATCTCCCCACTTCCTTTAGCCTCACAACATACATCCTGGGGATGACGTAGTCTCACAGGCTCCGTGCGGTATTCAACCACTCGATAATTTGTATCATGTGATTGTTTTTCATTGGCTGTCATTGACTTCTTCTACCATTCACTTTCAACTCATATAGTCTGTAATAACTCAGGTACGGGGCATACGTCATTCCTATGTCTACCTAAGTTATCGTGAAAACAAGCTTATGTGTCCAAGCGGTTAACACTTAACTTTTGTTATTATGAACTAGGTATATAAATTTACATTCGCTCTGAACAAAAATTCACTCATTGCCCTCTCGTCAAAAAACACCATCGGCTAATTTAAGTATTTATCCATCGAAACAAAAGCATTATTCTCGTTGCACCGACGCGTCCCGAATTAGTTGCATTAGATTAACTGGTATAAGTAGTGCAACGTCCAATGCATCTGCATACCGAATCTGACATCTTTCAAACAGGCCAATCAACAATCACACGTCCCATCCTCGGGTGATGCGAGCTACGGTATACTTCATTCCAGGCCCACACGCGAGGCAAATGTCGTTACTAGAATGTTTATTATTATGCGTTAATTTTTTTTAATGTGGTTTAAATATTTGAAGACTTTATTTTACTTTACAGAAAAAATGCAGAAAGCTTAAGAGAACGAGTTTCGGCAATAGTTTCGGTTTCAGCTAGAAGAAGCCGAAAAGTACGTTATTATTATTATGAAAGGTATTTTATTCGTTTAACCCTAGAAAGCAGAAATCATTGGCATATAGGTACATATATGCCAACGATTTCTGTACATAAATGGGTACGAATCTTTCAGGATCTTCTTGTTTTTTTTAATTATTTAAGTACTCACTGCATGGGGAAATGTTTGTTAAAAAGTACAAAAATACATTTAAAATATTTATCAGGAAGCCTTTACTACTTTAACCCCTCGGGATAATTCGTCCACTTTTGGGCACATCTCATTGTGGTCTCAAAATGCCGAAAGAAAGTCTCGAGACTGGTCTCAAAGTGCTATCCATTTGAGATCATTTGCAGCATCGAGATTGCTTAGGTCTCGAGATCAAGATAATTCCGCGTTCATTTGATACTAGTTCAGAGTCAATACGCAGTCTGCTGTCTGCTAAGTGACTTGTTCGCTATTAGTTGTTTGTTTCTAAAAAAAAAATACTAATTGTTTCTTCTTCAAAATTTGTCGCAAATTATTCATATTTTTGTTTTTTTTTTCTCTAGGTTTCTAGATAACTTATGTTTTACGTTCCGTAAAAATTCTTGTCACTCGTACAGATTAATTAGTTATTAAATAAATAACCACAAAAATTATTTATTTATGAAAAGATGAAGTACAAATAAACAAAAAATAATAGCTTTTTGATCAGAAGTCTCAATCAAAAGCCTCAACTCTTCCAACAATGCCGGAAGACTTGAGACAAAATCGCGAAAGCGGGAATGAACACGTCCACTTGTGACACGTGCAGTCTCCGAGACCAGCTCTGTCTAGTATCGGAGAGCACCCTCAGCAGGCCCATATCCAATATATCCATTTGAGAGTCCTGTCTCGAGACAACTCTCGAGACTCTTTTGTCTCAAGTAGACACTTGGCTGTACTGTCATAGTTAAAAATATGATCTAAACGGTGTTGGAAAGAGAAAATACCACGCTTCATATTCAAACCTAAAAGTTAACCACAAAATCAAAAAAATTAATTATTTTTTTAATTTTTGAGATTTTTTTATTAATCAGCTATACATGAGACAACGAAAAAGTGAGATGACGAAAAGGTATGTAGGTATATACTACATTTATCTAATAAAATATGTTCGTTTTTTTACTTCTCCAATGTCAGCAAATTTAGTTAGAAAAAACATATGGTGAGCCAAGAAAACTTTTTGAGGTTTGCAATAAAAATTATATTTTTATTTCGGATTATAAAATTTGAAAGCTTATTTTATCACCTTAATTGGTTTTTGGGTGCGTTTTTTTATTTAAACCATTTTTTGATTTTATTTTGACTTTCCGAGAAAATAGGCCCGAGGCCTGAATAGATGGTGAAATAACTCTGTGTGGCCGCCTATAGTATGTAATCAAAAGCTGACAAACGCCCAAACATACACGCTAATTTAATGAGGCGTTGAAAACGAATTTTGATCTATACAAAAAACTAATTATTCATTTAATACTAACCTGTCTAATCAAACAGAGTCTACGCCTCCGCGTTAGGTGGTCTTATTGTGCAATTCTTTCTTGTCCAGCATCTTTCATTTGTTTCTCAGATTTCACATCTGACGTTTCTTTGTTTGCCTTCTTTTGTTTTTTCACCTGTCAGTCCGCCATACGGTCCATTCATTTATTTGCGTCGACATTCAAATGTTTTTTCAACCTTTTTGTCTTTTCATTAACGCGAAGACGGACAATGGGCAGAAGCGGTATTAATTGGCAGGAATTTAAAAAATAATAAATGTAGCAAACAAAATTTAAATTTCTGAATATTTTTTATTGTCTTTGCATTTGGCAAGCACAGGAAGCAAACATTTGCATTATTTAGTGAATTATCTTTTGTGTCAATATTTGATTTATGAGCATAGTGATTTTTTTTTGTTGTTGAATATTTTAACCATCGCATCGTGTAGAATTTTGGTTTGGTTTGTCATCGATCCTCATTATTTTCGGAAAAAGTACACAAATCATTAATGTAGGAGATTGTTGGTTCAATTCCTGTGCAGAACTAAAAGGTTTTTTATATTTACAGATATTGCATTAAATACATTTTTTAAATCATTTCATCAATTTTAAGATAAAAATAATATATGTTATAAACAATAAATTTAAAAAGAATATCAAATAAAGCTATTTTGTAATACTTTTACATTCCTGCGTACATAATATTTTGGGTAAAGTTTTAAATTTTTTAATAAAATTTTCCTCTCTGCACATTTTTTGACAATGATTCTTCCAATACAAAAAACAATGTTGCCAATTACGAATCATAATTTTTTTATGTAATTTGAACCTGTGTGATACAGGAACACTTCTATCGACCTGGACATAAAACATATATAAATAAAATGTACATTTTTACGAAGCATCATGTTCATTAGTCAAACGCAATAATGAGGAATTTTTATTGATGTTTTAAGATTTGAGGATGCTGTGAGGAGGGTCATTTTAGGGAAAGGAAGGAGAAGAATTTTGGAAAGGAAAGATGTACGAGGGGTGGATATGAATCTGGTGGTCAATGTGTCCGTAACAAATTATTCTTACATTTTCCCGCCAATAAACATTGAAACACTGTTAATTTGTTCGTAAGAACTTCGGTCCCGTTTTTACCCGTTTTTACGAATAAAATTAACGTATTTTAGAATAAAATTTTTCTCCGTTTATGAATCATTGAATCTATGAATCCCTCACACTGCGGTGCAAGGTGATGGGTGTATAGAGCCGGTTTGAGAGGTCAAAAAGTCTTCCTCAATCAGTTCCGTGGCCCTCTACGAAGTAGTTTTGCAAACTCATCTGCTGCAAAGACCTAAAAAAACCTTACTTCATGATTCCGAGCACCCCTACGAAGTCACCAAACGTAGCGAACTACTCGGCGTGACCACAGAGATACAGAGAAAACAGGGGTGTTGGTTAAAAATTATCGAAAGTTAGTTGGTCGAAAAGATTATAAATTTCCCACGAAAAAAACAATTTCTATAATGTGCAGCTTTGAATCTACCATATTCTAAACATTTTTGAAAAACCAATGAATTTACGTGTAATATTAAATAATTAATTATTATTTTTTAATTGATAAACTAATGTTTAAGACAAGATTTTTTATGCATAGCACAAAGGGTAACAAAGGGTAATAATGGTAGAGCACTTGACCGGCAATCAAAAGGGTGCGGGTTCGAGTCCCGTCGGCGATATGTATCTTTTCTTTCAAGAAGATTTTTTCAATTAAATAATTATTTTCCGCAGTATTTGAGTTTGAAATGTTACCTCAAATTGCAAATGTCTTTATAAATTCTCATACATTTATTTTTTCTTCTGAGAAGCGACTGCAAGATTTATCGACGTGTGACACACAGGTTAAACATTCTTACGCTCGAAATTGATTATTTTGTTCACACCTTTTAGCACGAGTGGAAAACAAATGGTTAATTAATACCTTTGCTTGTTTTTCCAAAAGCTCTCAAGTAAACACCGGAGTGACAAGATTTTTAATACATCCGTGGACGGACGCGTGTCGACAAGTGCAAATGCCCGCGTTCAAACCTGAGACAACTCAACGTTTTTTTTCCACTCGTTTGCTTGGTCATGCCATCCGTGTGGCTGCCGTCATTGTCAGCTCATTGTTCAGATGTTCTTTACCAAATTACAAGCGAGTACATGAATACGAACCAACTGTTTGTTCTTCTCTATTTTTAGGTCGAAATTAAAGCGATCCTCAAATACACAATTAGACACCAGTGTTTTTGAAACAATGCAAAAAAATTTACATGGATTCTAATAACCATAAAACATTTAAAAGAATCCAATACAACATATCATCATTTTTCTGTTATCTTTAAACATTTATTTTACTGCAACCACTACTATATACTTGGCTTCACCCAAAATTGAGGGTAAAAAAAAATAAAAGTTTTAGATTTTTTGGGTGGTTAGTGGTGTCTGAAGGTTTGTCTCAAAATGTCTAAAAATTATGTGCTAATTTGTTATACTGACTTGAGAGGCGGGTACTGGTACCGCTGCCCTGGTAACCATTTATTTAATAACCAACACCCCTGGCGTAGGTCGCCCCAAGTGGTTCACTGAGTTTATGGGGGGCTTTTGGAGGGTTTATCGCCGGGTTTATGGGGTATGTTTGTTTAGGTCTTGGCGCCGGATGAATTTGCCCACTTAACGCGTGGTGGGCCCAATCGGGAGAGACTTTTTGAGAGAGACTTTTGACCTCTCCAGCCGGACTTTCTCGTCCCATCGCCTTGCGTAACACTGGGAGGGATGGTTTCGTATGTTCATCACTCCTGGACACATTGTCCGTCAGATTCCTATCCACCCCTCATATGATTTTCCTTTCCTGAACTTACTCTCCTTCCTTTCCCAGAAATGACCCTCCACCAAGCATCCTCAAAGATGACGTAGGCCCTGAAGGATTTTTCCTCAGGTCCTCCCGTCTGGAGCTAACGTGGTAACGCCAGAGCTTACCGTTTACGAAATTATTTTTGTATTAGATCTTAAACTTTTCTCATTTCATTTATTAAAAATAAGCTAAATATTCTTTATACGTGGTCATAATTTAAGATAATCAGAGGATTTGATTTGTTATTAGTCAACCAATGCAGCTGATCATAATGCTGTTAAATTATATCGATGAATATCTCTGGTTAGCCATTGAAGTTAAATCATGTACGGTTTCATGGTACTTTCACAGAAATGTAGTATTAATTATATCTAAACTTAAACACATTGTAATGCCACAGCCGCATAAACATAACTTACCGACCAGCGAAGATAATAGCACGCAACCAATAAATCTTTAATCACAAATGTATAAACTCAGAAGATAATAGATTATCGACTTCCGCTTTCACTTAATAACAGCCCGTTTCCTTTGTTTGAAAGCTCTCTCGACCGGAAACGCGTCGCCGCCATTTCTCGCGACGTCCAAGACGCTGGGCGTCGAAAAGTGGACGCCTAAAAAATGTCCACTGTCCATCGGGCGGAAGCGCCTATAGTCTCTACTTCTATACAATAACACGGACGGGGTATGCGGTTATTCTGCGGGATTCATTCATACCGCGTTCACATTGGACATGTTCTATTCTGGACACCAACCGAGCATAATAAAACAATAGAAATAAAGACGCGTTGTGCGCGTGCCGTGCGCTGGAGGAAATATGGAATTGAAATAATAATATCAGATTTATTAAATAAATAAAATTTTAAACCTCATTTATCGAATTATTTGAAGTAAGTTTTTGACTTTGGCATAGCATAGTATATATATTTATATAGTCACATGTATTCTCTGCGAATCAATTTATGTACAGAAATCAATAATTATAAACTTTTCAAGTTGATACAAATGTAAGGAAGTTGGTAAACATTTTGATATTATTGAATATAAATACCGACGTACTGATACTGAATTAGGGTGAATCTATATTATGACCTAAAGGGATACAGCTTAATCTGGTAATCACTGCACAAGCACATAACAGATTTTAGTAAACGTAGGTATCATCTGAGTGCTCACTGCTCCTGTTTTATTTACAGACTCGATATTAAATGCACTGAGAGATCACTGTGGTGATCATTACACAGGCTGCTTTAACAGACTGATTGTACAATAATATAATGTTTTCAGTATCACACACACACACATAACGCACTACGCACTGTCAGATAGGGACTGGTACTTGGAAAATATGTAGGGTGGAGGAACGAGAAAACATATGTATGGAGATATGAGTTTAGTAGCTTTAACAGTTAATATTTAAAGTCAGTTTTGTATTATTCCTTTAGCCTACCTTAATATCGGCCTCATATTGGTATAACTGATCCTTGGGAAATGATTTTTATGATTCATACTCCTTACAAATTAAATATTATCATAATTCTTGAAGGGAATATGACTAAAATTACCTACATTATATTTTTAACCAAATCAATACTTTTGGACTACTATAATACGGGCATGTATGTGCCTAGTGTGGTAGTCGAAAAGCCTGTAAAAACACTGTAATCTAAAATATGTTATGAATAAAGAATAATAAAAAATCTGTAATTAAGATGACGGCTTCTGTGGTTGAGTGGATATGACCCTCGGCTACGAATCCAGATGCCCTGAGAACTAAATTTTACTTTATTAATTTAATTCTCGATTCATTCAATTTATAAAATATGCGTTTTATTTTCGGCATTTGCAACAGAGTGTTAGATACTTTCAACGTCAAGCTGGTGGAAAGACCACCATACAGAATTGAAACTTGGCTTGAAATAGCTTTAGTCATTAGATTTAGTCACTAGATCTGAATAGGCAGATAGGTATTTTTCCAAATTCCTCTTCCCAATCCCTTTTTTCTGCCCACTACCTTCATCCTTACAATATACCCCAATTGGGGAAGCCATAGTCGCACTGGTTCCGGACGATTTCCACTCGAGCGCTTTTTGCCACATTATGTCACTATTTCCAAAACCTCGGATTGCTTTGTTGCCAAAATGTGGCAAATTTTAATTTTTTTTTATTATTAAAACGACTATATAATATATTTTACATTCAAAATATAACAAAATAAATATTCTCTAGATTCTTTAAAATGTTTCAAGGTTAAGGATTTAATTATATATTTTTACTAAATCATACAAATATGTGATAATAAACAAAAGATAGGAGAATTCATTGGCTACATAGTACTATATACATATTGTATGTCTCCATATTAAAATTCGGAGAAATAATTATTTTAATGTGGGCGGAAAAAAATCCTTTAGCAATCCAAGAAAAAATATTTTAATTGTTCTGTCGCTCCAGTGGTTATGAGCAGTTCTTTTGCATTAAAAAAATAATAGTATGGTGAATCACGACGATTAATACTAAAAGCAATACAATATAATACAATAATACTGATTAATTAATGATAACTTCTAAATTACCATTATATCACTTTCAGCTTTCACTGCAAAACACAATAAACCTCAAACTATCACTCTCATATCCGTTCATCTCTAAATTTCAACTCGAGATGTCGTATTCATTCATCCGCCAACTAAGAATGGCAGGATGTGGATGGAACAAAAAGTCGGAGGCGAAGCAAAGGCGAATAATGTCGTACGAAAAAGAACAAGAACATGCCACACTCGTTTAAACCAGCAGCCATTAATGAATACAGAAATAATGAGTGTCGGATTGACCCACTTTCGATTCCAGATTGTATTTTGATTTTTATGATTTTTTTTCAGAGCAAAATACCACAACTCCAGAATGTAAATTTCACATCATGGATTTTAATAAATCCATCAAATAAATGTTGCGAGATTGATGTTAAGTTTTGAATGCAAGCCTTTTTTTGTGATTTTTGGTCTTGATAAGAATATAAGAAATATTTCCGACGGTTCGTAAGTAATTAGGTAATATATTAGAATTTTTTTTTAATTTCATTTTTCTAAGAATTATGTAGCACCTGAATATTGTTTTTTTTTTTTTATATAAGAAAAACCCTCTTTTTAACTTTTGGAGGTTATTCCCATCAATGAAGAAGAAGATAAAAATAATAATCTTTTTTTTTAAATTTGAAAATGAACAAGACACAGAAAAATAATAAAAGATAATGGTCGCAACTGGGACTAGAACACAGAACCTTACGTCTTACCGGGACATACACCTCTACTAATTGGGGCCGTTGCACAGAGTCGAGGGTGTTTTTCAGGTACTTTGGGGCTCCAGACCAGAGATGGCTGCCAAATTCAACCGTGGAACGCACTTGCGATTTGTACAGGGTTAGAAGTTGTGTACTATTAAAGTATCTGCGGGCCCTGTACAGTACGCCCAGTTTCTGAAAGGCTAACTTAACTCTGGCCTCGATGGAGTCCCCATATCTGAGCTGGTCACTTAGGTTATATAAAATATGTGGGCAAATGAATACTTCGAAATGAACCCGGGCGCTCCTGCTAAAATTATTTTATATTATTCTTACCGTTATCTGTTCTATACATAGCCCCTTCAGTCTACCCGTAAAATCTCCAATAAAATAATAATCAAAATATTTTCAAGTTATGTGAGTTTTCCTCTGTTTTCTGAAAATATAATGAAATACACAAGAAACCCAGCTTCTGAATGAATCTTCTGCGATGGACCGGAAACACTGATTATTCGGAATGCTTGTTAAATAAAGCAACATCGTTATTCTTTCACGAAACCTGCAAACTAAAAACTCCCACCCGGAAAAATACAATTTATCTATACAAATCCAACCATAAAAAAAGAAAATAGTGGACACGATAAAATCTTAAGGAAAATGGTAAAAAATAAGTCATCAAGAAACGGATGAAATTCCAGAACATATCTTATACTGAAATGCAGCAAAGCATGAATGAATGAATGAGAAAATCGTGCCTCGTATTTCCATTTTTAAAGAACGTAAATCAATTTAATTGTTAATTGAATTAATCTTAACTGATTACATTTATTTGTTCAATCTACAGGGTAATAAATCTATAGGCCTACACTTATTTTTAATGAGCAGATTATTCGAGTGTAAAACTGTTATGTAATTCGAGTTAGGGCCGTGAATGTGAGATATTATTGGATGAGAAAATAAATTATTTAAACGGATGTTATATATATGCGATTGGCTCGGAATCAAGGTGGTTACAGTGTTAGTAATTACATTTGTTCCCTGGGTGTGGATACTTTGATTATATTCAAGTTAATATTGGAAGAAATGGCTCTCCATTGTCTCACCTCAAATATTTGGGCACTATAGTCTTTCTGATTCATTCATTAAAAATCTTAATTCTAAACCCATTTCGTTAATGTAGGTATGATAAATATGATAGTGTTCATTTTAATTATAAAGTAAAACGCTTAGATAAATTAGAAGTCTTAAAAAAAAAATTTTAAATCCCGTAATAATATTTAAAACTTTTATTTTCTTTTATTATTTTTTTTTTATTTTTTATTTTGTATCTTTTTTATTTTTATTCTTTCTCTTCTTTTTATTTTTGTTTGTACAAGACACGTTCCATATGTTCCATATATCATCCTAATTTGACTGCCCTAAAACGGGTTCCTTCCTAGTTGGGCAGCCAAAACATTTTATAAATAATGTATAATATATGTATATTCAAGTTAATATTGGTGGTTATTGCTATCCATTGTCTCACCTCAAATATTTGGGCACTATATTGTTTCTAATTCATTCATTAAAAATCTTAATTCTAAACCGATTTCGTTAATAAAGGTATGATAAATATGATATTGTTCATATTAATTATAAAGAAAAACGTTTAGATAAATAAGAAGGTTAGAAATAATTTTAAAAATCCCGTAATAATAATGAGTCCAACATTATCTTAATGTCCTATATTTGACAAGTTTCCTTTCACTGTTTGTTCTATCTCCTCCAGTCACTATTCACTAAACTCTAGTCACTCTCTTATCCCTACCACAACATTTAGTAATACATTGTGCTCACCCACTGCTTTGTAATGTCAAGTTTGCCCTAAGGAATGAACAAGAATAACGGAAAAATTGTTTCATTTATTTGTAATGGATAACCCCAAAGATGTAGCTACATTCAAAAGCTTTTAAGTTTAGTTTTAAGTTTGCTAGTGAATGACACGGATGTGTCGAAACCGGTAGCATAAAAATTAAAATTTAAGTAACGATAGTACATTGAAAATTAAAACTCTTCAAAACAAAACATTCAAAAGCGTTAAAAATTTCTTTAAAATCGCAATAGATATTTGCTAGTTGCTACGTAACTAATGTAAATAATGTAAAACATAATATATTATGATGACGATTCGAACTGCGCTCCAGGATGAAATATTTGATTTCAGAATTATTATCTCGCATATCGAGATGACAGAACGCTCAGCTCAGAAACGGATTCAAAAACGAAAGGCGAAAGGATCTGCGGTCCATTTCTGAAACCCTGGAGTATTCCCAGCTGAGTTGCTGCGTCCAGGGCCATTATTATTCCAATTTCATAACCAAAAACTTGATTATTTATTATCTTTGCAATAAAAAATGAAGAGTTTATCCATACCTAATTAAAAAAAAAACTTAAGTACTCACCTTACAGAAAGAGAAATCAATTTTAATTTCTAACATCCAAGTTTAATAAATTGTTATTTTTGTTTAGTACGAACCGAGAAAAGCTTACTTTAAGCTCGTTTTATAAATTGTACACACGGGGCTCAGAGGAAAATAATATCTATTAGCGCCTGTGTCATCTTTGGGGATGCCCTGTAGAGGGGTATTTTTAATTAACGTTTCGGCTCTACAAGTCTTCAGATGTTGTCTTTAAAAATAACATATATTATAAGTACTTAGCAACTTGAGTGTTCAAGGGACATATTGTTATGAATCGGTAGAAAATCGGAATTCCGGCCCTTAAGGAAAGGAAGGAGAAAAAGTTCTGGGAAGGAAAAAGGTATGAGGAATGAGTAGGAATCTAAGGTTCTGTATGTCGAGATCATCCGTCGCAAAGACATAGACAAACCACACCTCATGAACCCGGGCACCCCTGCTAAATCACCAAACGGAGCGAACCACCTGGGTTTGAGCTATGGCAGAGGTGTTAGTTAACAATAAATGGTTCCCGGGGCGGTGGTAACCATTCCTGCCTCCCAAAGTGTAATTATTTCTCCTAATTTGAATCAATGGCATTTTTTTTATCTGAATACATGTAAAAGTTTCCAAATGCTCTCAGAATTGTCCTGATAAAAGACTACTATCCAGAATCGAATTCAAATGGCTTTTGCAGTATTTATTGACCCCCTGTATAATAAAATAAATATACTCCATCCCATTTCCTTTCTCTCCCACTCCCTTTAACCTCTCAACATATCCCTATTGGGGATGCCGCAGTCCCACATAATCTCTGGGCGATTGAATGTGAAATCATCTAAGTAGATCCTTCAAAAAAAAAACACCATTTATAATTGTGACTGAATATTTTGACAATCGTTTATATCGTTTTGACAATTTTAAAAATTGTTCCTTCGAATTTTATGAGCTGATTTGATATATCCATATAGCCTTTTAATATGATACGACAGAAATCTAGATTCAGCAAATCCTCGCCTTGTCACCAGAAATGGCTCGTTGTCCATTCGGGTTCGCATCTGACCGGATGCAGCGACTTGATGCGGCAAAATAAACAGATGGGACATCTTGGTCCGGAATTCGGATTATTATTTGCTTTCTCGAATAAAATTAGCCGAGTACCAACCTATAGCAAACAAATACACAGGATATTAGTAGCTAGCTAGTTACTGGGTCTCTTTCATTCATTAGCACAAACTAAAATTATACTGTGAATGCTGAGGGAAGAAGCAAAGTTGGAAATATAGAGAAAGCTTATTTTATGTGACACCTCACGAGAGCGCGATTGCCTGTACAGTATATAAAGACAGAGGAACCAGATCGCCATCCAGTTGGGCAGCGTAGCGAGGTAGGTTAAGGTAGGTGCTGTTTAAAGGGGCTTATTAATGTGGTTTTTGAAGAGCCTGAATTCTCGTTCCATATTACCCGAGCCGACTTACACAAAACGAGTCGAAGAAACGACCCGTTCTAATGCAGTCAGTTCTCAAGAACTTGAGATCTTTAAAGGGATAGCAGCTCGTCACTATGAAGAAATATACTAGCCCTATAAAATACGCCATATTACGATGACAATATTCTTGAAGATTTGAAAACCAATAAAAAATATTGTTAATATTTGAAAATGGCTTTAATACCTGGTACCTATTACCGGGTATCATATTGCGAATCAGCTTGATTTTGAGAAGCAATGATTGCAAAATATTATTATTATTTTCGTTTATTAGAAGATTTTTTTATTCGTTGAATAGATTAGTATTAATTATTAATATTGGTTTAAGAAACTATTGAGAAATTTAATTTGTTTTGAGAATAAAAGAATCCCAAGATAAAACGTGTTAATCTTTGAATGATTATAGATATTTATAATAATAGTACACGGTGTATTTATAATGTTGGTTTATTGGAACTACGAGTATTTACAGTATATTGAGTCTAAACTGCTAGCTGGGAACAGAGGGCGTTAATGATCAGTTACAAGGCTTATATAGACACTCTGTCTCTCTTCATCTTCCGTCTCTGTCAACTACTACGGAAGTCAAGGTGAATCCTATCTCACAAAACGTTTAATGTTTCATTGGTAGAACTTTAATGAACAGACGGCTTCCGTGGTGAAGGGGTAAGGCTCTCGACTAGCAATCAATTTTTATTGTAGTTCAATTGAATTATAAAATAAATATCTATCGTGTAACGTAATTCATTGCAGGTTAAACCTCCCGTTTTTTTCCAATCTTAGATTTGTGTTCGAGGTTCTTCACATTTTTGTATTATTAACTTATGCTATCGATTAACTTTAATTTTAAGAAGGGTTTTTTTTGTGACACCTCCGTGGTCGAGTGGTAAGGCTCTTGACTACGAATCTGGAGGTATCTTATTAAAGTCTTGGCTTGCGCAATTACATTTAATTTAATTAATTTAAATAATTAAATAAAAATAATTTATCGTACATTGCGGGAGTTACGTTATACAGTGGAACATACTCTCAATATCACCCTGGTAAAAGATCATCATTTAGAATTGAAACGTTTTTTGAAATGGCTTTAGCCGTGTTTCGAAACCAGGTCTTATTAGACAGTCTCTTCATTCATAGTTTTCATCCCCAACTCTTTCCCCACTCCCTTCAGCGTCACAACATACGACAATTGCCATAGTCTCACTGGCTCCAGAAGATTGGGAGCAGTTGGAATCTTGTGCGGTATTATCAT
The DNA here is from genome assembly GCA_951813805.1 of Limnephilus auricula. NCBI lineage: Eukaryota > Metazoa > Arthropoda > Insecta > Trichoptera > Limnephilidae > Limnephilus > Limnephilus auricula. Next base: position 6,620,714 of record OX638408.1, read on the forward strand.
GAAAAAAACAAATAGAGTAACTTGATATCAATAAGTTCGGCATTTAATTTTCAAAATATTAAAAAATGTTTTATAAGTTATAATGATTTCAATAACCGTGGTAAAAATGTCAATATACCTAGTACTTACTTCCTGACTTAGGCATTTGATATAAGTTAACCAAATTAGTTTCGAACCTGCGACCTCTAGATTCGTAACTGAGCTTGACCACAAAGGCCGTCGTGAATACTTAAAAAAACTATGCGTCGGAAAAAAAACGATTTAAACTTTTATCCAACCAGCAATCTCAAAACTCATCACTGACAAACTTCAATGCGAAATTAATGAAAAAAAAATCGACGGTCCCGAAGAACAACGTCAGATGTGCGATTTTGTAGTTTTGTAGTAGAGCTGTTTAAAGTTTCGTTTCTGCGTTTTTACTGGTTTTGCGATCGAGAAATATAGGGTTGTTTTGATACTTTGCATTTTATTTAAAATTCCGAAAATCTTTTAAGTAGATTCCCAATTCTCAAACAACGTTTTTTGCAGGACGCGGGAACACTTGAAAAAATTTAAAAAAAATTTCACGAATGGTAGGAAAATGTGCTCCATTTTTGGACCGAAATTTTTCCTAGAAAAATTAAAGTGGTCCAAATTTGGACCGAAATCGCGCCAGTGGTTGAAAGGGGCGAAAATAATAATTAAATATATTAAAAACAAAATAATAATTTAATTTTCACTAAAACATATATTTAATTTAATGTGAGTACCCCAGAATAATCCCAACTGCTCCCAACCAGCTGGAGCCAGCAAGGCATCCCCAATTAAAGTATGTTAAGAGGTTGAAGATATTGGAGACAGTAAGAGGAAGGTTGGGAAGTACCTGATCAAAAGGAAATGAAACTACCAACAAAATGATGTTCAATTTTTAGCATATCCTACATTGTTCTTCGGGAGTATGCTAAGTATCCCGAGTATGTCGAAATGTTCTGAAATAATAAAACAACTTGTTTATACCTAAAGGTAAGACAGAAATATTAAATTTCATCAGTAAACGTATGTAAGATGTTGATTTATCCTTTAAATTTTATTTGAATTGTACCTAAAGGTGAGATATAGGAATATAAAATTATATCAGCTACGCATGTAAAATGTTGTTTTTTCATTTAAATTTTATTGCATAACAAATCCTCTCGCATTAATATCGCATACGAATATGTTTTCCTTTAATTACTCTTGTCCCGAGTACGGGACGGCATCCGGTAGAAGTGTTCATTATACATCAGAAATAGATACCATTTTGCTTTGTCGCGCAACGAAATATTATAATGAATGGCTGATTCAAGAATGGCGGTAGGTACTTGCGTAGAGCTCGGGTACTTATACGCTAATATAACTGAATGTGAAGTCCCGTTATTACTGGTACTGCTACCACTCTAAGCAAACTCAAATTTTCTTGCCGAGTAAACCTGGCTGGATTCGTATTTTCAATGATTGTTTTTAATATTTATTTCTTCACATACGACAAGAATAACATAGGGACATAGAGACAACATTTTGTACAATAACATGATACAATGTAAACGGTGTATGATGACACATAATTACACTAATTGGATGATTTCAGAAAAGTATAAATTGCATAAGAAGAATATTGCGACTACGTCCTCAAAGACCTATCTATCTTGGAGCTCCCAAGCTGGAGAGAGCTGGTACAAAGGAGAGATGAGTGCACGGAGAAAAATGTTATTCGAAAAAACGATCATTTTAATAGTAAAAAACGGTTAAAAACGGGATTGAAGTTCTTACGAACAAATTAAGAGTGTTTCAATGTTTATTGGCGGGAAAATGTAAGAATAATTCGTTGGTTTACGTACGAAATTACGTATACCAACAAATTATTCTTACATGTCCCGGCCAAAAAACATTGAAACACTGTTAATTTGTTCGTAAGAATTTCAGTCCCGTTTTAAAACGTTTTTACTATTAAAATTATCGTTTTTTCGAATAACATTTTTCTCCGTGTGGAAGAAGACTCTTGAGGAGGCAAAGACCCACCAGGGGTTGTAGAGCCAAATGTGATGATAAATAGCATAATAAAATAAAATAAAATAAAAATAAGCAAGTAAAAATAAATGTATGAACAAATTAGTAAAATCAACAAATACATCAATAGTTTCATATATAGAGAGGTAGGTATGTCAGGTACAAAATAATTATTTTTTCATTTCCTAAGAACATGAATTCCATTTTAGAATACAAGGGCTTCAGTGGGGCATCAGTATAAATATTTAACTTTAGCAGTATACATGTTATTATTTTTAACTGTCATTGGTAGTTGATTAAAATATTTTGGGTATAATTAAGTTTAAGATTCTTTCACCATATTTATTGTTCCGAACTACCAATCCTTCGTTATCGTTTGTGTGAATCATGTTTGTGATGGCAAACTCTTTCCCTATACAATGAATCAGACAATATAACATGTTGACTTACAATATTATTATAACTACCGATTTTGTTACTGTTTGTAATTTCTTTAGATGTATAAGTATGGTACATAATTCGCAGAAATAGTTTAACTAGAAGAGAAGAGTTTTTATATTTGTTATCATTCAAATTTTGAGCAGATGCTTTTAAGAAAATTAATAAAGGATTATTCAAAATATTTTCTGTTAACTACTCAAGAGATCGCATCAACATTAAATGAGCGATTGTCATTTCTTGGCGTTCGATATGAAAATTTCCAGACGTAATTGTACACTGATTATAGTGAAATAGCCGATTAATCTACTCGAAGGTCATCGTTTATCCTATTTTTAAGATTTGGATTAGGATTGGAACATCAATTGATAAAATGAGAAAGTTTTACATCAGCTCTCTAATTAAGCAAATTTGAATAGATATTAAAAATTACTATCTACCCGAGATTTTGAAAAATATTTTGACATTATGAAATTTTGATCACTCGACATTCAAAATATGAAGAAACTTACTATCTAAATCTGATTTCGAAAAAAGCTGCCAAAGGCCCGACAACGCCAGGGACTTCAGATGGTTTTCTATATAAATCGATGAATAACAAATACATTAATTAAAACATTAAAAATACCGGTTTTCATCATCAATGTTTTCAAAAACTTTCATAATCGACTTATGCAGCATTGAATTTCAATACAAATGTTAATTTGGGAGGCGGGTATGGGTACCGCCGCCCCGGGAACCATTTATTGGACGACCAACACCTCTGCCACAGGTCCCAAAAGTGGTTTGCTGTGTTTGGTGAGTTAATAGGGGAGCCCTGGTTCATGGGTTTAGGTTTGTCCGGGACTTGGGGGCGGATGCGTCTGCTGACCATCTGCGTGGCAGGCCGGATCGGGAGGGACTGGTTGAGGGAGAGCTTTTGATCTCTCCAGCCGCCCCCCTCGACCCCTTGCCTTGCACCGCAGTGGGAAGGATCTCTTCACACGACTATCACTCCTGGACATATTTATCCCCAGATTCCTACCCACCCCTCAAACCTTTTTCCTTCCCAAGTCTTCCTCTCCTTCCTTTCGATTAGAAAACCCTCCACACAGCATCTTCAAGGATGACATAGGCCCTGAGGAAATTTTTCCCTCAGGGCCTCCTGTGTGGACCTAATGTAAAATAAAAAATACACATTTCACCAAAAAAAGTTTGCGAATCGTATTTCGTATCGAAACTTCAATGGAACATAAATATGTATCTCTGATCAAAAACGACATAGTTCATCGATACAATTGCATCAGAGCATTCATTCTGCTTGGGTTTTTTGTTGAACAGAAGCAAATTCAAGAGATTTCAAACAAAAAGTTATGTGTACAACCTGTATTGAATCTTTACTTGATATTTTGCTTGTTTATTTGTTTATTGTTTCTTCACATGGTATTATTTTTTTACAATTAAATGTTTTACCTCACCAGGACTACCCTGAAATATGATTAGGTTCTAAAGATCCCGTATCCAACCAAAAGTTATATTGTCCTGTCTGTAACTGCATTTATTCACTCGACTGAGCTTTGAGTTTACGATGCACTTATGATGCTGTGGCCGCGACTATTTTTGACAGTAGGTACCCATCTACTTCGCACCGACACAACTCCACAGAGCAATAAATGCAATTAGTGCATTACAATAAATTGGTAAGACATGAAACCGATAAATGTACAAATTATGACGTTCTGATTATTTGCCAGAATATCATTCAATACTAACTTTCATTATATCAGATTATTTAAGAAAAATTGATGTATTATTTGTTGAATGTATGTAATAGATATGGCAAGTTTTTTCATAAATTTTTTTTTTTATTAATTTTCAAATTAAACATCGTTTTAAAATTCGTAAATTTTCTTCACAGCTTCAAGCTTTAATTTAAATTTGCCAACAATATGGGAAAAAAATTAATCGAAGACCATATAATAGGTTTTGGAGCCACTGTATAGGTTAAAAAAAAATTCGTTTGATATTTGACATTATTTAAAAAGATGGTAGCAAAAAATATGGTGAACATTAGTTGAAAATAATATTGTGATTAACATAAGTTTCCTAAAAATAAGAGTTCTCAATGGACTAGTTGGTTGAGGTGTTCTTTGTTCCGGTAAGACGAAAGATCCTGGATTGGAGTCCCAGTTGCGACCGTAACTTTTTTAATTTTTCTGTCTTGTTCATTATCATTTTTTTTGTTTAGATTTATTAGTATTATCTCATTCTTCAATGATAACAACAAGTTTAGTTTGTGATTTTTTTCCGGTTGTCCCATTTTGTCACTATTTCTAGAAAAATGCTACGTTTATGTTGGAATTTTTTTTTTTTTTTAAATTTAATTTTATTGAAGTAAATTTCTGTTCCATTAAATCAAATTTTAACTTCTTCACACTTTCTCAGTCTCTGTTTTGAAATATTTTTTTTTTTTTTTTTATTTAATGACAATACAAATTAAAATGAAAATACAATATAAAGTAAATTAAGAATATAAAGTTAAGTATTTTGTCCTCAGTCCTCCTCACTAGGTATTCCTGTTCCGAGGTGGACTGCAGGTTGTTGTATGGTGTTGATCATGATTTCCCATCATTGTTGTTGGTTTTTGTTGTTTCCACGAAATATAAATAAATAAAGCAAAAGGTGTTTATGTTTATTATTTTGCGTTGTTTTAAAAAGTGTTTATGTTTATTATCTGTAGGTTGCGTTGGGGTTACTTAATAATTTTAATTAGTTCCTCATCTTCATGTTTCGTTAGCCATAATTTGATGTCCTTTTTAAACTTTTGTATATTCATGGTATTTTTTATTTCAATCGGAAGGGCATTATATAATTTTGTAGCATGGAAATAATGGTTTTTCTGGCCGAAAGCTGTATTTAATTTTGGAATGTTTAGTAGATTTGAAGATTTTGTCCTTGTAGTATAGGTGTGTTGGTCAGCAAGGTATGCATAATTTTCTTTAAATTTGAGTAGTGCATTTTTTGAGTACAGTTTTATAATGCTGAACACATTAAATTTTTTGAAAACTTCTTTTGATGGAGTTCTTATGGGGACTTTCAGGATTATTTTTATTATTGCTTTTTGTGTTTTAACAAGCTGCTTCATGTGAATGTTTGAGGCAGATCCCCATCCAATAATCCCATATTCTATGCGTGATTGGCAAAGAGCATAGTAGACTTTATATAGATCATTTTTATTTAGTATATTGCGTATGTTTCTAAAATAGTACATGAGCTTTGTGAGTTTCTTTGTAATGCTATTTATGTGAGAGTCCCATCGAAAATTTTCATCGATTTCAATGCCAAGATATTTTATGTTTCTAGAGTGTGTTATGGTGGGGCAGTGACATGATTGTGTTAAATTTTTCCTTGACAATCATGTAATTTGAGAGCATAATCCTCGGCTGGTTGTCCTCTGGCTGTTATTGAAAACGTTAAATATTTAGTTTTGTTGACATTAAGTGTAAGTGAGTTTTGCTTGAGCCATTTTTGTAGAAGTACAAGTCCGTGTTCAGCTTCTTTGTAAGTGGTTACCCAATCACTTTCTTTAAATAAAATAACAGTGTCGTCGGCAAAACTAATGATTTTTCCTTTGATATGTAAGTTGCAGATATCATTTATATATATCAAAAATAATAAAGGTCCTAAGACACTTCCTTGGGGTACACCGTATTTGATTGGGAGAGGTTTACTTTTACGCTTTTCAATTTTAACACACTGTGAACGTTCTGACATATAACTTATTAGCAGATTTAAATTATTGTTATCTGTTTTGAAATACTGTCATTTTATTATCGACGATAATTTTCTTGTTATTTTTTGCATTACTTACAATAATAGGGGTACATCGATTGATTTTTTTATTTGTGAATTGATTAGGTATTTTACAAGAAATTGATCAACTAAATACAGATTTATTTTATGTATTTTTCTTCTTTTGCCATGATTTTCCCATAACTGGGTATGTGCTTCGTTCTCGTCTTTCCACTATTTCCTATTTTGGACCAGGTGCCTTTTTTGCCCATCGCATTTTTTTGTTTTCGCTCCATTTCCACGGTGGTCTTACTTATTGGAATTTTTCTGACCTCCTGTTGAGATCTTATTTTCTTTACACACATGCATATTTATAAGTGTATAAAGGTAAGTTTTTTGCCTATCCGTACATCTTGAAAAAAAAAATAATGGCATTGGCATTAAAATGTTGCATTTTTATCCTTACTTCTGATTGTTTTTAAAGTATAATAGAATTTCAAAATAAAAGAAAAATTCTTTGTTTTTGTAATAATTTAGACACATTTATTCTCCACTTAAGAGCGAATTGCCTATTTTAAAAAAAAATGTGTCTTATTTTTTAATTTCTCTTCTTTAACGCTTTCTTCTTTTCTGATGCCTTATCTTTTCGAAAGTTGGCTATCGTGAGTCTGTTTTTTGGTTTTCTACCCAAATAAGGGGCTTATTATTTCCTTAATTAACCCCCTTTCTCAAAAATGATGTGTCTACTCGGGTCACTTTGGGGTTTCCGCGTGATACGCAAATTTAGCAAAGATAATTGTGTAGGCAATTGATATGTGTATTTAGTTACCTACTGTGTATCATTTCAAAGCAATCAGTTGTTTTATTATCACTTTTACAAAGGGAATCCTTGAATATAAATAAATCATAAAAAAATAAATGTTTTGCCACAAACTCTGGAATACACTCTCAGCATTAATAAATACATTATTTGTTATTTTTATAAAATAGTTAGGAAATGAATTTAGGTAGGTAGTTACTCTCAAAATTGTAGCGAATGTTTCCATATGCAAATTGTTTAGTTTTGAAATGAGAAGATGCTTAGTTCCTAGCAGGCTGTCATTTATCCAGTTTCTGTCAGAGAAACTGAAACTAAACTAAAACTGGCGGGTTGCAAAGGCTTTCAACCAAACTTCCATCACGGCGCTACTCAATTTTACAATCTCAGTAATTATGTCAGCTCGTTTAACCATAGAATGGAATACTTCAGCTGTCATCTCATTCTTTTGTCGCTGTCATATTGGCGCTGGCGACTAAAAAACAAAAAAAATTTCGAAAACTGACAACTGGCAACTGGGCAACTTGGAAACGGCCGGCCACGGCAACTAGCACGGTGAGTTGCGAGTCAGTGCTTGCGTTGCCATTGACAAAGGGTTTTTGAGAAATTGTTTAGTGTGCGGACCATCACATTGACATACACAGGAAACAAGTTTTTGGTATTTTTCGTGAACACAACCATTTTTACCATCACGGAAGTACATACTATCGATATACCTATACTTATTCGTTTTGTTGTGGTGATAATTACCACCAGGTATCGCGGTAGAACCATGAAACAATTTTGTGGTTGTGTCTTGTGCTCCTTTGCAGGGGAACTGTGTAACAGTGATTGGTCATTCCTTTTTCATTGCACACCTGGTTTTTCCTACACATACAGTCATCCAATTCCAGCGAACACCATTTTGTCTAGTTTCAATTTTAGTATTTACAGTCCATTGCAAGTAGTGCATCTGCCGATGTAATTCGTGATCAGTTTTGGTTGCTGTACAGATATAGAATAAATATTTCACTGTAGAATATAATTTTTGTTTTATTCAATCTCATTGGCTACAAGTGCGATGATTTTTTTTCCACATAGCACATTACTTCTTACATTTCATTCATCAACACTCAACTCTTATATTCATAAGTATTCTAACTTGTTTGTAACCTCGTTTTACTTATATAAACAAATAATGGATAATGATAATCATTTTCCTTTTTTCACCGAAAGATCATCGAACCCAGTTGAAGTGATGCACTCAGCTGATGTTGATATTCTCAGATGAAGCATAATCTAATCTCTGTATGTCAGAAGATGATATCATTTAAATACCTACATACATTTAAATAACGACTCTTAATTAATTCAAATAAAATAGTTTATACATTTATGTAACTATATAATAATGTGATGTTTATTTTATATGGTGTGCTGTTATTTTCTATGATGAATAATCGGGAGTTTCGATTATCAGAGATCAAATCAAACTCGTTCACTAAAGAACTCAAGTAACCTCCCAGGTAAGAAAGGCCATGCATATTTTCAACATTTTAACGTAGCATCACGTTCATTGGTGGATGCACTGAACATAATATATTTTTGTATTAGTGATCAATAAACCGGTAGATGCAATATATTAGCAATAAATTGTTTTGATAGTTTTTTTCTAGTCTATAGTTAGTAGTAAAATAGAGCATTGCAGAAATATATATTAAAATTTTAAAGTGCTCTTGTGGTTTACATTTTTAGATTTTCACGGCCAAAAGCATTTTCGTTGTTTGTTTTTGGGGTTTTATGCCGTGTTGTGCCACCTCCTTCTTTAGCCGACGTTTCGGACAGCGTTGTAGTGTCCATTATCTGGGCAGATCTGGCAGATCTGACGATGTGAAATTGTCAGTGTTAAGTGTGTACTTATTTACTTGGAAGCGATCAATTAACATCGTCGGATCTGCCAGATCTGCCCTGATGATGGACACTGCAACGCTGTCCGAAACGTCGGCTAAAGAAGGAGGTAGCACAACACGGCATAATACCCCAAAAAGAAACAACGAAAACGCCCTTGTGGTGATTTTGAACATAAACCGCACTATACAAAACACCCAAATATTTTTATTATTATACACTTCCGAAAAAACGAGTGCGCTTTAGACCACACGACTGAAGTAAATACCTCTTTAACTCCAACTATATGTATGTCCATATATGTTTATATGTATAAAATATATACATGTATATACATATATATTGATTTTCTACAAATATTTATATAAATTTATTATCATTGGCCTCGCCCGATTAGGCCGTGCGCATCGACGTCCGCTCCCCTTTGCGTTTGACGTGTCACTGGTATTTCAAAATACTGACTGAAATATTTCATGCACTGGCTATGAGAGGAAGAGAGAAAGAAAATGTACGCGCGCATAGATCTCTTTTGATTCTACAGTGAGCCCGTTCGCCTCGCAACGCATTTCACTTTTCGTTACACATTCGCCAGTCTACCCCTCAAGTCAAGCGTGCGAAAAGAAGTATTTACTTCAAAAACTGTCACATGCGATGGTTTAAAATATATCTAAATAAATCAATAATAAGTACATCAAAATAAATAAATAAAAAATACAATAATATAATGGATTCATCCCAACAGAAGAGCGCGGAGAGGCGAGGCACAACAATGATTTAGTGTCGCGCGCGGCATCGAACTCTAGCTGCTCGGTTTATTTCCGTACGTTTTTTCCACTTGGCCCGGTTTCAAGTAGTGTTACTTCTTTCTACCAACAGATGGAACAGCTGGTGCTGTGTGCCGTGTGGTCCCACGTGGACATACTGAAATACCAAACTGTGTTAAGGTGTTGTAGATATTTTAAAGCGAATAACGTTAAATGAATTGATAGGCATATAAATTTGGAAAGTGGTAGAAAATCACACATATTTTTTTAAGGTTTTTTTTTACGTTTCTATGAACGAATTCAAACGTAATATTTTACCGTTACCCTTTAGTGCATTTGCTCAAAGGGCAACCAAAAAAAAACAGTTTGCAACTCATATCCTGTGTATTTCAATGTGGTCCTACACAACTTCTTATGAACCCGTTGTCAACAACGCAACAGTCACTGGAAACTCGCCATGCTAGTCGCTAGTAGTTGCCGTTACAAATGCCAGGATGGTTAGTCGCTGAGTAATTTGCGATATGTCCGATGCAGTTGCCAACCAGTTTTAGTTTTGTTTCGGTTTCTACATGAGCGAAGAGTCTTACTGTGTAACAGTGCAATGTCTTTAGCCACACTGTGTAACAATGTCTGAATCTGTCCTGCGTAGCTATGGTTCAATGAACTCTAGAATTTAGATATAATTATCAATTTAGTGTTTTTTTTTAAACTTTTTTTTAACTGTTGAATAATTTAGACAAGCGATAATATAATACATATCTCAGAACAGACATCGTCTAGTGAGGCGGGTAACTTATTAAAATATTATTTTACCCCAATAAACCCCGGGTTGCCGGCAATGAAATTAAATAATATGCCCAATAATTTAAACAGAATTTTATATTAATAGCTATTTACAAAAGTAGTTTTTTTTTCAAGATTATTTGGTGATTTTTCAAGGTTCTGATCTATATATTATACATAAATTTTGAAGGTGTGGCAGAAAATATAACATTTGTTTATTTTTTAATTTGGATTATTTTGCAGAAAATACAACATTTATTTATTTTGGCGGGTACTTTCATAATTTCTCTGTGAAATATTTTGACCATTTTTTTTTTTTTGCAGTTTGTACCTACCTACTTCAAAAATGAAATCTTTTCACTTAAAAAAGTGTTAATGTATACAATATTATTATAGCACAAGCTCTCAGAGGTAAATTAGGTACACAAGAAAACAATGATTTCAAGATTTTAAACAGAATTTATTAAATTTATTTGTGAAAAATATGGTGAAAAAAATGTGCAAATATTATAACGGAAAATCTCATACTTCGGGAGTTTTCGTGTGTTTCATAAAACAACTTTCTTGTACAATTTTATGAATAGTACTGGTTTTACTAACTATTATTTTTTAAATATATCTTCTTTATATATATATATATATATATAAAAATCTCGCGTCTTAATGTTCGTCCAAGGTAAACTCTGAAATTAATTAACCGATTTTGATGAAATTTCGCGTACTGTGTGTAATTTGGTCCAACTTGAAAAATAGGATAGTTTTGATCTCGATTATTGACCGCAATATTTATTATTGCGAATAAAATGTTTTTTATGGGACAATTATTCGTAAGTTCCATAAGTTTCTGACAGATGGCGGTGTGAGTTAATTTATTGACACAACATTTGTTTATCTAGATTAGGTAACCATCCATTAGATGGCGTTGTGTTTCGTTAGCCACAGCAACGCGTGGGCGGGTCAGCCAGTATATACATATATGTTTATTAACTTCTGTTTTCTTTTGTTACAGGTAAGATGACATAACACAAAGTTCAAAAACAAAATACATCACAAATGATTACCAGTAAGTTATTTATTTGATACAATTTTTTTTTACATTATTTTATGCAGCCATCTAGGTAGGTTTTCCATGTCTTTCATCCATCCCCAGAAATAAATTATCCCACAGATTTTTTACAAGTAGCAAATTAATATTTTCAAAAGATCGCAAAAGTCCGCTAACTTCGCAAGGATCAAACACACATAAAATATTTTCAGAACTGCGAGCCTTGTGGATGTAATCACAGGCGGTATGTGGGTAGGAACTTGTTACAAATTGCTACAAAGACCCGGGCGTATTTTAATCATTTCCACGTTGCGTAGAATTTTCCATTTTCCTAGCACAATGAGAGCGCCTCTTTGCGGCACCGAAACGAGGTACTTCGGCTCGCGACCGATGTGCTTTTCTTGTTGAGGGTTTTTAATGAGATTTAAAAACTTACGCACGAGCGACTCGGTTCCGCATTGAGATCCTCGTACCCTCCGTTACAATGTTTTATGATGACACAGAAATGAAAGAATGAGAGGAGAGAGAAGGGGTGGGAAAGAGAGAGGGAAAAGTAAAAGAGAGAACGTTGTGAACGGACATAAAAGAACCTTTATTTTTGTTGCCAACATGGCAAGAATCGTTTGGTTTTACGAAAATCCACTTTGGCAGCAAATTCATTACATACTCGTGTGGGTACTTATATATGTGATATATTATGGTATCATACTCAATCCGCCTACATTAAAAGAGGTTAATTTTTATGTCCCTAACAAGTATACTCGTGGGAGATCCCATGCATTTTTTTATGCTCCGAAAGCGAGGACTTCTGCCTATCAGAACGCGCCAATAAACAGAGCGACTCAACTGCTTAACGATTCTGCATTGACTATCGACATTTTCAATGTCACTTACAGACAGTTCAGCAACTATCTTTTAGCACATGTGTACTTTGTTATTTATAATCTTCTCGATGATATATTGGTGTGTAACCGTTTTATGGAGAACATGAGAAAATAAATAAATAACGTAACAAATATTTTCTTTACAATAAAAAATAATATATAAATTTGGTTTAGACCACTTTATTTTTAATTAAACTCTACTGGTTTCGGAAGAACCCTTCCTTCATCAGGATTCATTAAAACTTCATTAAAACTAACCTACGATACAAAATATTGACATATAGTAAAAAAATATATATTACCGGTGCTTAACAACAAATGCAGCATTCCCACCTGACTGCAAACGTGACTAAATTTCCACTTCACACGAAAATAATTTAATCACCAATAAAAACGTGTCAATCGTTGTCGATAAAAAAGTAGGCAAATCAAAGATTTATATTACAATTAGCTTCTTGAATTCCTTGGAAATTATCTACCATTTAACAGTAGATAGTATTTTTAATGATTTTTACCTACAACATCAATTATGACACCAATAACAATTATTTATTAAATTAATAAATAGAAAATGTGCATTTAAAATAGCCGATTACGTTCAGCTAATAATTAACTATTATTTTTTATTCATCATGTTATTGAAGTCATCTTTGTAATATTCGATAAATTTACTACGTTACTTCATAATAATTACCTCCCGATTTCTCCATTCTTTTAGTCGCACTGTAGGATAAGAAACGCACTTCCTTATTTTAGATTTTAAGTTGGACCTTTTAAAGTTATATAACTCGTGATAGAAATTAATTTGCGAAATGAAAATAGTGTAGTTATGCAACAAAATGCGGACAGAAAATCTGTGAAAAATTCATGACGTTGGGGCTTAAATTTTTTTCTGTTTCACATAAGTACATAGGTTTTCTGCTCTGTGGAAATACTACATGGAAATTAGTTGTAAACAGAACTGCAATTACATATTTATTTAATGTAGGTAATATTGGCGAATCTCAAACGAAAATATGAAAGCGAAAAATCAGAAAAAGAATCGGTCGCATCCAGGAATTGAACCTTGGACCTTAGCCTTGCCGGGGCTCTGTTATAATCTGACACTGAGCTAATTCGATTATGTGCTATTCTATCATATTTATCTGATCATACTTTGACACAGAACCACCAACATTACCTTCATTTTATTAAAATATAAACCCTTAAAAAATTTGGCGTATTTTGTCAGAGTCTTAAAAAATATTTCAGCTTTGCAATAAAATCCAAATAAATTGATTATTTATTAACGTATCCGAAAACTAAAAACTGTTTTCGAAAGATGATGAAATAGGCTCCAAAATTTTATTATTAGAAATAACTGTGCAATTTTTAAATATAAAATTATTGGATGAAAACTTTTAAAAGTTTTATATAGATAAAATTACTGATAATAAAAAAAAATATAAACAAATACATATTTCATTAGACAAATGAATTATAAACAATACTGTCACCTCGCTTTTTATCGTTTCATGTAAAAAAAAATCTTAAAAAATTCACAAAGTTTTATTTTTTTTTTTCAAATTGCGATTGGAAACTTTGGTTTTGTAAAGGTGTAGGTACATTTTAATTTTTTTGGGGTTATCTTGTAGATTTGAATATATAGAGTGTTGTATTATCTTTCCAACACCGTTTAGATCATACTTCTCACTAAGATAGTAAGGGAGACTCAACGTTTTTTATGAGACCTATGTGAGCTGGGATAAATATAAAAGCTGCATAGTGTCTTAGATAAATACATACATTTTTATTTTAATGTGTGACATCTACTGACTATTCAACAAGTTTGGATATAATTTAATCATTAACCCCAAAATAATTGTGATTTTAACAATTTAATTAATGTAGTTTTAAACATTATAAATTGTCAGTAAAATGTTAACTGATTGTAAATTGTAACATCCGTAAATGAATGCTCTGTTGCTTAGGAAATCTAGTTTCCCGCCTTTGTAAGCAAAAATGGCAAACTCACAAAGCGCTTTTCAGTAGCGGAAGACCCGTTTCGTTGAGGGTAACCAACCACACTTGCACCGAAATGGGCAATCAATTAAATAATTATTAATTATTTACAGAAAGGGGTTGTTATTAATATAATTATGTAACGTGATAACTTACTGTAGTAATTATTGGTAATCAAAACGATACTGCCATTTCCATTATTTATTTTAGAGAAATGAACAGTTTGCAATGTGGTTCATTTATACATGTGTAATTCACCTAACTGAGAAACCAGTTACAGATTTCCTCATTAAACTTATTTATTATGTGTCTAAAACTTAAACACTATTCTTACAACAACTGAAAAGTGTTACCTTATTATAACAAGAGAGAGAGTATTATATCAAGATATACTCATAAGCTAATGAATCCACCTACCCGGAGAAAAATGTTATTCGAAAAAACGATCATTTTAATAGTATAAACGGTTAAAAACGGGACTGAAGTTCTTACGAACAAATTAACAGTGTTTAAATGTTTATAGGCGGGAAAATGTAAGAATAATTGGTTTGTTTACGTACGAAATTACGTACACCAATAAATTATTTTTAAATGTTCCCGCCAATAAACATTGAAACCCTGTTAATTTGTTCGTATGAACTTCAGTCCCGTTTTTAACCGTTTTTACTATTAAAATTATCGTTTTTTCGAATAACATTTTTCTCCGTGTAGATTTCACCATTTATCACATTTTGTAGGTTTGTTAAATGTGGTCAAATTTTGGACCGATATTAATCGCAGATAAATAAAAGCAGTTCAAATTTGGACCTAAATCGCTCCAGTGGATGGGAAACTAAGAAATTTAGAATTAACCATTAAAAATGAACATATCCAAAGCTATTATAGTTATTTATTTTTGGGGTATTATGGCGTGTTGCTTTTCTTCTGCTTTAGCCAATTTCATTAGGGCTTATTATTAGATGTTCACATAGCGAAAGCTATTCGAGTATCATTTCACCTTTGACTGGCAGGTGTTTCACCTGAGGCTTGGAATTCATATTTGAACACGCTTTACCATCATCGACTGCATAATTTAGCTGTAGTTCTCACGAGTTAGAATGGTTAAAATCAGAAGCTGTTATAATAGCGGTAACGCATACCTGCAAATTACATAATTCTTGTTATAGTGAGATTACCTTATAATATTGTTAACAGTATTGTCTTTGATATACGTTGAATTCGTCACCTTCCTACCTATCTATCTGAACATGTACCTGTACGGTCCCTTGTAGGTCTGGTGTCGGGTGTAAATCGAGCTATAATCTTGACTTATTTTGTCTTCCAAACAAAAGGTTATCGCACAGTAGGTACTATTTGTCGGTTATACTCAAATAATAAAACACTTAAGTGATAAATTACTTGTAGATATTTATATTGATGAATTGTGCAATAAGTTCAGATGAATTTAGATCCGGCTGCAAGGTTTTTAAAAATAGAATGTTATGAATTTCAGCAAGGAATTGATAACAATGATTTGACACTTTTCGTAAAAGCATAGATAAAATGATATAAAGACAATTTTGACACATACAAAATAAGATAAAATGTGACACACATGTGAAATTAAAAGTAAAAGAATCTATAGACGGAAATGAAATACGATGAAATTAAAAATAAAATGACAGGTGGTAGAAAATTATTTTAAATAATGCAAATATGACGACATAATACACAACAGTACCCACAGTATACATACCCAGTAAGACAAACAAAAATACTGTGACTTGTGACATTGAATGAATCTACCATTCCGTACGGTTGAAAAGCTTGCAAATCGAGAACGTGCAATCGTTATTGATTTAATGACATTATTCAATTAATCTATTATAATATGTCCAATCTTATGCCATGTTCATTACAGTTAAACATAATGAACATGGTAGTTAGTTTTGGAAGTGTGCAGAGGATAGTGCGACGCCAGAGTGCTTAATTCTCCCAACGACTATTATCAAATTTTACGTGAGGAGGAGGTTATCTTTCATTATTTAAATAAAACAATATAATAGGTGTTTAAGATGAAGCTATTTCTGTTAAGTTAAATGTCTCATTAGTTTGAATAATTCTTAGTAAAGTGATTAATTACCGTTTTTGATACATTATTTTTAATTTTAAAATGGAGATTGAACCAAATCTAAAATGGTCCTTTGGATATGTAGACTCTCGGGCGTTGACTGTGGTCACCCCAGGATTATACAATGACGGAAAACACACAGTCTCCAGCCACCATAACTGCAGGGACTCCCGTCCGCCATTTCTGGCAAACAAGGACACGATTACGTTGGAACAACGGGCTAACTCATCTGCCACTTACCTAATTAATTTAGTATTATCAGTAAAAACTATGTATATATATTGGGGTAGGTAATGCATAAAAATATGAATAAATTTCCCCACCTTTATTGTGGCATCTTACTTTAGAAATGGGCCTCTTGGGAATTAATCAATCAATGGGAAATTTTGAACATATCTTCGGATGTACCATTATTATACATTTTAGGATTCCGGGGGCCGAGTAAAATCGTAATATAAATTATATAATTATATACTACCTAGTGCCCGTCGCTTCTATAATAATCCTTGAATGAAATTTTTTAAAAATCTAATTAGTAACATATTTATTTACCTCTCCATATCTTTACTTTTGAGGTGATGTGCAGGCAGATATAAGTTTGTTTGGAGGTGAAGACGTCTTCATTTTTAAAGGATATTTTTTAGATTATTGGAATGATTAATACAAATAGTAATTGACTGAGCGTAGCGATGTCCCGTTTTATCTGGACCGTTTTGCTTATCGTCCATCTGCAATTTTTTTGTGTTCTGTCAGTGTAAAATACAATCGTTTTTATTTGGACTATCGTTCACAATTTTTTTCAATTTTATGGTACCTACTTACTTGTCTGAAGAAAATTTGGAAAAGATTTATAATTGTGACTGTGACTTTTTACGATAAATTGCATAATTCCTTAATTGATTTTCAAAAAGTTACATTAAATACAAGGTCTACACGAAGAAAAATGTTATTCTAAAATACGATCATTTTATTCGTAAAAACGGGACTGAAGTTCTTACGAACAAATTAACAGAGTTTCAATGTTTATTCTTACATTTTTCCGCCAATAAACATTGAAACACTGAATTTGTTCGTATGAACTTCAGTCCCGTTTTTACGAATAAAATTATCGTATTTTAGAATAACATTTTTCTCCGTGTATAAACAAGTAAGTACCTACTAGTACTACGAACTACTGGTAATAATGTGTGAACTTTTGTGTGATAACGTATGATGCGTGATGATTAACGTTGGTTCTTGTTTATTTTATCCATTTCGGCCTTCTTGTAAATGACAACAATGCATTATCTAGTAGAAGTCAAGAACGTATTTTACCTGTGCCATATTCATTCACCAACTTTGCCTATTTTAAATATTTTATAATTCCACTTTAAGTTACTTCTATAAGTAAATCAATCAACAAAGGACTTCTTTAACAAGTGTCTTTAATATTAATGAATAATTAAAGGTATCTGGTTACAAGATGGTTGATAGAACCTCTACACCTCCGCTAGTAATTCAGTGAATCCGCCTTGTATTTCCGTGTGTTTCTTGTCATCCTCTGTGTCTCCGGAACCCGCTTGCTTCGGTAAACTTCTAGAATTCTCAAGGGTATTATCTAAGATTGAAATTATTCATAATGCAACGGGAAGGGCGGGGGCGGTGGTTGCGAACAACTTTGGCAATAAGATGCCGAAGTTATATCATCATCACGCCCAACACACCGTCCTCCCAAGAGGAAATGTCTTCTCGACTATTTTTTTACATATTTATGTTATTTATTTGAATCCATCACGTCCTGAAAGTTTGTATCCGAGAAATGCGCTAAGCTTAGTAAACATTCGCAAGTAAGAACCTAGTAACCTACAAGGAGAAAAATGTTATTCGAAAATACTATCATTTTATTAGTAAAAACGGTTAAAAACGGGACTGAAGTTCTTATGAACAAATTAACACGGTTTCAATGTTTATATATTTTTGGTATACGTACGAAATTATGTATACCAACCAATTATTCTTACATTTTCGCGCCAATAAACATTGAATCCCTGTTAATTTGTTCGCAAGAACTTCAGTTCCGTTATTAACCGTTTTTACGAATAAAATGATCGTATTTTCGAATAAGATTTTTCTCCGTGTATTTACTCGCAATTTAACAAACAGTTATTTAGTTTTTTAGGTAAGATTGTTGACGGGTTTCGAAGTTGTCGAACTGTTGTCCCATTTGGGGAATATTGCAAGGGTGAAGATTGTTTTTAGGGTAAGTAAAATGAGTTGATTATTGTTGAGTTGGATATTTAGATTTGGTTTGGTCACCAAAAGTGGCGAAGGCTATTTCAAACAAATTTTTGATTCTACACGGAGAAAAATGTTATTCTAAAATACGATCAATTTATTCGTAAAAACGGTTTAAAACGGGACTGAAGTTCTTACCAGCAAATTAACAGGGTTTCAATGTTTATTCGCACATTTTCACCCCAATAAACATTGAAACACTGTTAATTTGCTGGTAAGAACTTGAGTCCCTTTTTTAACCTTTTTTACGAATAAAACGATCGTATTTTAGAATGACATTTTTCTCCGTGTGGTCTCTCATAAGGATGTTTCTAACAATGTTTTGAACCAGCATGGGGGAAAAAACTTCGAAAATTAGAGCATTTAACGCGATTTCTCTAGGTTCGGAGAAAAATAGATATATATTGATAAGGATTGGTTGAATATATGAAATTTTTCACACCTGCAAGTTCGCTCAAATTTCAGTATTAATTAAATCAAACTTCACCTTATTTTTAAACGATAAACATGAATTCATCCGCTCCCCCATCGCGTAATCTTGCTCTCAGTGCCAGCAGTACGATTCTGAAACACAAACAGAAACTTGCTTTGTACACAGTCCGCCTCCCTCCCCTAACTTGGTGGCTCCCCACCCCATCCACCCCCAGTGTACAGGGCTTCACTATCAACCAACCACCCCACAAAACCTCCCCACAGACACTGCTGGGTAGTGGGTAGCGGATCGTACCTACCAAGTCTTGCAACTTCAAGATAATCATTATTATTATTGGTGACTGCCGAGATATCCATTACGGAGATGCTTATTACGTGGGTAGATACAAGTTACATTATCTATATTGGGAGACAAGTACGTATTAGACATCTGAATATATTATTAATGCGTATAATATGTGGCTTAGTGCGTAGAGCAGGTTGGTAGGTATTTATTCTTCTCTATTTAGACCTATAAGTTGGCATATCGCCGTTGCATATTTAATGTGAAGACGATTTTGACGAAAATGAGTTAAATATACATTTTTTCCCCATCTTCTACAATAGACCAATGTATCAAATATTTAAGGCGATATAAAATAAACCATGTGAGGACAATCAAAAAAGCCATAACCTATGCATACCACTACACCATTCAATTGCCTTGGTATGTACATAATATTAACATCATTTGGTGATGCCTAACTGATAAATTAGAATAAATTTAAATTGAATATTTTGACATAATACTATAAAACTTTAAAACTATATACACAATATGAACCATGTGAGAAAAACTGTGCTTAGAATATGATGCATGAGAGAAAAACGCGTTAAAATTCAATTTTCTGGCATAAAATAATCAATGTTTGTCATAAATATATTCTTATAATGAACGAAATATATTTTTCCTACTTTGTCCATAAATAGAATTGTTATTTTCCGTTTCGTTATTTCTTTAAAGAGTTTTTATCGATTTTCTCAGAATGCACTAAGTCTCACATGGTTTATATTCTACATGCAACGACGTTATATAACAATAATAATAAAAAAAATACCAAATCCTTTTTTTTTAACATTGATTCTATTGACAAATGGGTCACTTCTCAGCTACAGGTTAATTTAGGCTTTCACCGGGAATGTAGATGGTTTTCAGCTGTGCCTCTAATGTGATATGCATATATAATAATTGAATTCAAAGCGTATAAATCAAAATTCAAAGTAGAGCAAATAACATTTAGATTGGTAACAAATACAAGTAGATATTATTTTAATTGTTTTTTTTTTAAATGAAAGGCTTATCATTTTAAAGAGAGCTTGTTTGTTTGTAGATATTTGTGTACTCCGATAGTTGTTGGAATTATTTTGGAGTACCCGCCCAGTTTCCTTTTACCTCACAGTAGTTCTACGACACAATACCTAATCTTTTTAAATGATAATATTGCGCACATCGCTGAATTTATGAGAGTATTTATTTATTTAAAATTGATAGGCTTCTACAATATTATATTTTTTATATAATTTACTGCTTGATAAGTGTGTAATGTATAATGTTATGAAAAATATATTTTTAAAAAACTTACTAAAAAATTAACATTATTAATGGTAGATATGAAATGCATATAAATAAATATGATATATTGTAAACAAATAAGAAACCGACGAAAATAAATTTAAATTGCAGGTGAATAAATAATATGAATTTTAAACACATAATTTTACAAGTAAACAATGATTTTTTTTTAATTTTTCGAATAAAACTTCTTCAGAAAGGTTTTCACTTTAATATGTGCAATCGTTACTACATTTTTTTAAATATGTGCATTCGTTACTACACACTGCTCCTAAACGATGTCAGTATTTTATTTAATTCAACCAGATTTATTTCTACAGATTAAATTAATATAGTTATAAAGGCAAATTCATTAACCACTAGAACGCTTTTTGCCACAATATGGGACTATTTCCAAAACCACGGATTGCTTTGCTGCCAAAATATGGCAAATATTCTCTAGATTCTTTAAAACGTTTTAAAGTTAACGATTTTACAATATTTTTTTTATAAATCCTACGAACATGTGATAATAGTCGAAAGATAGGTGAATTCATTGGCTATATAGAACTATAATCAGTTTGAATGTCTCCATATTCAAATTCGAAGGTATTATTTTTTTGAATGAGGTTAAAAAATAATTGTTGACCATTTTCACAAAACCGAAAAACATTTGAAGGGGTATATTTAAGAATTTAATTTATCAGCCAGTTTGCGATCCGCGATACCCTTGTAAGTTCTCACTTAAAGCATTAAACTCTGATCCTATAATGTCATTACAATAAACATTGTGGGGTGGATCTTACCCCCCTCCCCCGGGTTAGATACTGGGTTCAGGGGGTACATTATGCCGAACATCAGCCCTGATTAATCCCATAGTTGGATGTTAATAAAGCACATCAAAGCGGAGGCAGGGGTTAAATATCAACCCCTCGGTAGCGAAAGGGTTGGTAACAGGTGTAATGATATTAAGAGTACAGGGAAGGAGCGTGAATCATATTTCTCATTTAGTTTATTTCAATTTTATTGTAATATAATTTGTTACATTATTCCTAAAAGCCTGAAGAGAAACTCTTGCATTTAATTAATCTACATGTACCTACACGAACTACTAGACAAACATTAACATTTTATATACACACATCTCATTCTAACTATAAATTGCATTCCCCAATACAACAATTACATAGTCTTGGTAATCAATATTTAAACAATATTGATGTATTTGACAATAATTTGAATTTGGCAAACTTTAAACGCCGTATGTGCGAACTATTTTTACTTAACCCGTTTAATCACAGGAGACCATATTTGTCCCAGCTCACATAGGTCTCACAGAAATCGTTGTTTTTCCCTTACTATCATAGTCAGAAATGTGATCTAAACGGTATTGGAAAGAGAATACAACAAACTATATATTCAAATCTAAAAGAAAACCACAAAAAAAATAAAATTTACCCCTTTCTGAAACCAAAGTTTCCGATAGCAATTTGAAAAAAAATTATGGAACTTTGTGAATTTTTTAAGAATTTTTTTTACATGAAACGAAAAAAAGTGATGTGACAGTAAGGTTTATAATTCATTTATCTAATGAAATGAGAATGTGTTTTATTCTACTTCATTATCAGTAATTTTAGTTAGAAAAAAAAGTAAAGTGAGCCATTTTTAAAACATTTTAAAGTTCCGCAAAAAAAATTATATTTAAAAAAATACATAGTAATTTTTAATTTAGAAAATTTGAAAGCCTATTTCATCACCTTTCGAAAACAGTTTTTAGTTTTCGAATACGTTAACAAATGTTCCATTTATTTGGATTTTATTGCAAAGCGGGAATATTTTTAGCCTCTGACAAAATACGCCAATTTTTTTAGGGGTTAATTCATAAACTATTGTAAATACCAATTTTATACATTTTTATTAATTCCTATTAATATTGATTTGGAGGATATTGGCAGCCTATCTATTTTTACTTTATTTATATTCTGTATTACCTATTATTTTATCTAACCTATATTATGTGTCTTTATATTTTCTGTTACTTACCTTTATTTTATTCACTTCTAACTCTTCACTGTAATTAATCGAAACATGTATTGCTTTATGTATGTAAAAGCCCTTTGGGCGTTTAAATATAAATAAATAAATAAATAAAACTGGGTACATACACTGAGGAAAATGTTATTCTAAAATACGATCATTTTATTCGTAAAAACTAACTATAATAATTACATCGAAACGAAACACGAACATAAAATAAAAAGGTAACGTTTCCAAGTAGGGATCGAGCCCGGGACCACTGTCTTGCTGGACAACACTATTTTTTACGTATTTTTTTGAAGTAAATACTTCTTTACGCACGCTTGACTTGAGGGGTAAACTAACGAATGTGTAACGAAAAGTGAAATGCGTTGCGAGGCGAATGGGCTGACTGTAGAAGCAAGAGAGAGTAGTGCGAGCGCACTTTTTTTTTCTCTTCGATTTGAACACGTGAGGCCGTCGAAACTCTATATCTGAGCTAATGTGTTTCATGTTTCGTTTAAATTTTTAACATAATTTTTTTCTTAAATAATAAAATATATAACTACCTATCTGACAAATATAATTATAGTTTTTTTTTTCATTTTGATTTATCCAATCATGTTAGGTTAGGTTAGGTTTTTCATCGAACAAAGCTTTCTAAAAACAAAAACAAAAAGTACACAAAATTAGCCACGAAAAAACCGTGCTTTTCTTCAGAATACAAAATCTTATTACTTATTAGGAATCAACATCATGCAGATTTTTGAAATTGAAGTGACTTCAATACAGTATTCTAGTTAGGTCCTGGTGTGGGGTTAACCCAACCCCCCATCGCGATTCATTAATTAATCTACCCAGAACCAACCTGTGTACCTCTCCAGGTGAAGGAGGGTAGAGAGATTGTGACGACATACAAATACGTCGATCGTCTCACCAAATTAAATCCCAGCACACAAAGTCATCCCCGAGACTTGCAGTCAAAACTAGACTGGAATAGGTGCAACTGCTCCAATACTATTAGGCGAAATTCATAGACTTTCGCGTTGATTGATCAATTGTTATTAAAAATCTGACTGACTTACCTACGTAGAAAAAACTTGCATTAGATACCTGCTACAGGCAGTGAAACAGTTAACTAATACAAGTTTTTCCTTATTATGTTTTAGTCCTCCTTGAAAGAGACTTGTGTTTAGTACCTACCTACTGATCAGTGTTTTTTTTTCATTATTTGAAGTAAATCAAATTTCATATCGTTATTGCTAATATTTTCGATTTTTAAGCCCATTATCAAACTGTGATGACTTCATTCTACCTAACCCCAATAAATAATCAAATAAAAATAGTGTTTTCGACGGTTCTTGGTTTTTTAAAAATAAAACTGAAACATTATAATTTCTCAAAATAATTCAGGAATTTACGAACTATTTTTTAAATCATTTTCATTTCCGAAATATAAGAAATAACTGTGGAATAGTATTCACGTCAATGACTTCTTTACGTAATACACCCAACCCCAATGAATAATCAAATAAAAACTGTGTTTTCTACGGTTCTTGGTTTTTTTAAATAAAACTGAAACTGTGTAATTTCTCAAAATAATTCAGTAATCTACCAAACATTTTTTAAATCATTTTAATTTCCGGAAAATAATGAAAAACTATTGAATAGTATTCACTTCCCTATTAAATGATTAAGACAAATCTTCTGTAATTAAGGGGGGGGGGACCAAAATGTTGACGGTAAGGGCAAAACATAATAATTTTCTAGGTAAATCAGATGCTAGTAATATTTGATTCACTTGCAACATGATGTAAAAAATAGGGGAAGCGGAAATAAAATCACACATTTGATAATGCCCTTAAACCCCTAAATAAAATAAAAATCACAAAAAAAAAATGTAACTATTAAAATTTCAAAAAATTTTTATTAAGTTCTACGAATTAACAAAATAACAATAAATTACCCATAAGTTATCCTAAAGAACATACTGTATTTATTTCGAGCAAAGATAAGATGGTTTTTCTATTAAATGCATCAAACGTTGCATAGTATGCAGTGGAACAAACGGAATCATACTTATTCTTGTTCGAATGTAAGCGAGTAAATTAGCAAAGAGTTTGCCTTAAACTAAGAGGAAATATCTCACCCCCGTTGGGTCTGTCCCTTTCAAACTGAGGCGACTCAACGATTCTCAAAACGTTGATACATAAATTGAAAAAAAAACTAACAATAATGAAGCCTTTGTGCCTTGTTTACTTCCTCTAATGCTGCAATAACCACTTAACATGTTTATACTTTTTTAAACTTAATACTGATATTAGTAATAAAAAAAAATATAAATTATAATATTTTAATTAATGAAGATAATATTAGCGAAACTTAATCTAAAATCTGAAACCGAAAAGTTGCTGGTCTGACCACTGAGCTAATGTGTCCTTATCCGATTCGGTCACACAGTTAAATATGACCGAATCGGATAGGAACACATTAGCTTAGTGGTTAGTAGCAGCCCGGAAAGCCGAAGGTCCTGGGTTTGAGTCCCAGATATGATCCTGTTTGATTTTTCTGTATCAGATTTTCGATTAAGTTTCGCTAATATTCTGTTAATTATTATAGTATTTATATTCTTTACCTTTTCTGCCACGGGCAATAATTATAATAAATAGATTCCTAATTGATAATGCAAATAAGTGTGTAAGTTGTCTGTGTCCAGTTGTTATGCCATAGTTGTAAGTCATTTAACAGAAGGTAATATGATTATTTTTGCATCATTAAAAGTGAAGAAAAAAACTAGGTTAAATAGGTTACGTTAGGTTAGATTCTGATTAATTTTTTAATTATTATTTTTTTATCTTGTTTATAAATGAGAAATATTTATTACTTTTAAGTCACTAGCTATAAGTTTTATATGTGGGTAAGTCACTAGTTGTAAGTCTCAGTACTTCGTAAGTCAATAGTGTCTCAGTACTTCGTAAGTCAATAGTTATAAATCATAATATAGATGCTGTTGGAAACAGCCATGGGTAAAAACCGAACTCTCTCATGTAGAAATAACATTAAAAAAATATTTATTTATTTATTTATTTACGACCATATAAGTATATACATACCGTCCTCAGAACCTCATTTCTGAGATCCACTCTCAAGACAAATAATTTACAACAGCCATGTATTTTGTAACAGCCACCTTACGAGCCAGTAGCGATTTATACTTCATAGTGACATTTTACCAGTTAGAACCTTTCGGAATGTGCGGTTTTAGATAGTTAATTAATTATTAATGAAAATATTCAAATTGCACTTTTTACAACGATGATCAGAATCATAAAAATAAACTTCAAATCTTCCGTGAATTTACCCAATTATGACAAAAAGTTGCATAGTGATAATCAAAACACGTTAAGCTATTCTAAAAATTGTCGTAGTGTTTTTTTACTCATATTAATTATATGCAATGATTACCTACTAAATTCTGATTTATTTCTTACCTTATAAGATTTTTAGATAAAAGTAGCATAAAACAGCGCATTATTAATATATTTCGTGGAATTGTCCACACTTTAACAAGCGCTCACCCAAACCGCGAATGTCTGCTGTAAGTTTCGGATGTTTTAAAGCGAATGGCTTGGGTAAATAATGGATGACCCTCCTCTAAACAAAATAGCTCTCGTTCTCTTTAGTTGCCGGTAAGTGGATTACTAAACACCCTGTACTCCGGTTAAATATGGCGACAGATACCTTAAACACGTGTTGGGAACGATACTCACCCTTATTATTTTTCGGTAAAAAGCTCGTTCGGTATTTTAAAGTGGAAACGAACAGTTCACCGGTTTACCTAATCGGCCAATCGCATAGATACTAAGTAGGTTTTTGGTACTTTTTATGTGAATACCGTTCAAGAGTCCCAACTTCCCCCCAACCGTCTAGAGCCAGTGAGACTAAGGCATCACCAATTAGGGTATGTTTTGGAGGTTCTATGACAACTCAACAAAATGACATTTCAACACCCCTTTGAAAAGTCAGTGAAAGTGTTGAAAATATAATAATTAAAAAATACATCATAATCTAACCTTACGTAACCCATTTAACCTAGTTTTTTTCATCACTTTTAATGATGAAAAAAAGGTGATGAAGTTGTACATTGTTGAGTTGTCCGGGAACCGTTTTGAGACAAGAAGAGAAAGATGGGAAGAACCTGGTTACTCTGATCTGGTCGCCAAACACTGCTAAGTCTGGGTTCAATTTTTATCTTCAGGTACGTAAAAGTTAAAGAATCATGTCTGATGGATCTAAATCTAATAACTACAGAATCGAAGATTGAAACACCAGGATATTTCACTCTGATGGCTTGAACAGGGTTCATTAAACGCTCAGATCAATCTCCAACAAGTAATATCAACGCTGCACTTGTAACCTGGCGGTGTATGAAGAAGTATGGGGGAGTGCGGAGGTATATGGAGGTGTAAGAGATTAATTAGCTATGCAAGTGCAGCTGATGCGGGATGATGTACGAACAGGCCGGTCTATGGCCACAGGAAGCGGATGCGCGGACAGAGGAATGCGACAATTGGCATAGACCCAGGAAAGTGACCATCGCGATTGCAAACACAGATTGTAAATGTCATGAGGCGATAAACGATCGGATCAACAGAGCTATGCTCATTGGACGGGGCTTTCAGATTTACTCACTCATAGGGAAGAGTGTTATTGAGGATTCCTGAGCGTTAGCTATGAGTCTAGGAGCAAGGAAGCTGGACTAGTCAGAATACTTAGAAAAGACATATTTAAGACCCACTTAGTCAAAAATATGTGATAGTTTATGGTCACTAGTTATAAGACTGAGTTGTAAGTCACTAGTTATAAGTCTTAGTTGTAAGACACTTTTTATTTATGTTATTTGTAAGTCACTAGTTATAAATTTTAGTTGCGAGTCATTAGTTATACATTTTAATTGTAAGTCACTAGTTATAAATTTTAGTTGTAAGTCGATAGTTATAAATGTTAGTTGTAGGTCACAAGTTATACATTTTAGTTGTAAGTCACTTGTATTAACTTAGCTGTAAGTTAATAGTTAAATGTCTAACTGATAAGTTATAAGTTACATAAATTGAGTTGAACATCGCACTTTAGGTGATTTTCCACAAAAACGATACTATCATTCAATAATTTATTACATAATATTACAGATCTGTACCGTTCATTACTACGATATGTTCTAAGTTAAATATTTTAATGAGAAAACCTCATATGTAATTTTTTTTATCAAATAAGTACCTGCCTGCTTATTTTAGTTTGTGTCTATACAGGTGCAAATTCTCCTAGATTTTCACTAAAACAACGAACTGTAAATGAGTTATTTCTACCGAGGTCTATTTGTATCTTTTTTCTACCAATTTGTGTCCAAAAAAATAGGTGGGTCTATTTTAATTGGAAAGCTTTCAACGAATTAGTATTTGTTTAGTCAAAGGGGTGAAAAATTGGTACATTTAAATCGAGTATTTAATAATTGTATACTCACAATAAAAAAAAGATTTTATGGTATACATACGTGGTAACAAAGCGTATTTGACCATGTAGATATAGGGAAAGAAATCGTTTTAACCCACAAGTTTAAAGAGTTTAAACAATACAAGACTGATCACAAAAAAACTGAAATTATTGTCATACAATGATAGGTAGTTAACGCACATATAAGTTAGTAACTAACTACACCTAGAAAAATGTTATTCTAAAATACGATTATTTTATTCGTAAAAACGGTTAAAAACGGGACTGAAGTTCTTACGAACAAATTAACAGGGTTTCAATGTTTATTGGCGGAAACATGTACGAATAATTTGTTGGTATACGTGATTTTGTACGTATACCAACAAATTATTCCTACATTTTCCCGCCAATAAATATTGAAACACTGTTATTGTGTTCATTAGCACTTCAGTCCCGTTTTTAACCATTTTTACGAATAAAATGATCGTATTTTAGAATAACATTTTTCACCGTGTGCTTTATCGAGGTTTTCGAAGCAATGTAATAAGATTAGCCTATTTATTAAAGCACTTGCATTAAAACAGTAAACTAAATTGACTGGTACAAACTCTTATTGAATAGAATCCGCAATTTTCCTCTAGCACTAGCCTACAAATCTCTTACACATAATATAAACACTTTGAAATACCGTCTAATATTATCTTATAGGATGAAAGAGGGAGCGGACAAACCTGCATAATTGCAATTAATATCTACGAGCTGGAGAGAGACGCATGTAATGCAAAGGCTGCATTTTTTTGGCAGTGCACCCGGCACCTGTTGGGCGCATTTCCGGTGCCGGCACGACGCGCTGTCACACGCGTGCATTCGGGCACGACGCGCACGGCGAGTGGGTAGTGCAATTCATTAATGAAGCTGAGTCCATTGAGATTTTGCAACATAACCTAACTAAGAGCCATTAAAACATACATTATTCAGCAGAGGCTGCCTCAATGCATATTTTAAGTATCAATACTATGAGTTATGTAGGTAACTGCTTGTATTACTAATTAAATATGACATTGAAGAAGAAGATAACAATAATAATCTAATTTTTTTAAATATGAAAATGAACAAGACACAGAAAAATAATAAAAGATAATGGTCGCAACTGGGACTCGAACCCAGAACCTTACGTCTTACCGGGACATACACCTCTATTATGAGACTGTCGTAATTGTCAACTTATTTTCAAATTTTTATATTATTTTAAATTTCAGAATTAACAATACTACCTTCGACTAATGTTTTTTTTCCATATTATTGGCAGCTACCTTTATTATTGGAAACAAGTATTCAAAGAATGTATTTGTTACCTAGGTAGTGTCTCGGATAAATAATAATAAATAAGACGTAAGGTTCTGGGTTCGAGTCCCAGTTTATCTTTTATTATTTTTCTGTGTCTTGTTCATTTTCATATTTAAAAAAATTAGATTATTATTGTTATCTTCTTATTCAATGATATATTACATTGATGGGAATAACCTTCCAAAGTTAAAAAGAGAGTTTTTCTTATAAAAAAAAAAAGAATTAAATATGAGTCTGCAAGGAAAACAATGGCATATTGAGTTAAAAATGGCGGACTCCGTGGTCGAGGGGTACGGCTCTCCACTCCCAATCCGAAGGTCGCGGGTTCGAACCCAGCGTGCGCAAATTAATTTTATTTGATTAATTTGTGTTATTTCATAATTAATTAAAAATAATATTGATATATATTTGCGGCACGTTCAAGAATGAAAAGAGACTATCAGTATCGCCCTGCACAGAGAAAAATGTTATTCTAAAATACGATCATTTTATTCGAAAAAACGGTTAAAAACGGGACTTACGTTCTTACAAACAAATTAACAGTGTTTCAATGTTTATTGGGGGGAAAAAGTAAGAATAATTTGTTGGTAGACGTACGAAATTACGTATACCAACAAATTATTCTTAATTAAATTAAATTATTTTTATCCAGGTAATTCCCCACCTTCCTCTTTCCACTTCCCACTACCTTCAGCCTCACAACCTAACCGATTGGGGATGCCCTAATCTCACTGTCTCCAGACGGGAGCATTTGCGACTCTTGTGCGGTATTTGTATAATAAAATAAAAAGAATTTCGCTTACTTGCTTGGATGGCATAGAAATCATATTTCTGAACTCTGAGTTACATATAATATATGATTTTTAAAAGCTCGATTATTTCGATATTTAAAATGCTTATTCCGTATAGGGAGTAACACACAGGTTTCACAGCTGTCGAATAGAAACTTCATATACTTTAAAAGTAAATAAATGCCAAAACTGTTGACCATTTATATTCATTAGCGCAATGTTCTTTATATGAGCCAAAAATACTACCCTGCTAATGTGTTATTATTATGTTTTAGAGGAACTGTTGGGTTTTTACATTACTTCGAATTAACTTTATGGCGCATAATGCATCGTAAATTATGAAATGCCACTTAGGAGTTTCCGTAAAAAGCTTTTAAAAAATGTATTTTTGATCGTTTCCGATTTGTGTAAAATTTATCACTTTCCATTTCCTGACAATCCGTAGAATTTTTCATTATGGATGTTTTTTAATAGAATTGACAAACACATCATAGAATAGTTATAAGTATGTAGTTTGTTATGTAAATATTGAGCGTAATTCATTGGTAACAACGAAATTGATGGACACATCTTTTAGATTATAAAACTATGGTTAAAAATATATCGTTATTTCTGATATTTTTAAACGTTCCACGTAAAAAAAAATTGCAATTGGACATTTGTATAACTTTTTTATCGAATTGAAGATTTATTTGTTCCATTTGGAGCCAATTTATTTTTGTTTTGCACATTTGAACAACTTTGTCCAATTGTGCATTCATTTTTTCCATTCGGATAATTTTTTGTCCATTGACATTCATTTTGTCCTTTTGGGTAACTTTTTGTCCAATTGGACATTCATTTTGTCCATTTGGACAATTTTTTATTTAACAACTGGAGCGACAGAGTACTTTAAATCTTTTTTCTCGGATTGCTAAAGGAAATTTTGCCGCCCACATTAAAAAAATTATACCTCCGAATTTGAATATGGAGACTTACAAACTGATTATAGTTCTGCATAGCCAATCAATTTACCCATATTTTGACTATTATCTCATATTCTAAGAATTTAGATGAAAAATATTATAAAATCGTTAACTTTAAAACATTTTGAAGAATCTATTGAGTATTTCCCACATTATGGCAGCATAATATGGCAAAAAGCATTCTAGTGGTAAATTAGACATTTATTCTGCCCATGTAGACATTCATTTCGTCCAATTTGTCATTTATATTAATTAAACATTGTTGAAATATATGTTATAAGTTACAAGTGAATCATTCTCTGTTCTCAGAAATTGTATATGGGTCACACCCTATCTACCCTATCCAAATAATAGTGCACGTTTTTGAAATTATAATTTTAATAAAATAACCTTTTAAGGTACGAAACAGAAAATGAAATGTAAAAAATAAAGTTAAAATATAGAGGAACACTAGATTATTTTTTTTATATCCCATTGTAGGCTAGTTAGTTAAAAATAAATTTGAAAACCTGTGCTCTACATCATCGTTCTACATTTAAAAACCAATGTGAGAGCGTTTCTAACTATTTACCTACATATTATATGATTCGTACACGGAGAAAAATGTTATTCTAAAATACGATCATTTTATTTGTAAAACGGTTAAAAACGGGACTGAAGTTTTTACGAACCAATTAACAGGGTTTCAATGTTTATTGGCGGGAAAATGTACACGGAGAAAAATGTTATTTGAAAAAACGAACATTTTAATAGAAAAAAATAACATTTTAATAGAAAATACGATCACTTTATTCGTGGAACGGCTAAAAACGGGACTGAAGTTCTTACGAACAAATTAACAGGGTTTCAATGTTTATTGGCGGGAACATTAAGAATAATTTGTTGGTATTCGTAATTTCGTACGTATTTTACCGCCAATAAACATTGAATCACTGTTGGTTTGTTCGTGGGAACTTCAGTCCCGTTTTTAACAGTTCATTTTTCGCCGTGTAAGAATAAATTATTATTATTAATTATTAGAACAAATTTCGTCTGTAGGTATACCAACAAATTATTCTTATATTTTCCCGCCAATAAACATTGAAACCCTGTTAATTTGTTAGTAAGAACTTCAGTCCTATTTTTAACCGTTTAATGAATAAAATGGTCGTATTTTAGAATAACATTTTTCTCCGTGTAGTTACAGCTTACGGTATATTGACTACTTTTTACTTTACCTTAAGTAAAACTTATTTCAAAAACGTTAATCCATTGGCTGTGTTGTACCCCGAACGGTACTGAAGAGCGCGACCAATTAAGAAAACAATAAAGCAGCTAACACGGTGGGATATAACACTAAATAAGCGTCCATTTCCAGACCTCATTAGCGCCTGTTCGCGAGTGTTAGTTAGTGGTTAGTGCTCCCAACCCATAGTGCACATCAGGGTCTATGGACTATAGAATACGGCAAGGTAATATTTCTGGGAATAACGCTAAGAGACCGTTGTTTTGAGCTGGATGAGAAACGGGAGAAAAAATAGAGAAAGAGACATAGAAAAGCCTACATATTTGGTGATCAAGATTTTGTAGATGAGAATTTTGAAAAAGGAATCTGAGTTGTAAGTTGTGACGTATTTTATTTAATAATTCCTAGCTAGGAAACGGGCGTCACCTGCACAGAGAAAATTGTTATTCTAAAATACGAACATTTTATTCGTAAAAACGGTTAAAAACGGAACTGAAGTTCTTACGAATAAATTTACAGGGTTTCAATGTTTATTGGCGGGAATATGTAAGAATAATTTGTTGGTATACGTAATTTCGTACGTATACCAACTAATTATTCTTACATTTTCCCGCCAATAAACATTGAAACACTGTTAATTTGTTCGTAAGAACTTCAGTCCCGTTTTTACGAATAATATTATCGTTTTTTAGAATAACATTTTTCTCCGTCTACCTACAATGCATTTTATCAATGAAAGTGATTCTGCGTTAATATGTCGAAAATACGCATGACTACACACACTTACCTCGGAGGTAAATGTTAACCCCACATTTTTGGCTGCCATTTTTTGGAATGATTACAAAGTTATATTAACCAAAGTTACAATACCAAAATTATATTAACCGAATTGAAAACATTCAAACCAAATTCCTGAAATACCTGTGGTACCGTTTTAAATAATAATCAGTGTAATCCTATTGCTCTTTACAAACGGAGAAAAATGTTTTGACATACTGTTACTGAACAAAATTATGAACTGCCTTATTGACTCCCCAGCCCTGTTAGAAAATAATGCATTTCGTTGCCCTGAACACAATAGCAGATCGAATACCTAATTTTAAATACAACATTTCAAATCGAAATATGCACAAATCTCCTTGCTCGGGTGTATCTGCAAATCTTATATTGAGAAATTAACATTTCAATGTACTTAAAACAAACAAAACTATTATTTATATATTGTTTATTATAATAATAATAATAATTGGATAATTTGTATAGCGCCGTTTTTGTGAGAAATCACCTCAAGGGCGCTGTACAATTTGTAATATAATTCTTAGGCTATATTTAAGTTTATTATTTACAATTGTATACAGAAACATACTTACCTGGTCGGTCACTTCCGATAAACACACTTTCGGAGGACATTATATTGAAAACACTGGACATTGCATGATTTTACATTTACTGCTCCCCATCACTTTTGGTATTCACTTATAAGAAGTATAATGCCAAAGGTGAATTAATACTTACTTTGAAAGACTCGAGAATTTAATGATTCTTTACGACTGGAGAATTTTCATCAAGTGACCGTTATAAAAGCTTACAAATAAGAATTAGCCCATATTTTCATAATTAGTTATTTACAATGTCACGGGCTGTGAATGTGAAAGTGAAAAGGTTTTGACTTTATGGATAAGACACTCCGAACAGATGAGTTTTAAGTTTAGCTCTAAATTCCGCCGAGTCTGTAATCATTCTTAACTCATGTGGCAGCCTATTCCATGCTTTAGGTCCCGACACTCCGAAAGCGCGCTCACCGAACTTAGTGTCTGGTGTGCGCTTTGGTTCCTTCAACCTTCCGATAGCTGATGATGCTGCTGACCTGAGGGTTGATTGTCGAGAATTGGAATTTTCAGGAATACACAGTTCCGATAAGTAAGCCGGAGCCATTGCCTTAAGCGACTTAAATACCATCCAGCAGAGCTTGAACTGGATTCTTTCAGGACATTTGAGCCAGTGAAGATTTTTGAGATGTTCTGAAATATGGGAATATTTAGATACGCCGGTGATAAGTCTTGCCGCAGCGTACAACGGATTTTAATTTGTTTATTTGATATTTTGGGAGACTTGCATATATACCGTTGCAATAATCTAGACCAGAAACAACATACGAATTGACTAGTAATTTAGTCGCCTCTGTTGGCAGGTTTCTTCGCACTACTTTAATTTGTCTCAATTGAAAGAACCCCGTGCTTACGGTTCTGTTCACTTGAGTTTTCAGGGAAAAATCAACGTCGAGATTAACACCCAATAGTTTTATACAAGTCTTTAGACTGATGTCACTTCCTGAAATGGTTATTGGGGAGTTATCAATGTTACGCTGACGTCTGCTGAAGATGGTCCAGAGAAACTCAGTCTTTGAAGGATTCAGTTTCAATCTATTTGAGGTCATCCAGCGGGTGATTGCTTCTAGACACTCAGTTATACGAGTTTTAAGACTGTCTATTTCCTCTGATAAGCAGTAAAAGTAGACTTGCTGGTCATCAGCGTAGCAGTGAGATAGAAGACCAAATGATTCGATTATTTTAGCGACATCATTTGTGAAGAGGATGAAGAGAAGTGGGCCCAGAACAGACCCCTGGGGTACTCCTGATGAAAGGTTTGCATATTTTGATTGTTTAATGTTATATTATGTTTAATAATTTTTTTTTATTATCTACTTGCTTCACAGTAACCATAGCAAAATATTATAAATGGAAGTTAACTGGTTTATATAATATTATTTTATGTTCAACAATTTTATATACAACTGTATGTTTTCTATAAAAAAATAAAAAAATAAAGTTCTAACTAATTTCTTTGTAACTGAGGTGGTGTCTCGGATAAACATATCAGTTTTTAATTACAGTAGGTATTGTATAACAGTGCATAGTTAATAATATTGATGTTGTTGGTAGGTAGAAAACTTCCTGATATCCAATACCTGGTTTCGTATTAATGGCTTAATTTTATGACTAAGTATTTATGTGTATTTATGATTATTTTGATCAGAGGGAATGCCCACACAGTTTCACGCACTTTACAAGTTATAAGTGATAAGTGGCAAGTGGTTAGTTGCAAGTTGCAAGTGTGCACTAGAGTGAGGTTAGAGCCGCGTGAAGTGTGATCAATTGCGCACTTTGAGCGCCCCCACAAATTTGGGATATTAATAACCAGGGTTGCCGATTTACGGGGAATTCCCCAAACTGCGGGGAATATTTCCGATTTTTTTAGAATTGGGTATTTTGCAGGGAATGATTTTTTATGGGGAAAAAGCGGGGATTCTGGGCATTTCTTGATTTTCCAACCATATTAAAAAATAAGCACATTTGGTGGAAGATTTTATAGTTTATTTTATGGCAGCACTGTAGCATTTATTTCTAAACGATAATGTTGTGGGGATTCGGGACCCAATCTCTAAGATACATGAATTTGCTAGTCATGGAACTTCTACGTCAGAAGGATTTTTTTCTTACGTAGATACGTCTTGTGGTTTTGATGAACTGGTGACTTGTTGTTGGAGAGTTTATTTTAAAATGGATAAATGGTTACAGAAGTGTGAAGTTCCAAAGGAGCAAGCAACCTGAAATTCTCTAGCCATTCTCTGGGATTTTTTTAGGAAAACTCATTTCGGACCTGGTAACCCTACGTGTGGGGAATTTGCGGGGAATTTGCAATTTTGCTCTCTTGCGGGGATTTTGAACATTCGTTGCGGGTATTCTGGAACACGAGCATTGGCAACCCTGTTAAAACAATTAGGTATATTTCTCAATTAAATTAGATGCTTAGGTACCTTAGGTAAATCAAACATTACATTATTTACAAATCGTAAAGAATGCAATGTTTTAACGTTTAACGTAGAGAAGCTTGACTAACGTAACCAGTTAACAATACTGATGTTCTCCGTGGTCCAGGGGAAAGGTTCTCGACAATCCGGAGAGAGCGGGTTCAAATACCAGCGCGCGTATGCAAGTAAATTTTATTCAATTAATTAGTTGGGTAAAATATACAACTTTAAATAATACCTTGTAGGTATATTCAACCCATAATTAGGCGCATGGGGTCTAGATTAACAAAAATGAAAACAAAATATGTTAGTGTTTGGAATGCGACAGTGCTCTTTCTAGCTTTCCAACCTCCAGCAGGATTAATCTTTTTTTTAAAAGACAGATGAGACCCAACTGCCCCGAGACAGTGAGACTACCGACTACCGGGAGGGCTATTAGATGATCGTTAAGGGCCGAAATTCCGATTTTCTACCGATTTATAACATATTTCCCTTAAACACTTTTAAGTTTCTAAGTTCTTAAAAAAATATATGTTATTTTTGAAGATAATATCTGAAGATTTGTAGAGCCGAAACGTTAATTACATAAAATTCCCTCGATAGAAGAAATCACAAAAATTACTTCAAAATTTTTTATTTATCTACACGTTTTATTCCGTTATTTTTCAATTTGGGAGGCGGGAATGGGTACCGCCGCCCCGGGAACCATTTATTGAATAACCAACACCTCTGCCACAGGTCACCCTGCCATAGGTGGTTCGCTTCGTTTGGTGACTTAGCAGGGGTGCCCGGGTTTATGAGGAAAGGTTTATCTAGGTCTTGGCGGCGGATGATCTAGACACACTGAACCCCAGATTCCTACCCAACCCTCATACCTTTTTCCTTCCCAGAACTTCCTCTCCTTCCTTTCCTTAAAAATACCCTCTACACAGCATCCCCAAAGATGACATAGGCCCTGATGGAAATTATTTTCCTCAGGGCCTCCCGTGTTGACCTAATGTAAAAAAAAAATTTAACAAGTTATATGTATGAAAAAAAATCTCAGTGTTTCTTTAAATGCTACTTAAGGTGATGAAGAGAGATTTTCGCTCTATTGTAAATAAGTCCTGTTTTATTAAACATTTTCCCAATTTTCGTTCGAATTTTTTCGTTTTTAATATTTGCGCGCTCGCTCCGTATTCATATTCTCGTATCTCTCATTCTTATTATTTTTGGGCGGGTAGGTACTACCGGTCTCTAAACGGAGTGTTGAATAGTAGATACTTACCTGAATATTTAAATAATTAGATCGCGTACCTACCTGTGTAAGTAGATACCTTCTTCCTATTTGTTTAACTAAAAAAAAACTAAACTTTGTAAAACAAGAAATTATAAAACAAATTAGTTATCTATGTATCTTTATTAGCTACTCGCCTATGTAGGTATCTATAGTTACCTATGTATAAACAGTTTCCATGGATATCTCCATTACATTCCGGATATCAATGGCGTGCGGTGGCGATTTTCCGAGTTGCACGTTTAAAGAATTTGTACTCCTTCGTTAAATAGCTTAAAATTTCGTTGGTTATTAAACTTAGGTAGTACATTAAAAATATGATTTTTTTAATTGCCTGCTTAAAGTTATTACCTGTAATAATAGATAATAATTATATTAGGAAAGTATATGATGAAACAATGAAAAAATTCTGATGAAAACACTACAAACTACGTAGAAGAAAACACTACAAACTGCATAGAAAACAAATAAATTATAATTAAATGACTTTAGTCCGCCTCGGCACAGGACTTCCTAGTGAGGAGGACTAAGAAATACAATATATTATATACTTAAATTCACCTTTATATTTTGTATGCACAATTGTTTTATACAGTCGCTTTAATAAAAAATATATATAATATCTGTTGCTAGGTAAAAAAAAAAACCCATATTCCTGCATTGCTACTAATTGCACAGCTTCTGTTTTTGCTGTCCAACATCTTGCTTAAGAAAAGATATACTTAGGAGCATCGATATATCAAATCATTAGGAGTTATTTCAGTAGATACTGTACAAAAAAAAAAAAAATCTGAACGTTCGGAAAATTATGTCCACGCAGGTCACAAGAACTGTCACTGTGATATTTTTCTAATAGGTAGATAGGTACAAATATTGGCAAAAGTATTCATTTACAGGCCCGACGATCTCTATTCAATTTTTGAGCTGCTGCCCCGGGAACCATTTATTGTAAGTGTATTTACGTAAGAACTTCAGTCCCGTTTTTAACCGTCTTACGAATAAAATGATCGTATTTTAGAATAGAATTTTTCTCCGTGTACACCTTTTTCCTTTCCAGAACATCATATTCTCCCTTTTGCTAAAAAGACCCGGCATCCCCAAAAATGACATAGGCCCTGAGGGGAAATATTTTTCTCTGCTCCTCCTGTGTGGAACTATTAAAGGAAGAAAAAAATAAGAAAAATAAAATAAAAAATTCAAATGAAAAGAAATATAATCATGTTTTTATTTTTTATATAAAAATCTGCCAAACATAATCCGCGGCACGCCACTGTCACATGGATCTACTCTCTACGCAACAAGCAGCTACCTGCTATCAGACTGGGCAAACCTGCGCAGTGCATAACGCAGTATTCTGCAAACAGGTTGTTCACATTCACTTGCGCAATCACCGCTGTGCGAGATAACAGTCCCGAGTGGGCAGGCAGTGCAGCTAGTTGCTGGGTACCCAGTACCAGTACCTGCCTGGCAGCCGTAAGCAGGTGCAGGCGCAGCAATTTGTCCAGTGATTAACTCTGTATATCTTCTTGAGTGGTTATACCTAGGTACCTACTTCCTACCTATCTTGCCTATGTTTTACGTCCCTAGCTTCTTGTATAATACAACATAGGATCTTTACATAGAATTATTACTCATGTTTTAATTGCGCTTCAATGGCGAAATTTAATTCTAAATTACTAATTTAGATTCATCTTTACTACAAATTGGTTTATATTGTAAATAAAAAACAATAATATTTAGATAAATTCATACTTTTTCTAGCGTTTCCCTTGATTAAAACTAAAATATATATAATAATTAATTTATAAAAAATATTATCGTAAACCACTAAATTATCTGTGACAGTTTCCATTTTTATCTTTGTTGCATAATTATTCATAAAATAAATGAAACTTATGATATCTACATCAGAATAGAATAGTTCCTTGATGTGGGTTTAGCCATGTTTGGTGACCAAATCTGAATAGCATGGTACTTTCCAACCTTCACCCTCACAATATACTTACTATCAACTAGTTGCTATCAAAGTGTCACTGATTCTTGAAAGTTTAGAGCAGTTTAGTACAATATGCACATAAAAATACAAAATATTACCTACTTATTAAATAGATCACTCATGCAAAAAAACTGTTTTGTGTTTATAAAATTAAACTTGTCTGGCAATCCATCTCAAAAATACCGCAATACAAAAGAGTTTTTTTTATGTGGGAATCTTTTCTATCTGACAACTGGACAGAATACAATGTGGGGCGTTCCGGGGGGCGGAGCTCGAACAATAGGCATTGTTCACTTCGCCCCGCGATTGGTCGGCCGACCAAGGCTCCGCCCACACAATGGACCATTGTGACGGCGACACAAAGGGCCAATCAACAATGCTTTTCCCGGCCAGGATAAATGCTAGAGGAAAATTTCGAATGGGGATGGGGTTGTGCCAGTTTTCCTGCGCAAGTAGCTACTTAGGGTAGTATCTAGGTGGATAGATACTTTTAAAATATTTAGAATCGATACAATTTTTTTTAAAATAGATTGAATAATTTATTTTATGTAATAGGTTACTACCTCTTGGATCTGCATGACAGGCACGACAAGAGGCAGGTATATTTATTGAGAAGGGGAGGGGGCTCAAAAGTTTGGATATGTATAGATATCGATAGAAATTAGTTAGAAGGTGAGTATTTTCTGAATAAAAACGACATTAAAACGTGTGTGCGACTTAACATCTACTATGCGCATAAATATCATAAGGTAAAAATGGTACCTAGATATCTTTAACTTATAGGCTATTATTCTATATAGGTGTATGCATACTTATATAACAGTCGTTATATTGTTTTAGGGTTCTAACGTTCTAAAAAGCTTTTCCTTTCTTGTTATAAACATTCATAACATTTGCTGGTTAGTAGCGGCCTTGTGGTTTTTATCTAATATAATGCTAAAATAAGGTACTGAATAATTACGACCGGTCAGTGGCTGAGCGGGCATCGAGTTTGGGTTCCACCCCGGCATTGCGTGTTCAATTCCTCGGCTGGCTAAGTCCTCCACCACGACACAAGCAACATCTTTCGCTTAATATGGTGGTAGTAAGAGATTTTTAAATATTGGCTGGTTATTCGTAACCAGGGAATGTTTGTCTTTCTTATCAAAATACTTAAAAATTGAAATTAATATTATTAATATTTAATAGGAAAATAACTTAGGGAGGTAAGAAGGTACCTAAAACTACCTACCTACGTTTTTTTTTTAAATCTGAAACTAATCTTAATTTAAAATTAATAAACACTTATTTTTAACCATCTTTATTGTTTAAAAAACCGGTAAGTTTTGAGTAAATCCTAATGAAACAATGTTTTTAGTAAAACCAACGATGTTTTAAGTAAACCCGTAAAAATGAAGTAAGCATTGCTTACGAAACAATGTTTTTTTGTAAATCCTGATAAAATAAGAGTTTGTTGTATTTGCTGTGAAGAAGTAATCATAATTTTTTCTTTTATTGTCTAAAAATACTTTTCAGTATTGAAAAAGAGATTATTTCAGTTGGTTTGCTTAATAACTATAGACTACCTTTTTGATAACAGACGAATTCTTACTAATTAATATAGAAATCAATATTCTAGTGTAAGAACCTTGAAAATTAGAACAATATTAAAAATGTCTTATTTTGCCAAATACTTTAACTTCTTATATTTGCGGACCTATTCATTTTGCTCTAATGCTTATAATAAAAATAAAAATTGGATAAATTTAGTACATCGTCGTTTTTGTGAAAAATTAAACCTATAGGGCGCAGTACAAATTTGATTTCCTATACTATATCTAATTACGTATTAAAAACATATAGTATCAGAAAACATATTCACCTGGCAGGTCTTTTAAAAACACACTTTTATTAGAATGTTTAAGGAGAAGGTACTATTTTGCAATTAGACGACACTATTGTAAGAACACTGCAAATTGTACAAATTGTACAATATTATGTTAGGTATTATTTGCTACTGATATAATATACATTTATCGGAATGTTTGCGCAAAAGAAAAGTTGATATTAGATATAATATATAAACGTAGGTACCTACCCCAAAATGCTTTAAA
This sequence comes from Limnephilus auricula, assembly GCA_951813805.1. Lineage (NCBI taxonomy): Eukaryota > Metazoa > Arthropoda > Insecta > Trichoptera > Limnephilidae > Limnephilus > Limnephilus auricula. The sequence continues at coordinate 6,662,546 of OX638408.1, forward strand.
ATTCTGAATTGCTCTTAAAATTGTTAACAATTATTCACATTTGCTTTATATAAGTGCACAGGTAGATATTTATTATTCTTTGAGAAATCATCAGTTGAATTTAATTTTTTACGTATCAAAATTACAACCAAATACCTATAGATTTCCTCCTTGCGATAAGACATGAATATGAATAATGGAACAGAATACAAAATATATAAAACATATAAAACAAGAGCAACATTTTTTATAATACAACAAAAAAACAAATTATATCAAACAAATTGCTTTGTGTAAGCCACCATATAATCACGCATGTTATAATATCTACATGTTTCAAAACCGATGGTTTCTTGTCAGTATAATATTTATTATTTAAGAAACCATCGGTTTTGAAACATGTTATAATAACATGTAATTATATTATAGTGGTTTACACACAGTGATTTGTTTCATATAATTAAAATGATGCCACAAATTAATACTCCGAAAAATGAAGAAAAACTTTTATAAACATCAACAAAAAAGTTAGTCATGAGTCATGACTTGAGTAGTTATTTACAATGTCGCGAACTGTGAAAGGTTTATGGCTTTTTGTTTAGCATTAATATAATTATCTGGATCATTTGCGCACTAATGCATTAAATAGTTTAATAGAATTAACAATATTCAGTGGGATGGAAATGAATATATAATAATAATAATATTTGGATGTTTTGGGGGGCAACTTTTTAGTGAATAACCACTCAAGGGCGCTGTATAAATTCATAATATATATTACGATCTTACTTCTAACTACAGACTAGATAAACCATTATAACAAAATTATGGTAAAAAAAATTGCTGCCACCGGTTTATCGGTTACTGAAACAAAACTATGCTTACAATGTATTTGACCTATGATCGTGATGCTATGTACCAATGTACATTTTTTGCTTTATTTGTACTCTGTGCAGACAAAAAATATGCGAAACCATGTTGAACGTATGAATGAGGAAATAATTGGCTATGTTATAACATCTTTCCGTCACCTAAAGCCAACAAAAGTTTAATTCTTACTTTATAATTGAACTAACAAAATTGCGCACCGTTTTCCCCCAGCACTTTATAGACTATCTGACCTAACTACCATACTAGTAAATGCCTATTAAGGAGGTAAATAGAGTTCCCTATAGTTACATTACTAAAAGAAAACATCAAGCTTTCGGCAAACTGAAAGCTTTTTACATAATTTCGTTTCCTTCCCTTTTTTTCATATTCCCATAATTGCATGAACAATACCGAAATACCACAGAAATTATTTTTACGGAAAGTAAGGTAGGTGATTTTATCAATTCGTTGACATTTTTTCAATGCGTATTCTTAGCATTATATAGATTCGGAGTTTTCTAAACTAAAGATAAATCAGTTACGAAGGTTTCTACACTATTCTGTAGAATGAAAGGATTGTGGTACCTACCTGCCTATTATACCATGGAAGAATATCGATTGGGAAAATCGATGAGCCATATGCCACTTCTCTATTGACGTCTCTTAAGACAGTGGGACATGATCAGAAGATAGGCGTCCTCCGCGCAACGGCCTGCGCAAGAGGCGGGGCCTCGCCGACCAAAGAGCGAGACGCCGAACAATCTAAACGGAAAACTCAACAAACCAAAGAGAGACAGCTGCGCGCTTTATCGGTCCGTCCGGGTGAAAATCCCGCGGCCGGAGAGAGAGGGACTAAGACTTTTGTTCGGCGACAAGAGGAAAATTGTAAAGGCTGAGCGAGACAATCGACACTGTTAGGTATTGTTGTACGTGCGAGCGAGGCAATACGATCATTTTTGTTTTGGACGGTTTGGAATTTGTTCAGGTGGGAAAGAGACAGTGGACCCAGGCGACCTAGCTTTTGTTACGTTTGTTCTCCGGTTTGTATAGAAACGTTTGCCAGTATAAGCCGTGACTTGACGCGAGCCGGTAGCCTACCTACTGCGGCCGTTCTATACATTTTCCTTACGAATATATTGTATTCCGAGAACGCCCTTAAAGAATACAATTCTTATCGAGATATCATTTACATCACCACGGAGTTCGATCGTAATTCAACAAATTTATCATCAATTCAAAACAAAGAAAACAAAAACACTTTGTTATCTTCACACAATACTATTTTTGTCATTCGAAAAGAACAATAAAAAGATTGTCATCGTAAGAAAAAAAATCAAATTTTGATAAAGTTTTAATTTTGTGTTAAGCCCATTTTATATAGGCCAGTCTTCTGAGTGAATACACTATCAAACATTAAAAAAATAAAAGAATATCGTCAATTAATTACAAAATAATATTGTAATTTTATCGCTTATATTTAACTATAAGATTAATTGTTATATTATACGACTAAAGAAATCAATTTATAAGATCAGTTTATTTCTCTGCGCCATTTAAATCTGCCATTATTCTGGACTATTGTTTACGTAAAAGTGAATTGTTATAAATAAATCATTGACAATAAGTGAATAAACACTGAACAATTTTGTTGTCATTGAATTTTTGTAACATTGTTGGACGAAATCAGTGACATTTGTGCAAAAATTTTGACAGTTCCTCGAACAACATGCAGCGGTGGCGCAAGTTCCACTAGAAATCCGACCATCCCGAAAATGCCAAAGGTAACACACAATTTTATTTTCACAATTTGGAACGATCTTTACTTTTACCTACTGTTCCATTTTATCAATAATTCGTTCCAATTTTAAAAAATATATTTTAAGGTTATTTTTTATCCCTTGAGAAATAATTATAATTTTTATTCCGAAAGTGTCAAAGATAACAAACGATTCCATTTTCAAAATTTGAAACGATCCTTACTTTTATCTACGGTTCCATTTTATCAATAGTTAGTTCCAAATTAAAAAAATATATTTTCAAGGTTTATTTTTAAACCCTTGATTTTAGATCCATTATAATGTTATTTAACTTCTTTTGATAATGAATTAATTAGTCGTGAATTATCACGGGTTATTATAGACGTGGATTTGTGAAACAGAAAATATTTATATAATTTAAAAAAAAAAAAATTTGACGAATACCGTTAGTAAACAAAAGATACAGGTAGGTACGTACCTACCTACACATTTTAAATAAAGAATTATTAGTTACTTAAATAAAAGAAAAAGATTTAGTCGTTATCTACTCTATGAATTGTTCCCATATTCAGTTCCAATTTTTAAAATTATAATATTATTGAACGTAAATAATTTCACGTAGAAATATTTCACATCACATCATATCAGAAGCAACCGAAAGCAGGATGTTTTGTAAGCTAAGGAATTGTTTAAAAATTTTGTAGGTAGGTTACCTATGATAATTGTTTTATAACAATCTTTAATTCGTTCATTTGGAAAAATTTATTAAATCAAGATGAAGATAGATAAGAACTTTTCTTAATGAATTAATTATTATAAGGTTAGAGCAATGATTTACCTAACTACCTAGGTACCGTACCATAATTATAGGTAGGTAGCAGGGGTGGTCCGTGAGTTTTCTAAGATTGAAAAAATCGACGTTATTGATGTTGATGTAGCTGAAAATTTTTTTTTTTTTTTAAACTTCAACTTTTGTATGAAGATCTTACAGTTTATGGATGCGGCGCATCCCCAAACTGAAAGAAACCTGAAGATCTTATAAAAAATTAAATTTTGAAAAAAAAAACATTTTCAGCTACAACAACTTCAGTAACGTCGGTTTTTTCATTCTTAGCACTCTAGCTCACTGAAAACTCACGGACCGCCACTGGTAGGTAGGTAGGTACCTATCTACATACAAAGACATAGGTAGGTAAGTACGTTTATTTGAAAATTATACTCACATATTATCTGTAATTCAATGTTACTCACTACCTTTGGTTACACCGCTGCTCCGGTTTTTCAAGTAGGTACATATATTTTCGACACAGTTTCGTTTCATTAATTTTACAAATCATGGAACCCTCCATATGGATGCTAGTCCTCCAGTCAATAACAAAAAATTATAATAACTGCACACAGGAGGCCCTGAGGAAAATAATTTCCTTCACGGGCTATGTCGTCTTTAGGAATGTTGTGTAGTGGATCTTTTTTTGAAAAGGAAGGAGTGAACCTGAGACTTGAAGAAACCACTGAGCTAACAGAGTTATACCAACGATAACAATGGAGATATATATATGATGATATCGCATTAAGCGCTTTCTTCTAATCAACAATAAAATGCACATTGTGCCTAATAGCTTATTATAAATATGTTTAATGCTTAAGAACCAAGTAGGTTATGTAGCTACCTACTATTCAACTAACATTATTTGTGGTCTCTCTAGCTAGACTACAGTGACGGTTGAAAACTGGACTGAAGTTCTTACGAACAAATTAACAGGGTTTCAATGTTTATTGGCGGGAAAATGTAAGAATAATTTGTTGGTATACGTACGAAATTACGTATACCACAAATTATTCTTACATGTTCTCGCCAATAAACATTGAAACCCTTTTAATTTGTTCGTAAGAACTTCAGTCCCGTTTTTAACCGTTTTTACGAATAAAATGATCGTATTTTAGAATAACATTTTTCTCCGTGTATGAAGTGCATGTATTATCAGCATCAGCTATCTTTATCCGATATGTAGATCAAAATGCGATGTAAAGTAAAATAAATAAACTGTAGCACAAAAAACATCAAAAATAAATTTATTAATTACGAAGTGATCTTTTTTTAATTGCATCAACTCTCACTGCTTTACCAATAACAATCACAACTTAAGTTTTAAAACAAAGTTACCTAATTAATTTTCTAAATTTAATTGGTTCAAAAACTACGGCACGCCCCTGCATTATCTTTATCGTATAAGTAGGTATGTAAGCAATCAACGCTTTTAGAAATGTGTGATTTTTATCGAATATTAATAAACGTAACTTTTAATCGACGACACTTAGCAGACATTAGTTTTGCTTGTTAATAGGCATTAGTAAAATAAACATAGAGTTAAAACTACACAATTATTATTATGATTATGGTTTGTTTGCGCTAATGATGTTTTAATTAATTAAAAATGTTTATGGCCGAAGATCTAATGAAAAAGTATAATATTTATAATAACTTTATAATTAACGTCTTCTTAATGAAGAAAAAGCGTAGATATTAAATTGGCGGGAAAATGTAAGAATAATTTGTTAGTATACGTACGAAATTACGTATACCAACAAATTATTCTTACATGTTCCCTAACATTGCCAATAAACATTGAAACCCTGTTAATTTGTTCGTTAGAACTTCAGTCCCGCTTTAAACCGTTTTTACTATTAAAATGATCGTTTTTTTCGAGTAACATCTTTCTCCGTGTATGGTTAATTAATGTGATAGGTTAAGTTATTAAAATATATTACAGGTATTTTTAGTGATTAGTGGTTACTCCACAATCAGTGGCGAAACTATACTATCGGGGCCCGTGGCAAATTCATTGGATGGGGCCCCCCCGACAAAAAATTCAGCAACCAATGGATGCGATATAAAATTGAACGACATCCCTTTCTTATGTTTGAATCTTAATAATTTATTTGAATTTGTATTTGGTCTTTAGTTGTGTCCAACTTTATAATTTTTACTAAATTTTGTTAAAAATATTAGAGTACTTCTCAGCTCACGGGGGGCCACAGCCCCCGCGGGGCCTGTGGCATTTTGCCAGCCCTGCCACCCTATAGTTTCGCCACTAGCTACAATATGGCACTATTTCCAAAACCACGTATTGCTTTGTTGCCAAAATATGGCAAATATTCTCTTCTTTATAATGTTTTAAAGTTAACGATTTAATAATATTATTTTTTGTATAAAGCCTACGAATATGTGATAATGGATAAAAGATAGGTGAATTCATTGGCTATATAGAACTATAATCAGTTTAAATGTCTCCGTATTCAAATTCGAAGTAATTATTAGTATAATTTTTTTAATGTGGGTGGAAAAATTTCCTTTAGCAATCCGAGAAAAAAGTTTTAAGTTGCTCTGTCGCTCCAGTGGGTAATAGTGATTTCAACAGTTTTCGTTTGTTTGCGCTAACAAAATAAATAAAAATAATTGAGGTAATTTTTCACAAAAACCGCTACCTATAAAATTTATCCAATAATTATAATTTATAAATATAAAATAATGTTCTTCCATGTTTTCGTGTAACCACTCATAAAAAAAACTTTGCGAAGACCCCAAATAAACAAATCTCTTTGTTCAGAAGCCTATGTGGTGATAACATTTACCAATAAATACTTACATAGGAAATACTAATATTAATAAAAAATGATTATTTCACAATTTGCTAGTGATATTTTTGAAGTTGCAAAGTTTATTAAAAAAAATTAAAATAGCTAAAAATGTACGTATTCTTAGTGTGTCTAAAATGAATATATTAAGGCATAAAAATCGCTTGGTAAACGGAGCCCTGAGGTAACCATATTTTTAAAAAATTATTTTGTGAATAATTTTATAAGGAAGAAAAAAGTAAATCGATGGAAACTGTCACAGCTAACTTTTACCATAGAATTATATTTTTAAAACGTTGTTTCATTTATGCGTCCGTACATATCTAATGAAAGAATACATTTTTTTTTAGTTTACGCGTACTTTTATGTTTAATAAATTAATTAACGATTTTATTTCAATTCTACTAAATTGAAACGGTAGACAAAGCTTTAAAGTATTTAAATCATATTTTTTTTATTTGTAAAATGTAAACCGATCGTAGTAAAGATTAATCGAAAATTGTGATTTAGCATTCATCTTCGCCTAAAAGCTTCGCGATTCATTTTCACGGTTTTAGAAGAATTCAGAAAAGCGATAAAGTAGGTACCTAATGCAATTTTTAAACAGATTTTTTTTAAAATAAATAACTGCAAAATTTGAAATGATTTGTCAAGAATTCGGACTGTTCAGTGATTTTTCACGGGTCTGCGGTAGTCTTTAATAAAATCGTGTATCTACAGGTAAATGAACCAAATTATTAATCCAATATTTCATTGTAATTTTATACACAGGTATTTTTTAAATTCGGTACAAAACTAAACCAATTTTTTTTATTAGAACGTAAAATAATTCTTTTCAAAACTCCCCCAGGTGTGCAGGAAACCGTAAGAAGTGCACGGTAAGTTGGTTCCTAGGTTCAATCGACTTACAATACAATATGAATTTGCCCTCGACATTTTATTGTTATCGGGATGTAGGTACCTCCAATAATGTTAGGAAGAATTTTGTTTTTTTACTGTACGTAATTCAAAACTTTCTAAATCTTCGAAGAAGCGACTACCATTTAATCTACCTGCTAAGTTTCAAATAAGAAACAAGAACGGGATATCGTTTAAAATATTTTAGAATTCAAGTGGATAGAATAAGAAGTCCGGCATCTTCTGAAAATATATAAAGAAACAAATACTCAATTGACTTGACGAGTTGGTATAATTGGAATTCATAATAACAGAAGAATGTGTATGATACTATGTGAGATTTCAAATGAATAAAGATGTTTTTAGGTCTCTATCCCACCTATTGACAAAAGCGTTATATTTCATCATCTCTACTTACTTACCCGTTCCGAGATTTGGCTTATGGTTAGTTAGTTATTTAGTTTAGTTAGAAAGAGATGTTATCTACATAAAATCTGCCAAAAATCTTCTCGGTATTGGTTTTTAAATACCGCAAGGCTCCTTAATAGGACCATTACTATTTAATGTTTAGATTCAGGTGTTTCTATTGTTCCTAGAATCAAATACCCAATACTTGTATTATATTAAATTTCTAGTATATGTGTTATGTTTACATCTAATCAATTGAAAGAGTTCAAAAAGAGTCTTGTAAGTATAAGTAGTTTGTTAATAGAAGATCCAAATCACGGCACGTTACGTCTTAATGTATGTAGGTACAATATTCTCAAGGATCAGATCACATGTTGTCAAGCCGCCTATTGTTGTCCACCAGCTCGCAGGATGTCGACGATTGTTGTCGAGCAAACCATCAACGATGGCGACACACAATAGCGACACAATAGTGCATTGTCGCCGAATCTAGACCTCTTAACCTCGCTCAAGCAGGAACGGAATTGAAATGTCTTAACCCTGTTATCTGCCATGAAAAGGTGATGAAGTGAAAATTGATACCCTATTATTTAAAATGGGAATTTTTATCTTTGTTCAATCTTAAAATAATTGAGTGCCAAACGATAATGAAGCTTGTAGGTGTCAGGTGTTTTATTAAAACGTTGGGTTTTGATTCCACTATTTACAATTTAATTGAAAAAAAGTTTTAGCATAGTAAGCAGGAACCTACTTAATAATTTGTTAATTACTTTCACAAATGATTGAAACATAATATGCCCCTTCATTTTAAAAATACTTTAGTAGCTAGAAAGCATTTGATAAAAAGATAGTTAAGAATTTGGTTACATAAGGATAATTTTAACACATTTTTTTGTCGCACCGAACCATCGCGAAACACGAAATTATGAACTTAAATAATTAAACAGGTATCTGCCAATCAATACAATGATAATCTTCAGAGTATGAAAAATAACTTACGCAATCTGTGTATGCCACCTGAAAAAATCGTGTCTCTTAGAAATTTAGGTCCTTTATGAACGAACACATACAAATAATTTCACAGTTACATGCACAAATTTAAAAGGCCTTTGTCAAATTATCCTTGTATCACACACATATTTCTTTGTGTTCAACCCCACGATTCGAGATGAATATTAATTCTGTGGCGATTCCTCGTCGGTAGATATCTGGGTAAAAAATAAATAATACAAAATCCCGATGTGATGGCAAATAATGGGTTGTTATTAATTCGGGTACAGCGATATGTAGATTCTTCCTTTTTGTAGAGGCAAAACCAGAACAGCACTTGTAGTGATTGAACCGTCAAAAGCGCAATATCGGTTGACCCTTACGTGAAAGGGGTGTAGCCGGAGAATTTAGCCATTGTAAATGTATTTTCAAATATTTTTCAGAAACATCCTAAATAATTTTATTTGTAATCTTTTTAAATTTTGAATTGAGATATCGGAATTCTCTTTTTTATAAATAGCAATAGTCTGGATTGGTCTCAATATCTACCATCTAGATAGGTACCTATTTATATTTAAAAAATTCAAATTTGGCAAAGCATTTTGTGGGTACACATAATTCTAATTCGAATAAATAAACTTAGTTTAGATGTACTGCATAGAAACGGGAAATGTGTGAATAATCTAGAAGGTCTTGAAATTTTAATATCCTTAAAAATAAATTTATTAAACAAACAATTAAAATCATCAAATAGCTCCATTTACAATATATTCCTTTTCCTACACCAACTTTTACCATTTCTTTCATGCCGGGATAGCGGTTCCTCCCCACTTTAGTTCACGTTCTCTCTCACTATTCTGCGTTACCTATAAATACACTGCAACTCTGTAATCAATTTAATTTGTTTCTATATAACCTGATGAAGGTTCAGGTTGAATTGAAACCGGTTGGTTTACATAATAAAGATATACTCCATTATTAATAAGCATGTTTTAAGTTTTACACAACTGATAAACAACCATTTACACTACATTAATTTATTTAAGATGCGTAAAATTTAAAAAGAAAACACAATTTATTTAATAAGTCTTGTTTCCAATAAAGTGTTATTTAACCTATTTTTTTTGTTATAACTACTAATGTAATACTTTTTAGGATGGTTCTATAACAACTTTGTTCCATGACACGCTCTTGAAAAGTAAAATATGGTCATTAAAAGTGATATCACCTTTTTCATCACTTTTCTTGACTTATATACTTTTTAAAAGTGTGCTGATTTGTCACTGTCATGAATTTTTCGGTTACCAAACTAACTTGCTAACTAACCAGCTAGGACAGCTGAACAACAAGATCTTGGCACACACACTTTGCCTCATTTACATTCATAATCGACTCATACATACTCTTCTATTATTTGACCCATGACATGTCCCGACTCTGTATCTGATTCATTTGATCGTGTTCTGTCTTCGTCGGGGATCCCCGACTTCTACCGTTCACATTTGCGTCATATATTCATCAAACTATTTTATAATTTCTAAGCAGGAAGATATCTACCTATTCACTAAATTAAAATCGTTACAAAATTGTTAAATATTCGCAAATGCACCCCTATAGATAACCTGTTTGATCACAGCCTATCTGTTTGTAGGTAGTCGGTAGGCACCTTCATAGACACCTGAGCCCTTTACTGCCCAGCGAATCGGGGAAGTACAGGTCGGACAGGGCTACCTATAGCCTGATCTGTCTGCACCAAACTAAAGGGTCGCCGGGTCCCCGTAATGCACCCTTTGCAAGAGGGGATTGTCCGGCCGTACAGTGCAACGACGTCTTTTGACTGGATTTAGGGGTTGAAATCTGTTGAGATGTTGTTGACAGAATTAGATTTAAATGTGTATCGTTTTGTGTGTAACAATGAATGATATAGATTTTTATAGATATTGTGATGATTGATTCCTAATGTTAACTAGACACATATTTCATCAATAATTTAAATGCATATTTCATCAATAATTTAAATGCATATTTCATCAATAATTTAAATGCTGTCGGCAATATTTTCAATTTGGTTCATGGTGTGAGGTTTGTCTACGTCTTGGTGGTGGAAGATTTTGCCCACCTACTGCGGGCGAGTCGAGTCGGGAGGAACTGGTTGAGGGAGTTTTTGACCTCTCCAGCCGGATTCTCTCGGTAAATCGCCTTGCATCGCAGTGAGAGGGATGGATTCATTCGTTTGTTACTACTGAACACATTCACCTCCAGATTCCTACCCAGCCCTCATAACGTTTTTTCCCCTTCTTTTCCATAAACAGGCCCTCCACACAGCATCCCCAAAGATGTCACAGGCACTGAAAGATTTTTTTTTCTCAGGGCCTCCTTTGTGGGGATAGTGTAAAAAAAAATTATATAGTTGAGATGTTGTAAATAAACGTGAATCCAACAATCATGATCATAATATTTTTATTTGCGTTTTGATCTAATAGCAAAAAATCTGATCTTGCATTTTTTTAATGATTCGTCTTTACTCACCTTGACTCCACACAACTGTTTCAAATAACTAACATAAATTATTTTATTAAAATATCAAATTTTAGGTTGTTAAGTTCTAGATTTATGAAATAACATCATTATAAAGAATATTTTTAGTGTCTTAAAAAATCTTTATCAACCCCTGAGGTATTTTTAATCTCGCTTCGCTACCCCTATTGTTAATTTGACGTTCCGCAGCCACTCTAGTTTTTTTCTGGTTTATTGATGTATTTTTCTTCCTTTGTATATTAAACTTATTGTGGTCTCCGTACGTGCTCAGTCCAATGGTGGATTGCGGACAATAGCATTGAATAACACACAATATGATTGTGCCGGTGAAGATATTGAATTCAAACTATCTCTAATAGGCAGACACGTTTTCAACCATTGAAGTTTAGGTATATTTTGGAGTTAAGAGCGATTGACCAGCGGCTGAGAATAAAAGTTTAAAAATGCTTGGAACTGTACAGGGAGGTTCCGATGAGAAAGATCGATTATTCCCCGTATACATTTTTTTAAATTAAAAATTTAATATCGATTTATTTAATTTAAAACTTGCTTTAGTATATACCTACATTCAAGTAAGCAATAAAAATGCTCAAAACGCACGATAAAAAATTATTAAATATCCTGTACTTTTTGTAAGTATTTTTTGATTTTTCAATAATTTCTAAACAAAATAAGATTGTAAAAAAAATCTGAAATATTTTGGTTTGTAAAACCTTAAATAAAAAGAAAAACTTGGGTATTTTCAACACGAAACACGTTCTCGGATTTTTTTAATGATTTTAATTTAACTAAAATTAAAATTCTGAAAATGTGTTTACTTGATTATGTATTGGTTTATTTTGTTGTATGATTATATAATTTTAAATTTGTATTCTACAGTACAATATGTCGTTTGAAAATTGAACAAATCCTTAGTATATTAAAAATAAACTTAGTTTATCAAATTTTTTTAAATGCGTTTACCAGATAAAATAACAATCTTTCAAAATCAATTTTTTTTTTTGTAAAAAAGTTTCAATACATCTAGAATTTGTATAAAAAGGACTAATTTCCGGTATTCTCTGGTAATATTCTCTTAAGTTTTTTTACATACTTTTTATTCTTTTATGTACCTACGGATTGTATCAAAAATAATCAATAAAAAAGAATACTTATATTTGGCTTGACTAAACGGCTAAAATTCAATTTAACGCAACCATTTTCAGATTGTATTATCGTTTCCACCATGAGCTTTGGATCTTTAACATTTTCGCAATTTGAGCAAATCGATTAACATTTTTTTTTGTTTTTTTCAGTATTTTCAAGTTATCATTTGAATGTTCTGTCCAAGATTCTATCATTACAATTAAATGGCATCTAAATTAAATGGTAATCATAAGTACAGCCCGACACAGTTTTATTCAAAAACTTCAAGTTAAACATGGTTGAAACCATGTTCATGGTTACCCAGCTAGGTAGATACCAACTCTATTTAAAAGATAACAACAAACGAGAGGAAGAATCTGTAAGTTAAGAAACTTGAAGGGGACCTCAACAAAGGGATTCCCTTTGTCCCTGAACAACACCCTTTGTGAGCGGCCCGTAATAAAAAGGAACAACGGACTCAATAGGGTGGAATGAGTACTTTAATATGTATTACGCAACAGAACAAGTATTCCAATTCCTTAAGCTTTTAATAGTCGCTTTTCGAAATACAAAAACTTTCTTGTATCGCTGAGAGTAACTCGTTAGTTTTTTTAATTGAATTAAAGTCCTAACTCAACGTAGAATATCACCTTCATCGTTTTTCCATATTTAAGAGGCGGGTGGGGGTACCGCTGCCACGGTAACAATTCATTTAATTACCAAAACCTCTGCTGTAGGTCACCCCAAGTCTTTGAGTACTGAGCAGGAGTAATGATGTGAGGTTTGTCCAGAATGTCTAGGTCTGCCCACAAACTGCGTGGTGGACCGAATCTGAACACACTGAACCCAAGATTCCTACCCACCTTCACATATTTTCCTTCTCAATACACCATTTTCTTCCTATATTTAAAAAGACCCTCCAGACGGAATACCCAAAGACGTCATAGACCCTTAAGCAAATTTTCTTTCCCAGGTGTTTAAAAAAATCTATTTTGACGTCTACATCTCGCTTCCACCATGTTTAATTGAATGCGATCCATGTGCTCTTAGGTCTGTTCAGCTTAGGTTAGGTTAGGTTAGGTTAGGCTGGGCCATAGTAGGCGCAGCCTACAATTCGTTGTTCTCGCACAACCTCTATGGTAGATTCAGACTGGGTCGACATACGTATGCATCGCTACGCCTAACAATATCTGGGCTACTTAGCAACCATAGATTTTCAATGAAATTTTATGTTTTAGAATCACATTGGCCACACGCATCGCGACGTGCTATGTCTGTGGGCATTTTCATAGAAAATGTACGGGTTGCTAAGCATTGTTTGGCGTAGCGATGCGTACGTACGTCGTCCAGTCTGAATCTACCTCTATTGTTGCATTTACCAACTTTGCCTAGTACATTGACTTGTTTTTAAACTAAACTAATTCAATAAGTATTTGGGTACAAAGTTTATTAACAATAACACGAGTTTGGCATTTAGTTCTTCAGTATCATATAAACAAAGGGTCATCTAAGATTAATGATAAGATCGAAGACATAATAAATAATGAAACGAGAAAATAATAAATTCCAAATTAACTATTAATGATTGCTTTCTTGCAAATGAACAATAAATGCAGTTGTCATGAGATTGATAAATTAGTTTGACTTAATTATTTCTGTAATTCTGGTGTTGGATTCCATACTTATCTTATTTTTTTTTTAAGATTGAAATAACACGTAAAAAAATCTATTTAATCCATTTCGCTTAATGTAATAAACGTTTCCACCCTTACCATCGTCCAAAAAATAATAGTTTCACTGATGTGCGATCATTACTAATTTGATAGAAAAATTATTTCGGCAATTTAAATCAGATATTTCAACTCTAAGGAACCAGACAAGTTAATTGAATTGTTAATTTGTTATCCATTGGAGCGCTTTTTTACCACATTTTGGACTATTTGCGAAAGCCCTCCAGCGTTCGCTAGCCAAAATGTAGCCAATTTGAAAATATATTTTATAACATTTATTTAAATTTTTCAAATGTTCCCGCGTTGTGCACTTCGATTAATCACGAAAATAACTTTCTGAATTATTTATTATTGACTTTTCGTGAACCAAAAATTAAATATATATCTGTGAATATCACCTAAGCTACAGACAACATTTAGAAGTGATAATTTTAATATTCTCCAAATAAGTACTATGTGTGCCAATTTTAAGTAAATCATACGGAGAATTTATGCGTTTATAAATTTAACGATTTATAAAAAAATTTAAAATCTTACAAATTTGGGTTAAACGGTAAAATATAGGTGCATTAAATGGCTCTCTTAAAGACGATAACGTCGTTGCATATAGAATATGAACCATGTGAGACTGAGTACATTCTGAGAAAACATATGATAAAAACTGTTTAATTAAAAAAATAACGAAACGGAAAATAACAATTCTATTCATGGACAAAGTAAGAAAAATATGTTTCGTTCATTATAAGAAATATATTTATGGCAATCATTAATTATTTTATGCCAGAAAATTGAGTTTTAACGCGTTTTTCTCACATGCATCATATTCTAAGCACAGTTTTTCACATATTCTTCATATTCTATTCCAGATTTCGTCATAATTTTAAATACCATAATAATGTCAAAATAGTTGATTTAAACTTATTTAAATTTGACAGCTAGGCACCACAAAATGTTGTTGATATTATGTACATACCAAGGCAATTGAATTATAAAGTGGTATGCAGAGGTAATGACTTTTTTATTTTTTATTATGTACTATTTTGATTGTTTATTTTCTCTCCCTCAGACGATTTATTTTCTACCGCCTTAAATATTTGATATTTTTACATGGCTTATATTGTAGAAGATGGAGAAAAAAATTAGAAAAATAACTGTATATTTAACTCATTTTCGTCAAAATCGTCGCATTGTTCATATTAAATATGCAACGATGATAAGCAGTTTGTATGCCTAAGCATTAATTTTCGAAGGTATGATTTTTTTTCACAAATCCGGTATTTTAATTATCAACGCGAATGCCCGACTGCTTAGGGGGTTTCTCACCATCCTCCCATTAGCTTATCTACCCTAATAACGAATATTATTAAAATTAAAAATAAAATACTCGCAGTGGTTAGAAAACTCGGCCAACTTATCCAATATATAGCAACTATTCGTAGGTTCGAGTACCGAATTATAAACTCCAACTTAATAAATAAATAAACCGTAAATCATAAAACGAAAATATACGTTATTAGGGTAGATAAGCTATTGGGAGGATGGTGAGAAACCCCCTTAGTAAAGTAATTATTTCAATTTTGACTGAAGTAAGATAAAATTAGGCTTACTTCGGGCTCAGAGATACGTCCACAATTTACTTATATCGGTGAATATATTCAGTGACCACCATCATTGCATTACCCCATCATCGATCCGTTGAGATTATAATTTATCAATCTGTTAATTTCAGCAGTTAAGTTCAAAACATACAATAAACAAATGATGCCGAAGTTCATTGTCCTATACATAAAACAAACAGTGACCCTAAATAAGTCTTGGGTTATCAAATATACTGAGAGATTTAAGATTGGTGAAAATTACAATATTTTTGTATCGGATATATAACCATAATTCCAACGATATCTACTTTCGTTTTTAATTCGTAATCTTTGAGAAATTTCCCAAGATAACCTTCTTGAGAAAGAAACAATTCTAGATGAACTTGTGTAAGTAACTATTTACAAATAGTTTAAACGTTGAAAAACTCAAATTTAAAGATCTCAAAAATTCTAATCCTTGATTCATATATAAATATATATATTTTTTTACATTAGGTCCACACAGGAGGCCCTGAAGAAAATAATTTCCCTCAGGGCCTATGTCATCTTTGGGGATGCTGTGTGGGGGGTATTTTTAAGGAAAGGAAGGAGAGGAAGTTCTGGGAAGGAAAAAGGTATGAGGGTTGGGTAGGAATCTGGGGTTGAGTGTATATAGATCATCCGCCGCCAAGTGCTAGACAAACCTTACCCCATGAACCCGGGCACCTCTGCTAAGTCACCAAACGTAGCGAACCACTTGGGGTGACCTATAACAGAAGTGTTAGTTTTCAAAAAAATGGTTCCCGGGGCGGCGGTACCCATTTCCGGCTCTAAAACTCTAATCGTAAAGATATATAAAACGAGGATTTAGTCGTGGGGTAAGGCTCTCAGCTAGCAATACGAAGGACCTGCGCAAATCCATTAATTAATTAAAATAAAATATATTATATTTACAGAACGTTCCTGAGTGGAAGATACTTTCAGTATGGCTCTGGAGTAAGACCACAATTCAGAATTGAAACTTTACTTAGAATGGCTTATTCCATGTTTGGTAAACAGATCTGTACAGCTAGGTACTCCCCCACCTTCTTCTCCCCGATTTTCAACTCCCCACTACCTTAAAATTCACAATTTACCCAATTTTTAACCGTAGTTATATTTCCAAGTAGATTATAAACTTAAAACTTGTATTTCTACTAGCTGACCCGGCAAACTTCGTACCACCTCACAATCAAAAAATGTTGTGTTTAATTTATTAGCTGAAATAAATAAAGTTTTTATTAAGTTAAAATAAATAGGTACCTACCTACTCTAAGTTCAAAAAATGAAATTGAGCTGTTGACTAAGCACGAAATGTTCGGCACACTACACCATTGACAGTTCGAATTGATTCAAATTATGTCGACCAACGCACATTATTTGAAAAGCCGTTCCATACAAAATATATGAAAAATTCATTTTCTTCATAATTATTTTTCCCGTTATTTTTTCCAGTTATTAGTTATTCTGTTAATCAGGACGGAGACAAATCCAACAAATCAAAGATCATAAAAATTGGTCCAGCCGTTCTTGACTTATAAATAATGTGAAGCTACCCCGACTTGGTTTTATATATTAAGATGAGTGCCTAGTGTTATTTAGTATTTGGTAGGTGCGAGATATAATTGCATTAAAACATTTTTTGTAAGAACAATCACACATCAAAAGTTCTATAAGGCCGACAAATTGATCTCTTTCTGAATGAGCCAGGTACTTCAGTGTTAATTTCGTGTTTAAAATCAAATAAACATAATTTTAAAATATTATGAACGGTCCAATTTCGTCAGGTCCCGATTGTATGTGCTATCAGTTGACGATCAATTGACTCGTTGGGTCGGAACCAACGGACTAATAAACAGATAATTCAAAACGTTTCGGCACGTTCCGTCTTTATGTGAAGTCGGTACTTTGTACATGATATTGCTTTAACTACAATGTCAGTAATTAAGGACGTAATATTATTATGAAAACAAGATATCTGTCAACGGATTGTGTAAGAAGTATCGGAATTACAAAGTAAAAGACGTTTTGAAGTATCAATAAACAGAAACTTAGTCGTGCCGTTGAGAGCTTAAACGAACCGATGGGTACATTATGTCTAAACTCTCAGGGGTTTGTCTTTTAAGACCAACCAGTGTCGGCGTCTACCTGTTAGTATGAAAACACTTAATGCTATCATAAATAAGAAAATATTACTTTTAATATCATTGCTTTTGTATCGCAATGTCTTTGATTTTGATAAGCGACAAAGAAAGCCGAACGCAAGTACATATTTAAACAGTTTGTTATTATGTATTTTATTTTAGTGTTGTTTTGTGATCTATTTATGTTTTTTTCAATGAGAAAAGCCGATTTGTTATGGACCACACAAGTGTGTTTTGATGACAATGTTTAGCTAAGAATTGGGTCTTGTGTAACAGGTAAATACACTTTGTAATGTTTATAAATAATTATCTTTTACCGTTTATTTACAATGAACATAAAGGGGCGGTAAATTACAAGCATCATTGTATATTAACGGATCGATAATTACTTGCATATATTCATAAGTTATGTGCTCTGAGGACAGAGGACATAATTGGGAACACATATTATTGGAAATGCTATTATCTAGATCTGGTATACACATAATATAACCGCCGTGGTCCAGGGGAAAGGCTTCTGACTAGAGAAACGGAGGTCGCGGGATCAAATCCCGACGTTTACAGATAGATTTTATTTGATTGATTTGTGTTTTCTAAATTATTGACTAAATCTGAATAGCCAGGTACTTCCCCACTATCCTATTTCCCCATCCCCCAATATATATGATAAGAGCTGTATAGCAGATTACTCACAGCCCATGAATATTTTTCCCCGTTCCATGACGACTCAATAAAGTGGCATTTCAGCACCCCTTTGAAATGTCATCAATATTGATGAAAAAAGCCCATAACTTAACGTACTAAAAAATGGATTTTCCAATAACTTGTGTTCGCGATTGCTCTGCGTGCAAACTGTATCTAAATTTCTCCAAATAAATGGTGTTAATCTCAAGTGACCTACCAGGTAAGTATGTATATTTTTTATATAATAATAAAAAATTAAAATAAATCAAATACATCTATGTACATTTTTAAGCAGCATCGCGTTAATTGTTCAAATGTTTTGAATATATAGTTTAGTGTCACTGATCGAATATTTTAGCCTTTTAATTTTAGTCTATAGTTAGAATTAAGTTTGCAAAACTATATTATAAATTTGTACAGCGCCCTTGAGATATTTTTCATAAAAACAGCGCTATACAAATCATTCAAATATTATTATTATAAAAGTAAACTATGCATGATGAAGTGCCACTTTGTTGAGTTGTCCGGATGTCCGGTCACCCTTTTTACCACACGACTTCTTCCTTGCACTGTCCCAACTCATTGCCTAGGTAGGCTGCTGGGGTCTCAGTTGTAGCTTCTTCGGTGCTGGGTATCACTTTCATCCAGGCCGTTTCTATGTAGATTTTTGTTTACCTTTTTACCGAACGTCTGATTTAGAAACCGCGATTTTTTGATCTGGAACTGCACGGCCACGGAGGTTGTGGAAAAATGAAATAAAATACAACTCTCAAATTAGCAATATGTTTCATTATAAATCTGACATTTTCTGTATAAGCATATCATCTAGTCTCAAATCTTATTATGTCGTTTCTCTGTGCCACAGTTCCGCTTACCACTCTAGACCTGACGATTATTTTATGAAATTTGTAACTATAATGGTAGGTTCAGACTGGATGACGTACGTACGCATCGCTACTCAAACAATGCTTAGCAACCCATACATTTTCTATGAAAATGGCCACAGACATCGCACGTCGCGATGCGTGTGGCCAATGTGATTCTAAAACATAAATTTTCATTGAAAATCTATGGTTGCTAAGCAGTCCAGATATTGTTAGGCGTAGCGATGGGCACGTACGTCGACCCAGTCTGAATCTACCATAATGGTTCGCGGACAGTTATACGTCCCAGTGTCATTAAGGTCTATTATTGCGGAACGAACTCATCAATGTGTCCTCGGTGTCTTTATTCCGTAATATGCCTGTTGGGGTGTCTATAAAACCTTCACTTGGTATTGCAAGTTCTTTCGAGTAACGGCCGGGATTTTTCACCTCCAACATTGAGAATCTTGATAAAGCTTTCAGATGTTAATAAGTCTGAAATATTGAACCTTGGATATTTTTGACATTTTTTTTAATTGCGTAAGGAGTGAGGATGGAACATCACAGACTCCTTACTTCTTCAACCTCTAATAATGTGGTAATTTATTTTTTTGACGCTTTGTATGACTCACCACAAGAATTTATTTGATGTTGCCATGTCTTTTTGGAAAGTCTTCAACTTTTTGTTTCTTGAATTTCCGCGTCATTATTATTTTCATGTCGTTAATTTCTCCAGCTTCTAATGTGATTATTGGTTACAAATGTATTTATGTAAATGAGAGTATAGGTGGACATGGCGCGGGCAGGGTGAATTTGATTTTTTTAAATATAAATCATCTTGATTTTTTTAAAGATGAAATTTTCTTTGCTTGGCATTCAGAACAAGAGGAAAGTCACTTTTTACATGAGATTTCGAAAACTTTGAGTAAAGCCCTGGCAACGCTCGGGTTTTAAAATAAATATGACTGAAGGGAAGAGGGTCGAATTAGCTCAGTGGTTAGAGAAGAGCCCAGGCTAGGTTAAGGGCCTGGGTTCAATTTCTAGATGCGACCGAATCTTTTTCTAATTTTTCTGTTTCTAACATTCGTTCTAGAATCGCTAGTATCGTCTTCAGTTATTATATATCCAAACTGTATCGATCTACAACCTACCGAAAACTTACGTATACACAATTTTTTGCAATAACTTGCATGCGTAAATATATATTGTAATAACAAAAATAATAATTGGATAAAATTGGCGGAATCCCTAATAAGATATGGAATAACTACATGGGGACATTCAACAAAAACAAAACTTCTTTCGGTGCAAAACTTACAATAGTCCTTAGTGAAATTATTATTAAACAAAGCTGAATACGAACATAGATATGATATATCAAAATCATGTCTATATAACTCTGTAAATGTATTATCTGTTCGTGCTATATTGTGGTTCAAAATTGCGAGTCAGCATACATCTCAATCTGAATATAATAAAATAGTGGTACATGTTCATAATACAAGACTAACTGCAAACGATGGACTTATTATTTCCAGATACCTAAATAAATACGGTCAAAGAACTCTAGAACTCCTCGTACCAATAATTTACAACGTGTTACCCAATTCAATAAAAAGCTGTGAATTGACTTTCAGAAGGAAATGTATGCTAAAAATGGATATGCGAATGAATTTTTTTTGTACTAACCTCCGTTTTTCTAATTTTCGTTTCTAATGTTTTTTTTCCATTATTATAATCTTTTTTCTTTTTCTTTCTTTCGTTTTTCCTCTGCTCTTTTTTTTTTATACATGTAAAAATATGTGGATATATACCTATATATATATAATGTAATAATGTGTTTATTTTATGTAGATACCTGTTTAAATTTACTAAAAAGTAATTGTTAAAATAACCCGTTGACAAACTGATATAAATCAGTTTAATGGGTATTAATGTTGAAATATATAAAAAAAAATTAACCGCTTGGACACATAAGCTTATTTTCACGACAATTTAATGTAGGTAGACATAGGAATGACGTATGCCCCGCACCTGGGTTATTAAATAAATAAATAAAGAATGTAGAGCGCCGATTTTGTGAGATATGACCTCTAGGGCGCTGTACAATACTTCTAACTACAAACTAGACAAAACATTATAAAAATTTGTGGCTAAAACATTTCATCCACCGGTTCTTCGATCAGTGATACAAAACTATGTGTACAATGCTACAAAACCATTATTTCCATTTTATTTCCATTACCAAATTATTTATTACCCTTCCAATTGAAATTAAAAACACCATGGATATACAAAAGTTTAAAAATGACATAAATTATGGCTAACTAAACATGAAGGTGAGGAAATCATTAAATTTATAAAGTAAACCCAACGCAACCTACAGACAACAAACATAAATACTTTTTGCTTTATTTATTATTATTTTGTCGAAACCAACAAACTAGAAGAAGAGGAAATCTTGATCAATACCATACAACAACTACAGTGCGCCTCGGAAGAGTTTATGTTGTCGTTTAATTAAAAAAAAAAATTGCTTTTGAACAATTAACGCGATGCTGCCCAAAATGTACATCTATTTTTTTTTATTTACTAAATATGCAGAACGTATAGTATGTACATTGTACACGGAGAAAAATGTTATTCTAAAATACGATCATTCGTAAAAACGGTTAAAAACAGGACTGGAGTTCTTACGAACAAATTAACAAGGTTTCAATGTTTATTGGTATTAATTTGTTGGTATACGTAATTTCGTACGTACACCAAAAAAATATTCTTACATTTTCCCGCCAATAAACATTGAAACCCTGTTAATTTGTTCGTGAGAACTTCAGTCCCGTTTTTTACCGTTTTTACGAATAAAATGATCGTATTTTAGAATAACATTTTTCTCCGTGTACAATGAACATATATTTTTATACGAGCTGTGTACCAAACATTTTATAATTATTTTGTATCGCTGATCAAAGAACCGGTGGATTTGCATCCATTGATTTAGCCATAGGTTTTTTTATATTTGTCTAGTGTGTAGTTAGAAGTAAGATTGTAGAAATTATCGAAATTTGTACAGCGCCCTTGGGGTGATTTTTCACTAAAACGGCGCTATACAAGTCATCTAATTATTATTATTATTACCCACTAGCTATAAATATACATAGGTAGGTATTGTATATATTTAAAACACCACCATACACACCATAGTCATAATAACAAAAAACATTATAAGTTCAGGTGACGAGATGAGTAGGTACCTAAATCTAGGAAGAAATTAATGTAGTGCATACCAGATTTATTTTCTGTTAAACACTTACATTTCTGTTAAATAAATATGCTCCGACAACATCAAAAACACGTAAAGTTCGAAAGTCTGACGGCTGGTTTGACGATGAATGTCGAAACCAGAAGAGACTAATGCGGAAATTAGAGAGGACCTATAGAAAAAACTGTACAGTAAATTCAAGGGATGAGTGGATGCTTGCTCAAAAACAGTATATGAGCAAAATAAATTCCAAAAGATCGGAATATTGGAATGAAAAGATTGACTCTGAGCGAACCAATCCACAACGTCTCTGGAACTCCATAAAGACTGTTATTTCCGAAGCCACAGTTCCTACTAAAAAAGATATTACCCCAGATGCGTTCTCAAAGTTTTTTCGGGAAAAAATTGAATCTATTCGTGCATCCACATCTCACGCCCCTCCGCCAATTTACACTCTCAATTCCAAAGGAAATTTGTCTTCCTTCAGATCTACAACGCTGGAAGAAGTAAAAAAATTAATAGCAAGTTCGCCAAATAAGCAGTGCAGTCTAGATCCTATACCCACATGGTTATTAAAAAAATGTGCAATTGTCTTAGCTCCGTTCTTAGTTCATGTTTTTAATAAATCTCTCAGCACAGGTCACTTCCCTGAACCTCTAAAGTCAGCCATAGTCACACCCATATTAAAAAAGCCACAACTAGACTCCGATAACTTAGGTAATTATCGACCCGTTTCAAATTTACCTTTCATTTCAAAAATCCTAGAGAAAATTGCTGCAGCACAAATAACCAGTCACTTGAATTCAAATAAATTATTCACAAATCGTCAATCCGCATATAGAAGGTTCCACTCAACAGAAACCGGACTACTTCGTATGCTGTCAGATATAACTCTTGCCATAGAGTCAGGAAAATTAGCACTCATCTCACTCCTAGACATGAGTGCAGCATTTGATACGATTGATCACAACTTCCTCATTAACAGATTAGAGAAAACATTTGGTTTGAATTCCGACATCAAAAATTGGCTGGCATCCTATCTATCTAATCGCTTACAAGCCGTGAAGGTTGGAAATAAACTGTCTAATTTCGCTGCACTTTCTTCAGGGGTACCCCAGGGATCCGTTTTAGGTCCACTTCTCTTCATCCTTTTTACAAATGATGTCGCCAAAATAATCGAGTCATTTGGTCTCTTGTCTCACTGCTACGCAGACGATCAGCAAGTTTATTTTTACTGCACTCCAAACGAAATCAACAGTCTCAAAATCCGTGTAGCTGAATGCCTAGAAGCAATAACTCGTTGGATGTCTTCAAACAAGCTGAAACTGAACCCATCGAAGACCGAGTTTCTCTGGGCGGCCACAAACAAACGGCAACATTTGGTAGACGATTCACCTGTTTCCATTTCTGGCAGCAATATTATTCCAAAGAGAACAGTTAAACTTCTTGGCGTTAATCTAGACTCGGATTTTTCGCTTAAAAGTCAAATAAATAGGACAGTAAGCACCGGATTTTTTCACCTAAGACAACTTAAATCAGTTCGAAGAAACCTTCCTACAGAGGCAACAAAATTACTCATCAACTCATACGTAGTCTCACGTCTCGATTACTGTAACGGTATTTATGCTAGCCTTCCGAAATGTCAAATCGACAAACTTCAATCCGTGTTTAATGCAGCGGCACGGCTCATAACCGGGGTCTCTAAATATTCACACATTTCAGAACACCTTCGCAACCTTCACTGGCTTAAGTGCCCTGAAAGAATCCAGTACAAACTGTGCTGGATGGTGTTTAAATCCATCAATGAAATGGCCCCACATTACATCTCTGAACTATGCGTCCCGGAAAACATTGGTCCAAGGCAGTCAACCCTTAGATCAGCAACATCATCAGCTCTAGGTAGACTGATAGAACCTAAACGAAAGCCAAATACTAAGTTTGGAGATCGTGCATTCGAAGTATCTGGGCCTAAGGCTTGGAACAAACTCCCTCCGGAACTAAGGTGCATAACAAGCCCAACAGAATTTAGGTCAAAACTAAAAACCTACTTATTTAGGCTCTCATACCCTTAAATTTAATAAATCTATTTGTATTATGTATTGCCTATAATTTATCTTAATCTATTTTCTTATTAGATTAACATCATTCGAAGCCTTCACAGCAATCCATCGCTTAACGAGAGACTGAGACTTCATTTAAGAAAATAAATAAAATTCATGTACTACTCTCATTAAATAACATAATATATATCAAATAATTACTTTTCCAACAACATGTGTTCGCTATTATGTCCTCTGCGCGCAAACTGTATATAAATAAACATCTTTTAACTTTAATCTCAAGTGACCTACCAGGTAAGTATGGTCCTGTACATTTTCATTGAAAAAAAAGATATATATAATTAAAAAAAAAAAAAAAAAAAAAAAAAATATAAATAAAATAAAATAAAATAAAATAAAAATACATGTACATTTACATTTTTGGGGTGCACCGCGCTGGTTGTTCAGTTGCATTGTACATATAGTTTTGTATCGCTGATCAAAGAACCGGTGGATTTGCATCCATTGTTTTAGCCATAGGTTTTTTATATTTTCTAGTGTGTAGTTAGAAGTAAGATTGTAGAAATTATTGAAATTTGTACAGCGCCCTTGAGGTGATTTTTCACAAAAACGGCGCTATACAAGTCATCCAATTATTATTATTATTATTATTATTATACAGTTCTATTGATAAATAATATTGTCTGTGTTCTCTACTGACCGTGTCTGCCTGTTGTAAAGCTAGCTCCAAATGCTGCAACAGAACACAGAGCATCCAAGAACACAAGAACACATGGCCACATTATTGTGATTGGTAGGACGTTGTTCACGAAGTCATGTGAAGCGCCCAATTTTTGGAGCAAGATGATTAGAATTCTCAAACTATGAGGAATTCATAAAAATAGAACTTTTTACTAGTTGTCTAAGCGTATATTGAGGTAAATGAAACAATATTACTTTGTTCGCACTAACAACTTTTTTTTACGTACGTCGATGGATTTCGGAACAACCATTCCTTCCTCAGGGCAAAATATTCTATCTTAATATTACAAAACAAAGAGTGAACATAATATAAGTGTTGAATTCGGGGTGGAGGCGTGACTAGGGATTAGTGAAAAATGAAAGGAGGAGAGAGATCGGACGGGCGATGATCGTATTTAGGAATAACATTTTTCTCCGTGTACATATAGTTTTGTATCGCTGATCAAAGAACCGGTGGATTTGCATCCATTGTTTTAGCTATAGGTTTTTTATATTTATCTAGTGTGTAGTTAGATGTAAGAATGTAGAAATGTATTGAAATTTGTACAGCGCCCTTGAGGTGATTTTTCACAAAAAAGGCGCTATACAAGTCATCCAAATATTATTATTATTATTATTACATGTATCCCAGTTTTTTCACATATTCGTATGTTAAAATTGAGGATCAAATAAAGAAATAAAGTTTCATTTATACCACCCATCCCTACCACAACACTTAGTAATAAATTGTACCCTCCAACTCTTTTCTGATTGTCAAATCATTATATATTTAATGAAATAAATCAATGGTTTTAACACAGTTATATTGTTTCATTTAAGTTTAATGAATTAATTAAGTGAATTTTTTCATTTAATAGTTGTCTAATTTACTGAGAGATTAATTTATAATTTGTCGATTTACGTAAATTATACAGTACACTTTAAGTTGCATTTGGAACATTATTTACTGAATTATATAATTAATTACTCCTTCAATATTCTGACTAGTCTGGTTAACATTGAAATTCTGCTAATTTTGTCAACACTGCATCAGCAGTGACCAATCTAGTTTATTCTAAACCAATGTTTAAAACCATCACTTTTCAATACTGACTAATTTAAGTCCCCGTTAGTTAGAACAAATGCCAGTTTGACTTTAATGCCGCGTATGTTCTGAAATCCTAGGAAGGTAATTAATCACCCCACAGTTTGGGAGGCGCTGGCCATAAGATATATTACGATGTTTTTAAAACAAAAGAGCCCGGATTGTGAAGGAGCTAATGCCTAACAGATCACGTTCGGTACTAAATGTCCCACTCTCGATTTTACGGTCGAAAAGACGGATGATCGAAGAACCATAAACAAAGAAAGTTAAGTTTTCGGTAAACTATTTCGGTACTTTTTGAGAAATGTTCACGATATTTGTGGAGTAGGTAAGTAGTGGCCACTGAACAAATTCCCAAGAAATGTGAAGAAAACCGATGGCGTCCGTTTAAATTTCGACTCTTAGATCCCAAATAGGCCAATAAAATAATGAAGAACTAATAAAACATCGAGCACACGGAAACACCCACTTCGGTGGTTATTACTAAAAGACCAAATTTTTTTTTAAAATTTGATGGTATTTTTAATTAAGTAAGTTTTAATAAGTAATTCCGAAGTGTGGTAACCTGAATTCACTTGCAACTGGTACAAGATCTAGATGTTACTAATCGTTTATTCAAACTTTCTAGGTCAAATCGAGCCGTTTACTATGATCGCCCTATTCGTGTATCTGGCCCGCTCATTTGGAATAAACTACCCTCAGCTGTTACCAATTTTTAGAATTTGACTGAATTTAAACGGGTTTTAAAAAAAAATATTTAAAAAATCATATCATTTATCTTAACCTTAATCTCTTCTCAATATATTGTAATGACATGTTTTAAAGTCTCTCGAAATTGTTTGGTTTCGGTTTCCTCCTTATTGTACTTTTATGTTTTTAATGTCCACTCAGAATGATTCTCATTTCTGCAGTTGTTTTATAGGTACTACATTTTAGTTTTAATGTTCTTGTTTTTTCTTGTGCTATAATAGCAACGTTACTTTTTACTAATATTGTCCTGTGCGATAACAGCACTATTATTGTTAATTTTGCTCCCTTGTTATTGCCTTGTATACTGTATATTCTTTATTTAAAAAAATACTTTTCAATACTTTGTGAGGACTCTAAGGAGCACTGTGGGATTATTTTAAATTTTGTTATAGTTATGCGCACTTGAAGAGAAACATCACAAAACTGCGCTATACAAATGCTTCGTTATTATTATATTATTATTACAAATCATATAATCGTCCTATTCTTAATCCTACCCATTACATTACGCTTATACCATGCAGCCTTGCATTCTTCGCGAATACGTACACAAACGCCTCAGGGATCTCATTTTTACAGCATTCAATCGCTTGCATTCATTGATGTATATCTTGCATCCTTTTTTTGAAAGCTCCTGACAGCACACTCGATCGATTAGGTTTGATAGGCTAACCATCGGTAACTTCTCATCGTTCCCTAGCATGACTGCAGATTGTAAACGAATAAGTGACAGTCCACAATGATTAAGTATCCTTAATATATTCGATATCAGATGTTGTTTGTACGTTAGCGATCTGCAGTTGTCCTAGGGTTCCATGAAAAGTTACCGACAATTATCCTATCGATCGAGTGTGCCAGGGGTCCAGGCCTCACTGCTGTACTTGATTTAAATACTGAAACATTATACCAGAAAATAATGATGCGAAACATTTTATATCTGGCCACCAAAAGGAATTTACGAATTTGAAAATATATTATCTATTTTATATATGTTAAAAATATTACGACCACGTGTTGCATCTTGGATCTCAAATTCTTGCACAAATATTGCTCCCCGGTCCTTTTGTGTTATGTAACATGATATTTTGTGGATTTTGCGCCATTATCAACATGTGCATTCCCGGAATTGAGTTTTTTTCTCAAAATTTTGAAATGTCATAGAACGCTAAATCTCTCTCCCAACCACTTGTAGGGCAAAACTAATGGGAACTTACTGTCGTTTTCAGACTTCAATAATCGCTACGAAAACATTGGAAATGAGAGCATTATGTAGATCACTCTCCATAAATTAGAATCACCCCAACAACTCTGGATTTTATCCGTAGAAATTATATACCTGAGGGGTATGTGTGTTAAAACCACGTGTGATCGTGTGAGAAATATGGAGATCAGCAAAGAATGCAAGGCTGATGTAAGTGTAATGAGTAAGATTTAGAAAGGAATGCTCAGATGGATTGGGCGTGAAGAGCGAGTGAACGAAAAAGGGAGTGGAAGGAGAATATACGATGCAAATGTGAATAGTAGAAGAAGTCGTGGATGCCCGAGAAAGGCATAGATATCACTATCAAATGAATCAGAATCCTCAGTCGGGCAATGTCAAGAGTCAGAATAACAAGTGCGTGACGATATGCACTGAGAAAAATGTTATTCTAAAATTCGATCATTTTATATGTAAAAACGGTTAAAAACGGACTGAAGTTTTTACGAACAAATTAACAGTGTTTCCATGTTTATTGGCGGGAAAATTTAAGAATAATTTACAATATTACGTATACCAACAAAATAATCTTACATGTTCCCGTCAATAAACATTGAAACCCTGTTAATTTGTTCATAAGAACTTCAGTCCCATTTTTAACCGTGTTTACGAATAAAATGATCGTATTTTAAAATAACATTTTTCTCTGTGTGGAACTGTGAATGAGGTAAGGAGTATGTGCCAATACCGAGTCGTTTGGCGGTCCTTCTGTCTACCCTAGAAACGTCGTGAAGGTTGCTTAGTTAGTTAGATTATAACAGAAACCATCATTTTTACTTTGATAGAATGGAAAATAGAGTATTTAGCTTGGTTTACAAGCACTAACTTCTTTATAATGACAGGAATAAGTCGTATGATGATCTTGCAAGATGAAGCAATGTTTATCCATCCAGATCTTATTTTTGTAATAAAGACGGGAAGCTGTCTTTGTTATGCTTTCGCGTAATTCACAGGAACTGTATCCTGCTTCCAGAACATCAAAAAAGCTTGTAGCTTACAGCCGGTAGAACACCGCCAAACTGTTTTCATACCTATTATATTAACCTTTAAGCTTTTGGCCAAATTTGCCTTCCAAGCGCCACCTACTCGCGGACTTCAAAGACAAAGGCCGGATTGTGTAAAGTTTTTTTTCCTCTTTCAATTCATGTCTTCCTGTCACTTTTTAATGTAGCTCTAACGCTAGCCACATGTGATCCTGTGGGACGCTGGTTGCTTTAAGTATTATGGGATGTGGGATATTACGACAATAATAATAACATGCAACTTGGCTAAATATAGTATGATATTTTTGTAAAATTTTACCTAGGGCCTATAGTATATTATCACTTTTTTCTGTGTATTCGTAATCATCCACATTTTGCATGTCCTTGTTTGTTCCTATATTTGTTTTCTTTTATTGTTTGTCAAACCTTACTCTTTTGTTATTTTTTTCTGTTACATGTGAAACTAATATTGGTGAGGTAAAATTTTAAATATTACCTCCCATTATGGAATTGTAATTTTCTCCCGTTATAAAATGAGTTTTGTACCTCGTCAGTGTTGCCAAATATAAATCATTAAAAAAAGTTATACTACTAGTAAATTGCTATGAAGTTGTTGACATATCTATAAATACAAAATACGTAAGTACCTACATCAAACACATTATATAAATAAATGAGTTAATTATAAATTATATCTAATGTATTTTAAAATTATAAATCCACTGCCCGGGGCAAATTAAGACAGTGTAACAAATTATTAATTATTTAGTAAATTGTAGCGAGGTTAAGGCATAAATAAAATGACGTTTATGACTGTAGATTCGTAACCATCTTTTAAAAAACCTGTGAGTTGATTATTATATTTTTAATTGATAGATAACTACACGAAAAAAACAGGTAATTGTTCTATTTGACACAATAAAAAAACGGGTAGAATTTTTTAATTAGATTGTTAAATTAGTTCTTATTATATATTGTCTAAGTTTGAATTATTTGTTTTAGCGAAGGTAAAACTTTCAAACTGTGTGTCTTGCAAGATAGAGGGGAGAAGTGTTTTACAATTTCATGGACGTGATTTATACTTACTTATATAAATAGGGGAGAGAGAACAATAATCATTACGAACAACTAACCTTCTGAATACATCCAAGGCATGACCCACTTCTATTATGCACGATTCGAAGACTATCAAAACACGTGTTGCATAGGTGTTCATAGAGACTTATTGTTTCATTCATTCAATACCTATTCAAAGCGAATCTTTTATATTACACAGGCTTACTTATAAATACATCTAGGTAATAATGCCTAGGTGAATAATTTACCTTTCACGCGACGCGTAACAAGGCATAATTCAATCATAATTGATGATTTCAAGATATTTAGAAATCAATGCTTAACGACGTATTGTCAGGACCACTTTATCTTCAAGTGCTATCTCCTATCTAAGATTGGCTATCATCAGAGCCAGAGTAGAAGTTGGCTGAGGTCCGGAACTGCTCTCGTAACTGTCACACTCTTAATCATGAAGTTCAGTTTCTTCGTTAGCTAAGTCTTTCATCAATTTTCCCTGAATTATCAGTTGAATAATCTTCCATTTGTCTCTCCTCACAATATGACCAAGATATTGTCATTTTCTTCATCTATAAGCTGATTCAATTTCACAACAGGTAATAAGATATTTTTACGGCCCTTCTACCGAGAACTTTGTTGCAACCTCTTATTTCTGTTGTATGCTTAGTTTATGAACAGGAAGAAGATAATACAATGAGGGGGTGTTTCACCATCCTCTTCATAGCTTATCCATATGATAATGTATGTTTTCGATTTACGATTTACGGTTGATTTATTTATTAAGTCGGAGTTTACTATTTGCTACTCGAACCTATGAATACTGTCTGTGTATTGGAAAAGTTGACCGAGTTTTCTAACTATCGCGAGTATTTTAATTTTATTAATTTTTTTTATAGTATGGTTAAGTTATCAGGAGGATGGTAAAATACCATCCCCTGAAACTCTTAGCGGTAGGTAAGCCTTTAAAAATATAATATTTGCATTTTTTCCGGACAAACCCTGTTTGTTTTTTTATTAGTTATTTGAATTATCTGCTGGAGAATGGAAGAAAGAGTTCGCAATTGAATTAATAATGATATGGAGAGTTTTTGGAATTTTTTTTGTGTTTAAGTCCTTCCGTTGTCTTGTCAGAAACCTGATTTTCCTGAATTCTTTGTGCAAAGTTTTCATTCTTGAATTGATTTGACAACTCCCATTGTCATTGTACGCCAAACACGTTGTTCTAGATCACTTTAGTACGCGACAACAATGAAAATAATGTATTGATAACTTCCAACAATGCAGATAATGTAAGGAGAATATTACAAGACCGGGTTCTGAATGGTCAACGGGCGGACGTTCAACGAGCGGACATTCAACGGCCGTAGTTTGCGTTGAACAACAATGGCGCTTTATGCCGCAGGTTTCCCAATAAAAACAAGTAGCCGAGTGTATTGTCGCAAGGGCAGGGCGGCATAAAGAATACATTGATGGGGTTACGATGAATGAGAACGCTGAGGGAATTAAGATGCAAGCAGGGTGCTCAAAAGTGAAGAAAACGTAAAAAAAAATTATATAATCAATATTTACCGCGTTTCTACGGATATTCGTAATAACCAAACTGCCTGATTTCAAAGACTTCTAAATATAAGCTAAAAATCAAGAATATTGCGAAACTCTTTAACAGTGAGCTCTGGCATCATGAAATTTGCACACCTTTTTGTCGGGAATTTCTAGATAATATTTCAGCATAAATTTCAACATAATTCATGGAGCATTTATTAAATAAATTATCCAATTTAATCCAAATTTCATATCTGGGTCACATACTTCGAGGGGAGAAATATCACTTGCTCCAACTAATAATAAAAGGCAAAATAGGGGGTCGCCGAGGGCCTGGTAGGAGACAAATGTCTTGGCTGCGAAGTTACGATAGTGGACCGGTATTAGAAGTATGGAGGAGCTAATCCGGGCAGCGCAAGATATTTACCAGAGCGATCGCCAACGTCGGGACGACCGGATAGAGCACCCGAAGAAGATGAAGTTCCAAATAGGAAAAGGCGCCATTTTAAAATATTTTTTATTTCGATTTTCACCTAAAAATATGCATTTCTGACATAATTAACACATAAACCGTCTTGATCTCACAAATGAAATTAAAAACACTAATTTCAAGTGTGATTCCGTCTGTCTGTAACTTCAGTTTAGTGAACTCCAGGACTTTTTTCTTTGAAATTAAACATTTTTCATAAAATGCAGTTAGTTATTCGGAGAATTCAAGTGATAAAGTACCTACCTACCTAAAAATATAATATTTTGAACAGAAAATTATTTTAATAGCTATTTTCAATATCGGAATCAAAAATTTAATGAATTAAATCTTAACACCACTAACCTCCTAGGTTACTTGTTGACAGCCCTGATTAAAGTCTCAGTACTTATCGGTGGAAGACCCTGAAGAATACCCTATAAATCATTCGCACAAAGGACAACAAAGCGGACAATGGCCGCTAGGGGGACGCGCTGCCGATCTGAATAGCAAACGGAGCCTCAATCAAACTTGTTCGGCACAGCTAACAACACACACCGATACTCATATATACAAACACACCGATACACAAACAGACCAATACACAAATACACCAATACATAAACCCGCAAATACATCAATATATACAGACACAATGGTGTGACGCAGAATAATTTGTCGCGGAGATTCAACAAACAGTGCAACACCGATAGGAAGGGTAAATTATAGTGTCAGAACGTTCATACAAAGTACCAATTCTCACTGTTTGGTGATGCCGCTGAGAGCGCTCTTGTAGCCTCTCTGTCTCTTGTTAAATGCATTGTGTGTGTAAAAGAGGGAGAGGTTTCAATTTTTCAGTGTTGATATTTATAGTAGGTATGGAATACCTAACAGTTTCAAAAACTTAAAAAAACAAAATACAAAATTTTCAATAGAGTGAAAGATTAGTTAACAGTACAAACTAGTACTACAAACAACTAACCTAACCTAACATAGTGTCACGCCCTTTCTCTTCGGGGTAACGACCTCCATGATCGAATGGTAAGGCTCTCGACTACAATCCGAATGTCGCTGGTTCATATCCCGTTAATTTGCGTTATTTCACTATTAATTAAGTATATTTTTTGCACATTCTAGAGTGGGAGGTACTCTCAGTATCGCCTTTGGATTAAGACCACCATTCAGAATTGAAACATTGCTTGAAATGGCTTTAGCCGTGTTTGATGACCAGATCTGAATAGCCAGATACTTCCCCACCGTCCTCTTCTCCATAACATTCCCTTAATCACTTCCTTCAGCCTCACGACAAGCAAATTGGGGATGCTACAGTTTCGCTGGCTCCAGACGGGAGCAGTTGGGAAAAATCACCCCAAGTGTGCTGAATAATGTACAAACATGACTTGGTATAATGATTACATAGACTCTATCTTATTATTTACAAATAGATACAGAAAATATACTTACCTGGCAAGTGACTTCAGATAAATAAGCTTGGAGAAGATACAACTTTGGACGCAGAGGACACAATATTAGAAACACTGGACATTGTGATTTTACGTGTTCTATTTTATCCTCCATTACAATTATTGATATAACATTTATCAGAAGTTTAGTTGCAAAAGTACATTTGACATATAAGACTCATTTTATACCAATAATATTATATTATTTTGCAGGTGTGGTATAAAGAGAAGATAATATTAGACCCAATTAAAAAATTGTTTATTTATTTCTTGCAGCTTATTCCCACAAAAATGATCAATTCTTACAAAATTTGTGGTCGCACACAAAAAAATGTGACCTAGAAATTCGTGTGTGGATATTGTTTGGTTGACTTAAAAACCAGATGCCAAACGTATGAAGGAAAGGCCTCTCTTTCTACTCCTAAGGCTGAACTAACTAACTCTCCCTCAACTTTTATATAGGCCCACATCCTAATTTACGAACAGAAATTATGATGAGATCATCAAGTCTTGGTGACAATGCTGTTCTGAATTTTGATTTTAGTGGATCATTGTTTAAATTTTAACATCTGGAAGACATTTATTTAAAATCCTGCTTGTGGCAGCGAGCTTTTCGAACAGTAACAGGTACATAGTAAAAAGGGCTCACCAATAGCATAGCGGTAATCAAAAAATAAACAATAAAGATTTACCCTTTATTAAAAGTTATGGGTATTTTTTTAATGTTGGGGATAGAATAGGCTGCCTCTTGTTATCTTTATTTGACATTCCTTTTCCAGATGAACTTTGATGTTTGCCAGATTCCGTAGAACTTAGGTAGGTACCACCTATGTGTCATGCAGCTTCAACAATAATAATATTTTTACTTTTAAAAATCCGATAAAGCGACTGAAAACACAATTCAAAACAGGTACAGATTAATAATTAATAATGAATCGATTATTTATTAGGTATTTTACATTTAATAGTCAATTGAATTTGCCTATTCTTATAACCTATCAACTAAATAAAAAAAAATTACAGTAAATTAGTACCTACCTATAACTTAATCCGATAAATCAATTTTGACTAACAATAATTAGGTACCTACCTTCAACTAAGAGCACTAATTTTTAAAAACTCTTCATAGAGTGGTGAATTCTTTCAGTATCACCCCGGTTAAAGACCAACATTCAAAAGCAAAACGTTGCGTTGCTTAAAATGGCTTTAATCGTGTATAATGACCAGATCTGAATAGCCTGGTATATCCCCACCTTCCTCTCCCCCCCCAAACCCTTAACCCCTTGAGCGAATGTGAATGGTATAAGAAGCCGAGGACGCCCAAGGAAGACGTGGCACGATCAAGTAAATCAGATACTTGAGTCGGGCCATGTCAAGAGTCAGAATAATAGAAGAGTATGTATGAGAAGATGTATGAATGTGAATGAGGCAAGGAGCGTGTGCCAAGACCGAGTTGTTTGGCGGTCCGTCCTCTCTGCCTACCCCTGCGGGGAAACGGCGTGATGGTTAGTTAGTTAGTTAGTTAGTTATGTCGGATGACAGTTAGAGGTTAAGGCCATATTTCATAGAAAATTAATATCAGAGCATTCCGAACAGCTAGAGTGCTCTAATAAACAGCAAGGTTGGTTTGATATTCTGACCTTGTCCTTGTGAAGTTTCTGTAAACATAAGGGTTAAAATCGCATTTTATTTTTTAACCTCTCTGATGTCACACGCTCGCCGGCGGGCTTACGACAGATGACTCGTTAATAATAATAATTAGCTCAAAGAGGATACAATTTTACACGTTGAGGATTTTATACTAAAAACACTCTTCGTTTTGCAGATTCTATTTTATCCTCTTTAATATTGATTTGCCATCTATTAAATGGTTATTGGCGAAAGCAGATTTGATTTTTAACTAACTAACTAACTAACCATCACGCCGTTTCCCCGCAGGGGTAGGCAGAGAGGACGGACCGCCAAACAACTCGGTCTTGGCATACACTCCTCGCCTCATTCACATTCATTCATCTTATCATACATGCTCTTCTATTATTCTGACTCTTGACATGGCCCGACTCAAGTATCTGATTCACTTAATCGTGCCATGTCTTCCTCGGACGTCCTCGACTTCTTCTACCATTCACATTAGCATCATATATTCTCTTGACACTCCTTTCTTCATTCAATCGCTCTATATGTCCAAACCATCTAAGCGTCCCTTTTTTAATCTTACTTATGACGCTCACATCGGCCTTGCATTCTTTTCGGATCTCCACATTCCTCACAAGATCATACATGGTTTTACCACACATACGCCTCAGGGATCTCATTTCTACAGCATTCAGTCTACTTTCATTAAAAATTGTCGTACTCTTAAAAAGGCATACAAAACGACGGCTCCGAAGAACAATGTCGGATCTGACAAAAATTGAAAATCGTTCTGTTGGCTTGTTTATCAGCTTATTTTGTTGATTTAAAAGTCTGTATTTTCGGATTTTTTAATGCAATGAGATGAAATTCCAAAGATCAAAACAACACTATATTTCTTTATATCAAAAACAGTAAAAATGCAGAAACGATATTTTAAAAAGCTCTACTACAAAACTACAAAATCGCACATCCGACATTGTTCTTCGGGACCGTCGAAAACATTTCTCGTCTAACTAAACAACACGAATGTCTGAGAAATCGATTTAATTATCATAGAACAAAAATAAAAAGTAAAGATTTTTGTCAGAAATCATACTAAATCTTCGAACAAAGCTGCTTTTTAAATTGATTATTATGACGTAGGTTAATGCAATAATATTCTCTGCAAGTATTATCATTTGCTGACGTAAATGATTGAAAGAATAATTCTAATATTTAATTAAAATTATTATAATGTCTAGTCTTCTATCCACAATGGATGCATTACAATAAACCGATAAAATAACCGTAATAAATGTCAATGATAATTTAAAAATTCAAATGCTATCCCAAACTGCTTTATAAAAGCATTCTTCAGACATATAATTCTCTTGGCATCTTGCTATTTTAAATTGAATTATTATTGGTATTTAATGGTGAGACTTGTGATAATTCCCATGCAAAAATGTTAGCTTTATTGGACTAAATGTCCACGGCTATTGTGACGGCGGTGTTTATTGTAAATGATTTTATTCCTTCACGGATCCGATCAATATTCAAAAACAATAAATTCACACTATCATTGTTGTTAATTGGTGTGACCACAAAAAAAACCTAGTTACTCAAAGATAAAAATAACTAAAAAAGAAAGTTTTTAACAATGCAATTTTTTTGGAGATACGTGGTGACATCATCGGTAAACTACAATGACGTTAAACGAGTCGTGGAATTTTTAAGAAAACAAAACTCTTCAGTCGTGAGTTGTAAGTTAAAAACATTTTCAAATTCCCTTTTTCAACCTCTTTCTTTTAAAGATTTTTACAGAGGTGTTTTACAAAAGAATTGAAAACTTATAAAGTACAAACGTTGCCATATTTCCCGAAAAAACTCTATTTACTTACGTTTTGATATTTATAATTTATAAGACTGCGTATGCACGCGCGAGTCGAGCCTGCGAGCCAAAACCAGGAATTATGGGAAAGGAACGAAACTAACTGGAACTCAGCCTACGATTGCTTCGATCCTTTCCTATAATTCGTGGCTTGTTCTTATGTTTGCAAACGTACACGCAGCATAGTGGTGCACTTGCTTTACTAACCGGTTTCGCCCGAAAATAGGATTGAGAAATATTTTAAAAAGCCAAAATAGCACGGCGTTGTGTCTTATTTTCGGACACACATAATGGATATTTCAAATCTCCTAATCGATATGACACCATGAGCTGAATATGTTGCGTTGACTTTAAATTTCAAAACAGAAAAAGCTGGATAATAAAATTTCTTTGCGAAAATTCTGTTGTTATTATCGATATAATTGAAACATTTAGATTTTAAATTAAATTAATTAAATAAAGAATTAATATAAATAATTTAAATTATTGGATCGTATACCTACGCTAGAGTGCAATTAGTCTAGATTCTTGATTACAAATATACAAAATAATGTAAATTTTACGGGTTCGTTTAAATGTAATAATAACTTAAAGAAAAAATGCGAAATCGTACAAAATCTTGTGTTTTAGTTTTGAAAATTCGATCGCTTAGAAATAATATAGATGCTTCAATTAAATACTGTGAGTAGAACACATTTTGGCCTTTGAAGTGATCGAGTATTTTTTGGATAAGCTTTTTAATAAACTTAGAAAAAAATTATGCATCTGACCTATAAAAAATGGTTAAAAGCGAAAATCTCCTACTTACAAATCCTTTTTCTGGTGTTGTTTTATTGAATAATGTAGCGAATTAAGTTTCTTATAAAGTGATCGGAAAACATTTTAATATTTGTATCTGAACTTAACAAAATAAAATAAAACGTGCATTTTGGCGACGTTTCTTTTCAGTGAATAAAAATAGGCGGTACCCAACGAATTTGTAACTGCGAATTTCACCCTTCTGCCATGTACAGAAGAATTTTAGCTCGTCGCTCATTCTACGCCCAGAGCCCGGGGCCAACGGACATGCCTTAGTCTACGCGGCACTTCGATCTTTAAAAATATACTTGCGGAATAACAAAACACTGTTGTTTGCTAGAGATTAGGGTTTTTATTGGTAAACGCCCAAAAATCGTTCGCTCCGCCCATTCCGAATGAATCAAGGACTAGTGGATCATCTTAACAAGCATATTTTATTGTAAGCTATATTTTTTTTAATTCTCCTTTCTATTTACGTTGTACCGTTGTTTTCAATTTAATTTATAATCGTTATGTAAAAGCCCAATAGGGTGTTACTAAATACAAGTAATCAAAAAAAAAAAAATTGACCCGAGAGCAGAGATAGCATGGTCACTACAATCCGAGATGAAGTGAATAATCCTGCCTACATTTATAATGATAATGCAATTGACATTCAGCTCCAAATCTATCGCTCGATTTCTATGCTAATTGGGTTTTGTGAACGCGTATAACAAAGCCTCACGTCACAGAATTAGATGTTGGCGTGGAATCCTGTTTCTAGACAAACCCTACGTATAATAAATATTATTTATAGATTTATTTTGATTTAATAACGTCTCATTTTTATTATTGAAAAATGACAGATCTTAAGAAATGTGTTGAAACACTGCCCACCATTTTTTGTGTTTTTTTTTTAAAAATATTTATTTATTAATCTACATAAAGTTTAACTACACGTCCTATAAAGAGTACGATCTTACAAATGTAAAAAAGATGATGTACAAATGATATTAAAATAATAATAATATACGTTGGATTTGACAGGATTCAAATTAAAAGTTTTTATTATTTCATTTGGGTTAGGTCATATAAAATGTCCACGTACAATTTG
This sequence comes from Limnephilus auricula, assembly GCA_951813805.1. Classification (NCBI taxonomy): domain Eukaryota; kingdom Metazoa; phylum Arthropoda; class Insecta; order Trichoptera; family Limnephilidae; genus Limnephilus; species Limnephilus auricula. The sequence continues at coordinate 6,701,862 of OX638408.1, forward strand.
TTTTACAGATGTTTGCAATAGTGGGACGCCCAATACTTGCAATCCATTTCTTTATTTAGTGTTTGCTTTTGGTTATTCTTTCTGTTTGTTTAATCGTAGCTGGCAGTTGTAATGATTATTGACAGCTTCATAAGATGATGTCAGTTTTTTTTATTTGATGACCTCGTGCTATGTGAATGTGAATGAAGCAAGGAATGTTAATTAGTGAGTTATGTCCTCCATGGCAGAAGGGTGGAGTTTCAATTTTAGGTCAAGGGTTTTCTCGTCGTAGATGTAAATATAGTCGTAGAGGATTTTTATAAAATGAGCATTTTTTCTTTCTTTGCCAGCTCAATATCATAATGCCTTAAATCAGTGTTGGTTCCAGAACATTTTCGACTGCCAGGGTACCTTTTTTTGACAAGTTTGCCTTTTTGTGAAAAATCAGCTGTACCTAAATATATTTTTATAAGCATAAGTGTTTTAGCAAAAAGCTGCGTGGCAGTCCGGATCGAGAGAGACTTGTTGAGGGAGACCTTTCGACCTCTCCGAAACATTGCCGTGCACAACAGTAGGATAGATTGATACGTCCATCACCCTTGGACACCCCACTTTTCTCTTCCCAGAACTTCCTCTCCTTCCTTTACCTAAAAAGTCTCTCCACATAGCATCCCCAAAAGATGACATAAGCCCTGAGTGATTTTCTTTCCAAAGGGCCTCCTAAGTGGGCTAACGAAAAAACATTTGTTAATAAATAAAAAATTAATATGTATTTCTCTCTTTTTTTGTGTAAATAATGAACATTGTTTTATCATGTACACATCAAAATAACTTCAAAGGGTGTTGTTAAACGTTCAGCTTTAAGAATCTAAGAATTTATTTTAAACAAAGTTCCCATCTGTAAAAAAAACAAACTGATTTACCCAACTTTTTTTCCGACATAATGTTTACAAGAAGTAAACTATTAGGTACATTTCACATTAGAAATAAAAGCAGCTCTTCGATATCTATTTTGGACTGTCTGATTCTGGCTCTGTGGAAGTCAGATAAAACACACCTCTTCTGGATTGTGTATTGGAAGTATCATCCGTGTTTTAAACTGTTTATTGAATGTGTAATTTTATTTGTTCTCTGACACTAACCAATGATCGCGTGGCTTCTTCCATAGCTGTTCTATACTTGCTTTACTACGCGGTACGGTTTACAGCGGCTAGACCGACCGACATCACAGATCCTCAAACCAGTCAGCTGCTTTTAATAAAATTTAAAAAATAACTACTTACAAATTAGAGCGTGGATTCATATAGGTATTAAGTACACGGAGAAAAATTTTATTCGAAAAAACGATCATTTTGATAGTAAAAACGGTTAAAAACGGGGCTGAAGTTCATACGAACAAATTAACAGGGTTTTAATGTTTATTGGCGGGAAAATGTAAGATTAATTTGTTGGTGTACATAATTTCCTACGTATACCAAAAAATTATTTTTACATTTTCAATAAACATTAAAACACTTTTAATTTGTTCGTAAGAACTTCAGTCCCGTTTTTAATCGTTTTTACTATTAAAATTATCGTTTTTTCGAATTTTTCTCATTGTATAACGCAATCAAAATCATTATCAACATATAAGTAACGTTGTATGTAGGTAGATAGGTACTTATTAAGTAAATTGATTAAAAATAATTGTTGCCGCTCTTGATCTAAATTGACTCAACACACTTCTATTTCCATGTGTCACAAAAAAAAACATTTTGTAAAAAAATTCGACAGAACCAGAAATCACAGTATGAATCCAGCATTTCGTAATTCCTTAGTTCCAACGTTTTATATTAGAATATAAATGATAACTGGATGATACCTCATTCAATTTGGGAATTGGTTATAGGTGCCTTCGCCCTAGAAACTATTTATTGGATAATCAACACAACTGTTATAGGTCGCCTTAAGTGACTTGGCAGGGGTACCCGGATTCATGGGGTGAAGTTGGTCCAGGTCTTGACGGCGGATGCTTTTGTCCACTTGTTGTTTGACAGGCCAAATCGGGAGGGACTGGTCGTGGGAAGCTTTTTGACCCATCCAGAAGTACTCTCTTGACCCATCGCCTTGCACCGCAGTGGGAAGGACAGATTCATACTTTCGTCACTCCTGAACACATTGGCACCCAAATCCGTACCCACCCCAATGTCTTTTTCTTTCCCAAACCTCCTCTCCATCCTTTTCTAAAAAGACCCTCCACACAGCATCTCCAAAGATTACTCCTACAGGGAGAGAATGTAAAAAAAAAGTAAATATTATGTAAATATTTGCAGTAATTTTTCACAAAAATGGCGCTATACAAATCAGGCAAATATTATTATTATTATTATTGTACGATGGGAACTCGTACATTTTGAGAATCGCAGAAATACACCAAGTTTTGTTTAGTGTCGAACTTTACGAGGCATCTGATTGGAGCAGACAGAAGCAAGCAAACGACAAACGTGTGACAGAAATGTTGCCATGCTAATATTGCTAATAATACTCATAAATTAGCGAACGAACGCTACCTTCTAGCTTCACTGTTGTTTATTTCAGAGATTCAACTCGTCCAACAAGTACCAGTACTTACCTGCTTCCTACCTACCAATTAGTGTTGACTCTTTAAAATCCAGGTGTGAAGAGATTTGTTCGAGAGGTAACGATATTAAAAAAGCTAGTTTCTTGGTGACCAAGAATGTGAATAAAATGTATTCAGTAGTAAATTTGGTGACCTTCAATCCCAGTGATTGTGATTATTTGAAATATGTTTGGGAAAACTTAAATTAAGATCGAGGTTCGTCGAGATTACAAGTCGCTTTATTTAAGTTAACTTAATATAATGATAATTTATCTGGACCAGATGTCGGTCCTTCTTCGAAGTTATTTTGAAGCTAGGAAACAAGGGAACCAACACTGCCGAAGCCCCGCTGTCTATCGTGTATCACACGATAGACATCTACAATCTTCTTTAATCTGTTGAGACACCTCAAAACTACATATAACTATCTATACTAACGACATCTATTGAATGATGTTGAAACTACGTGTATGATCCTATAAACCACATTAAGTCAAGTCACTGTTATGGTTTTCTTCCTCTTTTCTAAGTCTAAGTTATAGACCCGGTATCTCCTTGCACAGCCTTTTCAGCTTTTTTCCATAAATTATGGGCGTTTTACACGTCATACATGTTTTTATTATTTATACATCTGCATTCATTGATGGTCTCCGTAATCGAGAGTAAGGCTCTAAACTAGCGATCCGGAGGACGCGGGATCAAAAACCGGCTTGCGAAACTAAATTTTATTTGATTGATTTGTGTTATTTCACAATTAAATAATTTAAAATAAGAGTGGAAGATACTTTCAATATCGCCTTGGTGTAAGACCACCATTCTGAATGGGAACGTTACTTGAAAGGGCTTTATTCGTGTTTGGTGACCAGATCTTAATAGCCAGATACTTCCCCCTCCTCATCTCCATCTCCATCCTCCTAGCTTCAGCCTCACAACATACACCAATCGGGGATGCCATAGTATCACTGACTCCAAAGGATTGGGAGCTATTGAAACAGTTGTACGGATTTCACTTAAAAAATACCTTCCCCATACTGTTATACTCAGAATCAAGAAGATTTCTTTATATTATTTATTTTAGTCGGAACTATCGATTTAAAGCAGTTTAATCCAATGGGGAGACTATCAGTGGCAGTTGTTCCAAAGATTTAAAGGGATCGGACGAACATTAAGGTCTAAATAACCCTTTTAATAGTATCTTCTGGTGGTAGTCCAGTGTTTTCTTTAATATTTCATAGAGGTTCCAGCTGCCTATTAAATATTTAAAGCCCAATAAAACCGTATCTTCGTGTGTGTGTATTATACGGTTCGGTTTTAAAAATATTTTATTTCAATGAGAAAAAATTAATAGACGAATTTAAACGGAAAACAAGTTCCGGTTCGTAAAATGGACTGTCTATTTTCAAATCCTATAGAACTTAAATAATTAAGACATGTACTACGAAATGTACTCAAAATTTAAGACGTTTGACTACGAATCCGGAGGTCAGTACATAAATTTATTTATTTATTTATTTATTTATTTATTAAAGAATTTTATACATAGTGTACATATTGTGTTATTTCGCCCGCCATGCTAGGGATGTCCCTGTGTTATGGCGGGTGAAGTATGCAGATTATATGGGTAATGAAGTACATTTACTGATTATATAATAATTATGATAATGAGGTTTACAGTTAATGCAGCAATGAATTTATGATAATGAAATTTACATATAATATAGTAATTGATGATAATGATGTTTACAGGTAATACATATAACAAGTTATAAATATATTTAAATCATTTCATGTAAATGATTTGTTTAGTTTCACAATTAATTCGTTTTTAATAATTGCGAAAAAATATTTGTTGCACATTCCAGTGAGGAAGATACTCACAATTTCGCCCTCGTGCATGACTAGCATTTCGAATTTAAACTTCTTTGAAATGTTTTTTTGGTTTGGTTTGCCTTGGTGACCAGATCTGAATGGATAGGTAGGTACCTCCCCATCACTTTCTCCTGAGCCCTCCAGTGACACAATAATAATAAACCGTTTTTACGAATAAAATGATCGTATTTTAGAATAATATTTTTCTCCGTGTGTAGTCTCACTGGCTCTAGACGGTTGGGAAAAGTTTGGACTCTTGCATGATTTTCACATTTAAAAATATAATGTAATTTAGCGCTTCGTTTGGTAGAATTATTGAACTCGAGTAGTGAAGATAAAAAAATGATTTCATCCGGTTCATTTGTTTGACGTTTTTTGTCGGCCATATTTCAGTTTGTTTTGAAGGTACCTACTCAGAACTACTAAAAGGGGTGACATCACGCTTTGTTAGAATGGCAAATAGTCCAACAGAGCTTACTCACTCAATTGGGGTACCTACTTATGAATGTGTTTATGTACTTGTTACTTTATTTTATAATCTTGCTATCATTTTTATTAATCCAAAAACATAACTATTTGGTGTCACTACATAGTGACATGTCTTTCTGGAAAGTTCCCGAATTCTTCCTTCATCAAATTTTGAGTTCATCTGCTAATAATTTAACCTATTGTGTGCCAAAAAATCCACCATGGATTTCTGACGTTTGTACCCGTCGCGTCTTGTACCGGATTTGCTGGTAGCAAGAGTAGCTCACTGCAGTTGCCTCGATTTTACGATATTTTGAACCTTAAAAAATGCTCCTAGCGTAGTAAAATATATTTTATTCGCTTGGCAAGGAAATAATGAACCTTAAAATTATTCTAGCTTGTCATTTCGTTAATTGCAAATATACTTGTTTTATCTGTGAAAAAGCGCGTTTAAAAAATATTTCACGGTATTTATTTACAGGAGATCCTACTTGGCCTATTTGAATTGTGACGAAAGCTTAAATAGCTGGAAAACATAATACCACTCAAGAATATTCTCTCCTGTTTTCAGTGTATATATTATTTTATTTTTAAATTAGGGATAAACATGTCTCTGAACATACGTAGTCCTGAGGAAGATATATAATATTATTTCATAGATATATAAAGGCATTATTTCGTAAGATATTACAATTAACAAAAATATCATTTTACAAAAAAAAAAGTAAGTTATTACGAAATTAGTGTTATTCGGCGTATGGAGGGCGATTGGTGGTCTACCCAGATCCTCTTGATCCAGTCTTTCTGGAACCAACAATGTTGGATCAATTGACAAATTTCTCATAAAAATTCTTGCTAGCTTTAATAAGCATTGTCTTATATATTGTGTAAGTAAATAATTGTTTACAATAATGATAATGACACCCAAGTTTTGTACCGCATATTGAATACAACCAAATTCGTAAAGTTACAAATCAAAAACTTGCTAAATCGTATCACGCATTTATCCACGTAAACAACAAAGTATTAGAGTGATGAATTATCTCTCATCAAACGGAAACAAATAATAATATATAAAAGTTTTCTTTATTCTTTGAGTCTATCTACGCAGAGAAGTACCCAGAGAGAAGTTACAAGAATACATCATCACAAACGAGAATTTGAAAAGAACCATAGCTTAGCAACATCGCATTGTATATCCGATGAAAAATCACCTCGACTCATTGTCCATCAGTCTTTATAAAGACCGGATTCTGTTTGATTCTCGGGACTTAATGCTAGCCATTGTCCATGGCCGACGTTTCCAACTGGATGCTGTGAATCGGGCTTTATCATTCAAATTATGTTGTTTTTTTAATATAAATTTCATTTGTGTTGTCAAAATTTTGATGAAACATAATTTAAGGGAAAGATAAATGCTTGTGGTGTCTACTTAAGATCGTTTGCGTAATGCGTTTTTGATAATACTCGAACCATTAACAGAACTTTTTCATTCGAACGAAATATTCTCAACAACTAGATGCTGGAAACAAAGTGATTACTTTTAAATCATTATATACAGATAATCAATAAATATTTATTTTTGGTAGTAAGTATCCACACGCTTGTTAATTAATAATCATGCCTATTTTATAACATTACAATACAATACAGTTACTGTCCGTTTTCGCTGGCGTTTCACTATTCTTTTGTCGAAATATTTCTTCCTACTGAACCAGTGAAAACCAATGGAAAAACAACGTCTTGTCTTAGTTAATCACAGTGAGATGGATATTTCAAATGTCTACATCCCACGATGGAAATGACGGTTAATATGAAAATAGTTGCACTGGGCCATAAATCTATGCAAATTGCATGATGCTTTTTTTGCTGCCTGCTTGCATTTCAGCTTTATATATCTACCGAGTTCCTACATAGTGTTTCAACTGTATGAAATCAACAATTGATAGAGTTAATAAAACTAGAGCTAATAAATCATATCCATCACCCCCTCCCCTCTCCCATACATACCATAGTTTAAGGAAAAGTTGTACACGTCTAAAGATGACTGTGATGGGCTTAAACCGGTATCTAACAGTCAATTGTTTCTGTAAAAAAATCGGTTAATAAAGCCATTTAGTTTTCTCTTTCCTATTTAAGTAATTTATCTCTGTTCCATTAAGCTAAATAATGAGATAACCTTTTAAAAATAAAACACAAATATAACAAAACAATTCAAATCATTTAGATAACTTCATTACCGCGTAAGATTAATGTTGAATATGACAACAATAAACGTTCTGAAATTCCAGTTTCCCTCATGAGTAATCACCTCCCATAACGGTCCCTTCCTCACCTTTATCTATTATACTTACTCCTCTGACATTCTTGACTACCGCTGCTTCATTCTCTTCTTCTTTTATTCACGATGACACGTGTTGTAGGGCTTAAAAAATGGAGACAATCTTTCACGTCATCAAATTGACTCAAACTCACTTGGTTTAATATATATGGAAGAAGTTAGAAGATAGGTGAACCCGAGCTTTCCTGGTTTTCGTCATTAATCATCGAGTTAAAAAATGATGTTACTTTTTGTTTTTTTTGTCAGTGTTGGTGATTATTTAAAATTAGTTTGAAGATGCGCCTTTCTGTCAGTAGAGGAGTGATTATCATTTGTATCAACGGACCAAATCTTTTAATGTTATTCATGTTATTAAAGTAACTACCTAAGCATCTTACAACTAATATCCAAATTTTTCAAAACTGTTAAAAATGTTACATTTTGTCTTTGTCTCGCGTAGATTAAAAAAAATGGCACATAAATAATCATCACACACCTTGCTTCATTCAAAAGCATACATCGACTCATATATACCAATTTCCAATGCCTCCACTTTCCTAACAAATCTATTTTTGTTCATCCTTACTTTTTGACAATACAATGCAATAATCTTTCACAGCTTATAATGGAAATAACGGTCTCGACTGAAACTAGTATTGTATTTCTGGTGCTTAACTCTAGAAGTCAAATTTGTAAATGGCTCAGAAATGAAGATTGTTAAGTGATTTCTTAGGGTAAAAAACTCTGAAACAATATCTACTAACGGCCGTTGTTTCCAATTTTTCGATTGATCAAGCTGAGTGTCCAATCAAGTGATTTGTTTAGTAACGCTCGATTCGCCCGTTGGTCGAAGAGATACGTTGGGAAGAGCGTATTAATTTTTTGGATTCAAAAGTGTCGAGCCAAAGTTTCGGCTCAACAGTTGATCAGTAGGATTGGGAACAGCAGCCGTTTGTCTTGCATTGCATAGATACGTCAAAATAATTTCATCAATCTATAGCATCTGATACTTGATAAAGGTATTCATGGTATTCAAATAAGGGACTTTTTCTGGTACCCAAATCAAGGTATCAAAAATTGACAAAGGTACTTACAGCATTAACCTTAAGATTAATTACGTTATCATTGAACTTCCAAACACCTTTTAATATTTTTTTCTTGAATTGAAGTTGTTTTAATCAAATTAAAATTGATTCAATATCTCTTAGTTTGTAAATCAGGTACGTACTTGTCACATCACTATTGTTGTGTGTTACACATCACTAGTGATGAACTAATTGTCATATAATTATCATATATGGTCTCTCTCTGAATGATGTCAATCGTAAATAATAAACTCTGCATTATAAAATACAAGCTTCTGCCCGCGACTTCGTCTGCGCAGGATTAGTACTTCTATTAGCCTATTTTCTTTTCCTAGATCAAATGTAAGTTTATACCAAAATTCTTAACCTATTTATTTAAAATATCTATAATTCTTGATTCGATTCAAAGTATGAGGCGAGTACTTCAAATAAATTCACAAATTTTCTAAAATAGAATTTTGATTTAAATGAAATTTGATTGTTTTGCAAAATGTCATTCTCAAATTTTGACATTTTCTATTACTTAAACAATAATTATAGTATATTGAAAATAGCTAGCTTTATAAAGCCTATACGTTATTCTGACGTATGAGCTATATTATTGTAAAGTTTCTTTAAAATACATTCAGTAGTTTTTGGGTGAAAGAGTAACAAACACACATACATCCATAAAAGCTTTCGCGTTTATAATATTAGTAAGATAAAACAATGTTTCTATTAGTCATCCATATTAAATACATAACGTAGCACTACTTACATGTATGCATTTGAGATATTTTTATTCCTCTTGGTAGTGGTAACTCTACGTGTATTTTTATTTCCGCGTGTAACACGATGTTTGTTAAGTTCCCGAAAGAGAATCTTCCCTGAGATTAATTGCCGAGGGTCTTTAGCCAACCTTTTCCCGATTGTTTTGTTCCATGTGACTAGTCAGGTTACAGAGTGCCTGTTTGTTTTCATAGTGCATGTTCGTTTGTCGACGAAAAGCGATTTTTTGAAACTATTTAAAGGTAGTAGATTTTTTTTTAAACACCACACATTAAACATAGTGATCTTTTAATTTTCAACATTGTACCTACTTATCACATCGGACAAGCGATACAGTAGGTAGGTACCTACCAAATTTTTTTATGAATTACTAATTATTCATTCGAATGCGTGACCATTTGAAATGATTGAAATGACCGTGACCGTCATGACCGACGAAGAATTAGAGTGAAGATTCTTTAATAAAATAACGGACGTGGTTTCACAGAACTAAAAAGTGAAGTCTTAAGAGTAGAAATTAAGCCACTTACCGACAATCGATCAAGCTGAAACACGGCAGATAGACTCGTTGTCGATGACAGTGCATTCTATTTATTTTCGGTGGTAATCACGCTCACATACGCAAACACATACGAATTAATTAATTAGTCAATGTACGCAATAAATGTCGGTCTTGTCCAATCGGGATTTGGCTCGATTGATTGAGTTGTCAACTCCGGTTTCAGGTTAGGATGGTTCAATCCTCCATGGTCAAACCACCGCCCCGGGAACCATTTATTGGATAACCAACATCTCTGCCATTGGTCACCCCAGGTGGTTCGCAACGTTTGTTGACTTAGCAGGGGTGCCCGAGTTCATGGGGTGAGATTTTTCTGATCTGGACACACTGGAACCCCAGATTCCTACCCAACCCTCATACCCTTTTCCTTCCCAAAACTTCCTCACCTTCTCTCATTCTTTTCCTTAGAAACGCCCTTCATACAGCATCCCCTGTGTGAAGCTAATGTAAAAAAAAAACTTGGTATTTTACTGGTTGTTTTTTGTTTAATTAGATGTTGCCTTTTTTCAAGTTTTCTGTCATTCGATTAGTACATTTCTACTTTTGAAGGGTATTTGATCCTGATTTCAAATTCACAAATCTCACAATTATAAAATTTCGTGATATTTCAAGGGTCTGCACTAGTAGCTTTTTTCTCAAGTTATCGAAAAAGTATGAATTATTAGTAGTACAAATCCAAAAGAATTCCATTCCTTCCGTTACAGCGATTTGCCACAGCCTCCTCACAAAGGCTTCGTGTTTTAATACCTTCTTTAGAAAACACCCTCCACCCTTCACTTCTCTCGTGCCGGGTCAAAACACGAAACTACTGTAGTATATCCTGTATCGGTTTAAACTCTCGTGGGACCTCAAACAATATTACAGACTAACTTTATCTGCTCATGTTCTGTGCAACGTTGTTCCGACTTTCTTTTTGAACCGTTCGTCCGTTCGTTGGAAACTAGACTCAAAGCAGGATCAATTTACTGGTAAGAGGAATATATAATTTGACGTACGGAGATGCCTTGATTCTAGATAATTTTACTGTCTGTAAAGTACACGTTTATTCTGAAAGTCATTGAAAAAAATTGCAATCTTTATTTTTAAATAATAGTATCTTAGGTAGGTACCAACCAGAGCTGGTCCGTGACTTTTTAGTGAGCTAGATAGGGTGCTACGATTGAAAAATATGACAATATAAATGTCGGTGTAGATGAAAATGTTTTTTTTAGTTTAGTTTTTATTTTCAAATGATAGAGAAAAAACTCAGAAAATGTCGTATTTCGTCGTATTCTCCTTTTGACAGGATATATACAAATATGTTTTATTGAAGGTAATGATTTTACAATCTAATTCGTCATAATAATTCAAATCTTTTATAAAACCATTTGGTGTTATGACATCAAATCTGTTTCTTATAAATTCTTTCTTTAATGTAATATTAAAAAGTTATAGCCTTTTACGGCAAAGCAAATAGTCACATTTGTCTACTTACTACTCGTCGAATATATTAGCATGGATTTAAAAAATAATCACTTGTTTGCAAAATTCCAAAATATTTTTTTCATTATTCAACGTACAGCTTTGCTTTTGTCTGTTACAGTAATTCCATTTTTTGCGACTACAATACTTCAATCAAACGACAAATCGATGCGTTAATAAATTACAGTGTAACCCTTCCCAAGGCGCAAATAAGTTCATCCCCTCTGTACCATCCCCTTTGTTTGCTTTAAGATAGAAAGGGTTAAGTATTGTAGGCAGGAGGTAGATGTAAGTACTCCCTTGCGGTTTTAATTGAGGCCTTTTTTGAGGTTACATAAATAAATAGTTACACTAATAACAAGTTCATACTGCAACAGTAATTTGATTGAAAAAATCGCACTCTATATTTAATGTATCTCGTATACGAACCCAAAGCACCAAAAATTGAAGGATATATGTACAAGCAGATTCGCCACCAAAAACAATTTATTTTTTGGTGGATACGAAACCTTCTGAAAATTTTTTTTTTGAATTACAATATTAATAGATTATCATTACAAGTCTAATTTTCTTTAAAAAGTACTAAATAGTAACAAATTTCATGATTCTTAGTATGACATAGAACTTCCGAACTTCCGATGGGTTCGGAAGTTCTATGTCATACTAAGGCCATCAATATTGTTCTCTGTTTTTCATGCTTTGATTTGTTCACATATTGAGCACATTGGAGAATCAGAGAGGCCTCATCATCACAATTAGCTCTACAACCCTTAGTGGGTCTTCCTACATTCATCTCTGTTTTGAACTAGTTCTCTCCAGTTTAGAAGCTCCAAGATACGTAGGTCTTTAAGGACGTTGTCGTTCCATCTTAATTTTGGTCTTCCCAGGCTTCTTCGCTCTACAGGTCTAGATTTTAGCAGGGACTTCGGTGCTTGATGCTCTGTCATTCTTTCCACATGACCCAGCCACCGAAGTCTTCCCAACTTTATAAATTGTGTCACTTTTGGTTCCTTAAACAGAGTTTCAAGCTAATCTACCATAAGTGCATGTCTGTTTTATAGACTTTTGGTTGTGTATCTGTTAAAATGCAATTCAAGATTATAATATAGGGCATAAACAGTGGACATCTACCTAACTTTCTAAGAGGCTTTCATCTTATAGCTAATCAAAATAACTCGAAGCTTCCAAACACCATAATTAGGTTTGCATGAAAAATAATGCTTCAAACAAAAGTCTTGTGATACGCAAAGCAATTATTATTTTTATAACGCAGTAATCCGGTCTGCATTTCATTAAATCCAAAGAGGCTTTCAAATAAGTAACATATATTATTATTATTTAAATCTGGCTCCCTTTTTGCACTGAAATGTAAGCAGGTTTCGTTGTTTGTAATGTGTCATCTCATCAAATATGCTTAAAGACTAGGGACGGACAGGCGGGTGCCCCTCCATCGATGCGTGAAGCTGGGCATACAAAGAGATGCTGAATTTAGATAAAAAATAAATTATTTTAATGCTGTACGTATCTGGTACAATACTTACATAAAGTTAATTGTAAGAAAAAAGATTTGAAAAATGACTACAAAAGCAAAGAAAACAATGTGCCTACACAATAAAATAAGCTTATAAATTTATTATTTGTAGAATTATAAAGTTATTCTTTGTAAATTGATTAGAATATTTTACACTTACACTTACATATTCACACACTTAACATTAGATGTGTATTTATTTCGCTGCTAATCAGAGTGGTTGATAATCTTGGCGTGAAAAACCAAAATTTGAAAATGAGACGTTGCTCGAAAACTCCTTAACTTAACTCCTTCCTCTTCCCCATTTACTTTCCTTCCCCAATTTCTTCAACCTATCAACATGCCCCAATTGGGGATGCCATAGAGTCTGATTTAATATATATGAATTTACCTACTTAAAGGTAATTTTTCAGTAGGTAGGAACTAGATATACCTATCTAAGTGAAAGTTAAAAAAATAATTACCTACCTTCTTTTGTATTTGACCAAAATAATATTCTCGTTAGTTTCATCCCTTGGAAATGTTATTAAATAGAGGGATGAAAATGACAAATGTCTCGGACTGCGATTAATGGGTTATGATAATTATGTATTAAATGCATTCGCTTGATCCCCTAGAAATTGCATTCGCAATGCAGATTACTGTATTAATGCAATGGATGTGCATAATTTGATCCGTAGGTATTGCATAATAATTTCTACCTATGTATATAAAAAAGTGTGAATTTACTTCGTAACATTCTTATATAAACATAATATATCTATAGGCGTGTACCTACGTAATTATGCAGAATTAAGTTAATTTACATCAGAACAAGTTTGCAACTAGGAATCGAACCCAGGATCTCTCGTCTTACCGGGACAAAGCACCTTAATCAAAGCGGCCATTGGGACCTATTTTTTTAAGGATAACAATAATTATAATAGGATAACTTGTAAAGCGCCGTTTTGTGAGAAATCACCTCTAGGGCGCTGTATACTTTATTATGACTTCTTAGGCTCTACCTAGAACTATTATTTACAAATAGACGCAGAAAACATAGTTAATAATATATACTTATTGTTTTGTATTAATTATACTTATATAATACACTTGCTTAGCGTGAATTTACTAGATGATCATTTGTGGAAAAGTGTGTGAAAGAGGTAAGTTTTTCCTGTGGGGAAAATTTAACCCGGACATAAAGTCTGGTGAAGAATAAATTGGATAATTTGCAGAGCACTGTTTTGTGAGAAATCACCTCAAGTGCGCTGTACCTGTACCTGTACCTAGCAGGTAACTCCCGATAAACACACTTTAATTAGAAATTTTATGCTTGGAGGAGATACGACTTTGCACGCGGAGGACACCTCACTTTTAAAACATTGGACATTGCATAATTTTACATTGGCTACACCATCACTTTTCATATTACATTTATAAGAAGATTACTGTCAAAAATGGAGTTCATAACGATATTTTTGTCTATCACATATTCAGAATTAGCAATGTTATGTTCAACAATTTTTATCGACATTTTTGCTGCTATATTGCTAAATAAATAAAAATGCTGTGCATTGTTTCACTCCATAATATGTTCAGATATATCAGTATTGTCTTCTTCTTCAATCTTATATTACATTGATGGGTACCTAATCTAATAGTAATATTAAAATGTTGTTACAATAATCATTTGCAGAAAGCATGCTTTCTAACCTTGGATAAGAAAAAATACAATTTTGAACAATCAGCAATGATTATAAGGCAAACAAAATTTATTAAAAATACCTGCATAAAAATATTGGCATCAAAGTGTAAATAAATATTGTTTCCGTATTTTTCACAACCCTCCTTCTTAATTCTAAAGCTCTCTCTCTGACCGAAAGCCCCTCTTTGAGCCAACTAGCTAGTAGCAAGTAGTAAGTTCGGTAGGAGGAAGCCAGACATGCCCCTACTCGATACTGGCGGATGAATTGGAAACATAATAGTGATAATAAAAACCTTGTTCCCGTCTCTACTGAATTATTCACCCCACCCTACTGTATTCCCGGGGGGCATGTTTACACAATAAGCGTGCGGGGTACTACTTTGGTACAAGGGGGGTTATCATGAGAACAACTTCTGTCAAGAAAAGCTCAGGCACTTTTGTGCTTTGTACTTTGTACTTCAGAATTTTTTGGCTTACCGTTAACCTGGTGACTTAGATTTTTTATGTAAAGATGCGAGGGAGGAAATTGAAGAAAATTCTCGGATTTAAAGACTTGCTTAAGGATTTTATAACGTAACTATAAAGCAGAAATTGTATTGAATAAAGGCACAAAAACCCTTAAATGGTGAACTCTAGCGTATTAAAATTTTCTCGTCGGAGTTTTCAAATCAAAACTGCACGTTTTTAGCTCAATGGGTCAAATAAATCGAACGATTTAAAATAATCTTATAATGATTTTTTTTGGGGTATTGTGCCGTGTTGTGCTACTTTCTTCTTTACACAATGTTTTGGATAGCGTTACGGAGTATATCATCAGGGTAGAGGTGACGATGGGCACTGTAGCGCTGTCCAAAACTTAAACTAAAGAAGGAGGTAGAGTTAAGCGGCATAATATCGCAAAATTAAATCACTATAATACTTTCAGCTGCGAAAATCTAAAATCATGTCTTTGAAATAATCAAAAGTAGTTCAAATTTTTTTGTTATACATTTTAAATCCAAATACCTTAAAAACTTGTATACCTGCAAAATATTCCTAGATATTGTACTAATGAAATATTATAATTGAGAATATGAAAAATTGACATGATTTTTTTAATTTCTTACACCAATACAAATTTGAGCATATTACATATAAGAAATAACGCCATATAAATATTTAACAAAAAATGTTTACAAATATTTATACACAAAAAAATTTCAAGAAAAATCAAATCTCAGAGGAAATTTGGTTCGGGAGCAATATACTCCTCCATACCGGAGAAATCAATTTTTAATAGGTATAGGTACATTCTAAATTTTTAATTTCGTATTTCAAATCAATATCTCAAGCCAAACATAATTACATTGAGCCATGAAAATAAGCAACTAACGTAATATTTAATAGTAATTATAGAAAATAAGAAGTCATATCAATTCGTACGCAAATTCAAAGATAATTTACAAAATCATGTAGCTGTCGTGTGAAATTAAACATTGTTAACAAATTTTTAAATATTTGTAAAAATATCTGCAAATTGGTTATAAAAATAATCGTACGATTTCACACCAAACATTCAATCAATTTATTTATTGTGTGTTTAACGACGTGTTTCGAAGCTCCTGAATTTTGTGACAGCGATAAAAACTTGCTTGTAATGATTCCTTATTCTCAATCATTGTTTTATGCTAATTTATTTAGAAAAACGCAGTACTAAAAATAGTTGAGAAAAACGGAGTAATAAATTGAAATGGTGACAAAATAACTAATAATTTCTGAGAAATTTTCGTTAACTAGTTATCATAAATATCAATAAAACGGTGTATATTCAAAATCACATTTTTCAAGCAGTTAATAAAAAATAACTATCGTACATAAAGCTAAATTTGTTTGGTTTCCGTGTTTTATAAATAAAATTTCTTGTTCTTGTTATAATGTTTTGATTGTTCTCTTAAAATACAGATGATGCAATGTTGACATGATTTACATAAAACTAGTAGGAAATTATAAATATTTAAAATAACAATTATTAAATATTTTATCATCATCAAATAATCTGTATTTATTTTATCCACATAGTTAGTATATTTACAAATTGCAAGGATGTTTCAAAATAAACAAAAAGTAAAAAAAATGTGTAAAAAAAACATGCGTTAAAAAAAATTACACTTAACACAAAAACACTTACATAATATATTTTTGTGAGAGAAAGCTTAGCTATTTTTCATAGCTTCATCTATTTCTGTAGTCAATAACCACATACGTTTATACCAACAACGTTTTAGAATTTACCTACTTGATATAAATAAAAAATAACTTTATAAAATACTCGTAATTATTAGAAGTTAGGTACCTATGTATATATTATTATGTCAAGAAGTAGTATTATTCCAAAATATAATATTATTTTTGTCTAACTAATTCATTCAGTCAACATTTCGCCTGCATTGTCCGTCCACTACAATAGATATCTCATCAGGGCCTCTTGTTCTACTGAGGAAGTGATTATTTTGTCTACAGCGACCATCCCTCTACGGGGCTACGCCTCTACAACGCAGTTCGTAGCTCGGGGCTCGTAGCAGGCGGAGGCTATGTACTATACAGTTGGCCGGGGTCGAGGATAATAATAATAATTTGGGGTAGACAGTACTGTAATCTCAAAGGAATGATGCGTTTGTGCACGGATTTCGTTACAACAACTTTACTTTCGTGATATTAAATCTAAATATTCGTTTTTCCCTCATTTCTGTCCATAAAGCTGGAGTTACGAGATCCATAAAAATTATTTAAAAGAAAAACCACAGTATTTATAGATTTTTGTAACATTTTGTAATATTCAAAGTACGTTTTGCGTAGTTATAACAATAAAATATATTCAATAATTATACCAATAGTACATAACTAGTCTTTAAAAATCGACCTACAATTTGTAAAACAATCTAACCTATTAATTGGTTATTTAGTTGAATCGCTGTTTAGGTACTTTTTCGTATTTTGTTTCGCTTTTACAGATAGATTTCCTGTTTTAAATTTTGGTTCAATGTAGTTTTTAGAGAAATAATTTGTCAATAGTATAATTATTACAATAATTGAGAGATATTCACGTAAGTTTTTATTTTAATTATATTAATAAGGCGTCATTTTTATTGCTTTCAGCATCTATGGGTAATTTTTTCTGGAGCGTTTTGTTCAAATATTAGAAATACATTCGTAAATTTAAAAAAAATATTATGTTTTAAATCTCAAACGAATCGTAAAAAATCCGTTCTAGCCAATTTAAAAGCGTTTACATACCAATTAATCCGGACCCTTAGAATTCCTATGCCGTGACATGTTCAGGGATGAAATGAAATTACAACCTTCGCATAGGAAATCACGTCTGAAGGCGTTACTTCTGCCAGTCCCCTGCTTTACCCCCCTCACCCCACGGCTTCATCCCCGACACACCACTGAACCCTCTTAGTGTTCTGTGCTGGAGCCAATGCCACGTTCTTGGTCCTTTTATCTCGTTTTTGGGATTTAAGGAACGTTATTATTAACTCTGCATTATGAATAGGAACGCATTTTCCATTCTGTATTATTATCTACTAGTAGGCAGCATGTTAGGTACTCATATTATTATTTATTAATTGAAAGAAATATATTTTCTCTATTTTTTTATTTAGCTTCTCACTGGAGGCCCTGAGCAAAAATATCCCTCAGGGCTTTGTGGAGGGTCTTTTTAGAGCATGAAAGGATAGGTAGTTCTGGGAAGGAAACAAGCATGAGGGGTGAGTAGGAATCTAAGGGTCAAACTGTCCAGGAGTGACGGACGTATGAATCACTGAGAGTGAAAGAGTCCGGCTGGAGAAGTCTAGGTTAGGTCTTCCTCAACCATTTTCACCCGATCCGCCACGCAGTTACCACATTTAGCGATAAAACATAGACAAACATCACATGAACCCGACACCACTACAAATCACAAAACGTAGCGAAACACTTGGGGTGACTTACAGCAAGGGTGTTGGTTATCCAGTAAACATTCCCGGTGCGGCGGTACCCAAACCCGCCTCTCAAATTGATCTATTTCAATGAAAGATTCTTCCAAAACCGGTCAATAATTGTTTTAAATTTGCGGTAATACATTATTTTCTAGTTCTTTTTTATTTAGATTTTCGTTAGGTAGTTAAACAAAGTCGCACAGCGATTACTGTCGTTTATGAACAATTTTGTTAATTCAATCAAATTACACGTTATGCAAATCATTTTATATTTATCTTAATTTCAAACATTAAGGCAAATTATCATCTACAATTATACCTGAAAACTTGTTTATATCAAATTAATAATTAAATTATTGCTTTTGCCAATTTTAAATTTTATTAACCTATTCAATGAAAAAGAAATGAATATTCTGTTTATTATACAATATGTGTTTATTAAGAATCTTGCCGTACAGGGTACAGATATTAATGCAAGTAATATCAAATGGGAAAAATCACCTTGAGAGGTCATAAAAAAATCCAAATAAATATATTAGTTTTGAGTGCATCTGAAAACTATAAACTATTTTTGAAAGAGGATAAAATATAAATTTAGAATACAAACAGAAAAAAGGGTTAAAAATAGCTCACCTTACATTATTAACTAAAATTATTGATAATGAAAAAAAGTAAATACACTAACATATTTTATTGGAAAAAAATGTATTATTGTAAACGTATCTATCGTCAATTAATTTTTTTTTCGTTCCATGTAAAAATAAAATTAATAAAAAATCAAAAAGTTTCAAATATTTTTTCGAATTGCGGTCGGAAACTTTGGTTACATAAAGGTGTACAATTTAATTGATTTAACACCGTTTAGATAATATTTCTTACCATAATAGTAAGGGAGACACAAGGATTTCTGTGAGACATACTAGAGTTGTTCCTAAAACTGAAAAAAATGTACTGAAGGATTAAAGAGAAATTCACTATTTAAATGCAGATAGATGGTTATAAAGAAGTTAAGAGTTTTGGTTAAAACTCCCCTCAACTCCGGTAGGTCAAAAATTCTAAGACAGAATATTTGATATCTTAAAAAGTATTCTGTTTAGACTTGTAATATTTAAGTTTCGTGCTTAGCCTTCGTTTTAAAATTATCTTCTTCAAATGGCCGCTATTACCACAAGCATCAATTATTCTGTTTTCAGCAGACTTTATTATAACGGTATAAAATCTTAACATTTTAAAGTTACCATAGACGAGCCGATTCGAATCGGTGATTTTCATCGTAAAAGTTATAATTTTCACGTCATTTCAGTACAGGGATAGGCAGTCCGAAGGATTGACACACACCTCTTTCATGACACACACCTCTTTCATGACACACACCAGCTTCATTCACATTCGTAAATCGCCTCATAAATGTAATACTCTTTTATTATTTCAACTTGACAAGACTCAACTTATGTATTACAATGACTTATCAACAACGTCTTGTGATGGGAATATCCGTTTTCTCCCTCCATTCTCATGAATGTAATTTAGTAATTAGCGTTCTAGTAAAATTTACTTCATCTTGTGTCCAAACCATGAAAAATATGTTGTTTAATCGATACTTATGTTTTAGATTCTTGAGTTTTTCTCCCTTTATTTTCTCAAAAACACCCGTAGTGTTCAATAAATTATTATTAGAGATACTTATACTTTTTTGTGAATACCACACAAGAGACCCAACTGCTAGCCAGTGCAACTATGGCATCCCCAATTGAGGTATGTTGTGCGACTGAATAAAGTGGGGAAGAGAAGGAGATGGGAATAAGAAGGTGGAAAAGTTTCTGGGTATTAAAATCTCCCCACTAAGCACGGCTAAAGTCATTTCAAGCAACATTTCAATTCTGAATGGTGGTCTTATACCATAGATACTAAGAGTATCTTCCACAAGTAATATTATTTTAAATGAATAATTTGTCTATCAATCAAATAATAATATGTACTTGCGCACGCCGGGATTCGAACCCGCATTGCTAGTCGTAAGCGTTCTTCTTGGGCACGGAGGCTGGCCAAACTAATTGCTTAATTTTTGTACTGCGAAATTATCTCTGAATTATTAAGATAATCAACTTCCAAGTCAACAGTGAATTTTGGATCGTTCTCTTTGAATATCGCTTCGGTAGCAAATTGAAAACGGCTCAAAACTTTGTTAGTCTAAATTATTCTCAATGGTTAAAAGCTTAATGTAACCTTAGCCTCTTAAGGCTTCGGCATAATGTTAATTAAATATGCCCAAGCCAAAGTTGGCGGGAACAAGTGTCCCACCAAACCACCCATCTTGCGGATAGATCCAGAAGCTTTGAAATACATCTATTATGCAGAATACAGCTTTTAATTTGAGCTGGTTGGTTACCGTGTAAGAACACTCCAATTTGTTTATAATTTTATCCAACATTCGGAAGCATTTTCTGTAGCGTCAATGTTTCGATTAGAAATAAAAGAAGCGTTTTAAATTAAAGTAGGCAAAGAATAAAGAACTCCGTACATAACGCAGGCAGGCGAATATTAACTAATGGAATCAGCCTAAATAAGTGTGTCAATGGAGCTTCAAAATTTTCTATATAGGGTGCGCTGGTATCCTAAAATTGTTGAGCTTTTCTAATGTAATAAAATTACTTATCTTTAACTATAATAGGGCTTTCAAAAGTCAAAATACGGTAAAAATATTTAACCATAATTTCTCCTTACACTCCTTCTAGGTGGCTAAACCATCTGAGAATCTCTTTCTTAATCTCACCCATTACACTCTATCCGAATTCCTCTTACGATTCTTGTTTTTTTTTACATAAACGCCTCGGGGATCCCATTTCTACAGCATTCAGTCTACTTTTATTCTTCCTCTGCCAGTTACTTGCCTCACACATACATCAGTTTAGATACCGGCACTCCTTAGTCAACCCTAACTTAAATTACTTCCTGCACTGGCCGAGCCCATCCCATTTTTTCCAATTCACTGTGAAAACAAAATATTATAACACATGTTACTAAAATGTTAGATATTAGTAGAGTTTATACGGCCTGAAGAAGCTACGGTAGTAGCGAAACCCGGTCGGCACAAAATATATAAACAATAAAATAGTTTTTTTTTTTTTCAAAAGAAGTGGTGTTTACATATTGTTTCATTTAAATAAAATATGTACTTTCGACCTTTGACTTTAACCCAACTAATTTGGGTTTTACCGTCATTATTAGGTGTTTTACAATAATCTTTATAACTCATTAAAATTCGAGCCTTTAAATCTGTATACAAATAAATTCCGCGTAAAAATTTAATAAGCTTTTAAATCGAAAGAAATTTAATTTTTCGTCTTAAAATAAAATTCAAATAAGCGTGTTCCGCCCGAGCTTTTCTTCCGTCGGGGGAAAAGCATTATTAAGCTCTAACAACGTTTCTCTTCTTAACGTTATTCTAGTCTACCATATTTTTATTTGTGAGCAATGCCATAGCCTTAATCAGAGGCTTCTAAGGAAAGTAAATCAGATTACCTGTTAAGAAATGGAAAAATATATTTGAATTCATTTCACTCCTCTCGTTTGTCGCGGGCGGATTTATTTTGAACACTGTAAAAAAAATCTATTTAAAAATTCTAAAATACAATAAATCACTGAATATTTTGTTTAGAAAATTCTTTGAAACAATTTGTTAAATTCGCGTAATCTCAACTTTCAGAAATCATTTATGCTTTCAATAGTATAGAAGCCTTTTCGATTGATTGTAAATTTTCCGATTTTTATTACGTTTTTTACGAAAAAGGTCTTTTTTATTCAAATACCTTTGTGTGTGGGAACATTTTTAATGCTTTGAATTGAGACATCGGAGTAATTATTTTACATTTTAATATTGTTTTTTTTTTAATATAGTTTTGTGAGATACAAAGCCGTTACATTCTTCAACTTGCATCTTCAAACTGACCGGTCCGTACCGATATACATATTTTGACCAAAGTTATATTGCTGTTGAATCAAATTATTACAATGCAATTCGAGCATCAAAATGTAATTGTAAAAATACACATATTTACATAATAATATGTACCATTTATCTAGAAGGTGTATCCATGAATGAACAATCTCTAAATTCTATTACTCGTATTTTTTATATTTTTCTAGTGCTTTGAGTAGAATGAAAAAGTACTTGAGCAAAGTAAATTAAGTTTCCGTAAAATATCATTTTATTTGCCTCTGACGGAAGGCTTGGTACGTTACATTAATAGTTTTAATTCATTCATGTAATTTTCTATCCGGTAAGAAATACCCTGCGTAATGTAAGAAAATAACTATCTTAGAATATTACTACCATAAATTAATTCAATTCTAAAACAGATGACAACCAAAAATATCAATTTAGCAGTGGCAAACCCAACTTTAGAAATAAATTGTTATCCCGAGCCATTTCCTCCAGTAAGATTGATTGAAAAGGTTCCGCACGGCTTCGAACAGCAAATTCAATTGTTCCACAATTCAATCGAGAAACACTTGTTGTTTATTGTGATTCAATTGTAGGCACTGTTGGCAGTTCCTTCCCTTACCCCTACCCACCCCCTTCCCATCAGCCCCCAAAGCCTGGAGCTATGGGCTGCCACGCCGAGGGTACTAGGGGAGCTGTAGACCGGGGTAGGCCCGGGGTGAAGGGTGAACAATAAACGGAAATGAGTCAAGAAGGGGTGATAATGGAAGTCAAATCTTTGGGGATTATTTGGTTAGGGGATGATTTGGAAGAGAAATTGTTTTACTTCAAGGTCATTGGAAATTTCGCGATTTTCTCTTACCCTCTTATGGAAAGTAACAATGTATCTTTGTTTCTTATTGTTTTGTTGTATTTGTAGTTGGCATTTCACACATTAGTTTATTTAAATATTGGTAACTTCAGTAAAATTGGTTTGATATAAGATAGATAGATACCTATTCTGAGCAGTCTGAGCTTTCAAGTCGATTCGTTCTCCTTAGATGGATGGACTAGCGGAAATGATCAATTTCCTGAACCAAATAACTACATTTTCACCTTGGAATCATTTTGCAGTTGAAGCTCAAGTACTTAGTTATTCACATGAATTTCAATTAGTTTTCTAATTAGAGATTAATATTGGCGACATTCCACTTAATAGCAAATTTCTTGTGTACCTTCCTGCCGGTTTGAGGTTTGACCCAAGTAATTGAATTAGTGTTTGAAAATCATTATTTGACGTTGAGAATATAATTTCAGTAAAATTAAAACCCATTTTTTGAAGCTGTGGGTGACCTAATTTTTATTGAGATTTGGCATGTATTTAAGCTGCATATCACGTAGTGAGAAAACTGAAAAAAAATTGATGAAATAATTTAGAATAACTAACAAAACAATCATCATACCATTTCTGTTTAAAAGTGTGTAAACGAGAAATTAACGCCATAATACATAGGCGATAGGTAGGTACTCTGTCTTGGCACAAATTACTGGCTTTAACCACATTAAATTATACCTAACTTAATATTCTCAAAATTATTTTTTATTTTATAGTCTCCGTAAAACACTATGCACACTGATATATTACAAAGACTATGGACATAAAATGTCATAGAGCAAAGAGATAGAAATGTTAAATTTATTTATTGATTTTGTTCATTTACGTAACATTATAAACCTTACAAGTTATACAAAATTTATCTAATTGATTGTAAAAGTATCTACCGTTAGATTTATAGGTTTTCTTTCGTTATTCTCGTCGGGATTTAATCTCTTGAATTGATCTCGCCAAGTCTTCTTGGTGCATTCATGACATGTTTTTCTACGTTCCTTTCTCCGTACATCCGCGTGTACCTTGAGCATCTCCTATCCTTTTCCTAAATTTTTCTTCCTCTCTCCTTTACCCACCAATTGGTTGCAAGACAATAAAAAACTCCAATCTCAAATAAATAAAAAAATACGTAATAAAATGTTGTCACTAAACCTTAATAATTAACCACATGCATCTTTGTCATGTATGTTTGTATTACCTAAGCTGTTTATTAATGCCATTTAAAAAAATAAATAATAAAAAATAATGAAATATCTTCCCCTCCTTCTTTACTTTCTTTAGTCCAAAATATTCAACAAATTGTGAAAAATCTCATTACTCCCATTAGCTGCAAGAATCGGGCAGTAGAAACTTCTAGTCAATCTAATCACATTTCATAAGGCACATATTAAGGTTTGTCTGAGCACTTTTGTGTTTACATGGATTTAAAAAACAAGATCTTCTCTTTGAGTCATCAGATTTTTTCATTCACATATTTTGATCAAGGGGTCGTGTAAAAATAAATAAAAAACGAAATATATTGATTTGATTAGCCGCTTCAGAAGACGAGGGCATTCCCAAAGATAAATTCTTCAATTTATTTGGCAATCAAGTTTCGTCACTTGGCGTTTAATCCGATTAGCTTCCTCAAGGTGGGGGGAGGGGTTAGGGGGTTGATTCCACCCTTACTAATTCCTCCGTTGATTAGAGACCGTAGGTACTGCCAAACGAAAGATTCATCTCGAATCTTGAATCACAAGTCACCCATTTACCCCCGTGCAGCTTCCAATCATGGACCACATACTGGATGAAGGCTGTGACGGGACAGTTCACACCCTTTAGCGAAATGCGGCATATTAGAAAATCAACACGAATTATTAGGTGCCATTTAGTGAAACGTTCTAAACGCTTTTCCTGCAAAGTAAATTTTTTTTTTTGAATTCTTAAAACTCAGATCTTGTGCTGCACACGTACACTATAATCGTCATATTATATAAATTATAATGCTGACGTGTAATTAAGCAATTTAGCCTCTCAATTTTGAATTTTAGATATGCTTAGTAAAATATTTTTAAACAATGTTTTTTTAATTATGTAAATTCGTTGATAAATTTACATTATCTTAATCAAGAAAATGCATTTCGCTATGAATAATAAGGCATTTATGCATTAAAAGTTATGTAACTGTTTGTATGTTTGCTGTGTATTATTTACTAAAAAGCGCTAAGTCACATTCCTGGGAATCGTATTTAGTTATTCACAAACTGGTCTTACGACTAATAAATGAAGAAATTATTAATGCTAATTCATATCATAAACTTATTATAACGAAACCTGTGTTTCAAGCAATACAGCTTTTTATCTGTAAATTTTGCCATTTTTTTTATTATTTCTCAACGTTTAAAAAGATTAATCCCTACTTTAGACCATCCCTTTGGATGCAATTAGCGTTGCCTTCAGCCCTCTGATTTCTTCAGGGTGGTAAACCGATCCGTATCAAAATCAAAGGTCATTGCTAGATCGCTACATCTGTAATTAAACGATTGGAAATATTCTCTAGGACCGAGTTTTATCGCTTGAAAAAATGTGTTTGCTAAATACGAGATGATGGGTTGTAAAAATAATCTATTGAAACTGTTATTACGTGTCTCATGTGTTGAATTCGTGTTCTTTACGATCGGAAATTCATAAAACTCGCAATTTTCTCGCGAGTGTGAATAATGGTATTTATTTCTCATTAGTATCCAAATTTATGTCTGAAGTCACTGTTTATTATTTTTATACCGCTGTATAAGTAACACCTTTAACTATGTCACACTAAATGTCCTGTCATAACACTCAGCACGACGGAAGTTCACGCATTCAAAAAACCATAAACATAAATCACGTCGCATCAGCGAGTCAATTAACCCAATACGCTCCACCAAACTTTTCCCTAATAAATATAAACGCCCTGAAGACCATGACTCTTGACTATAGCCCTCGTTTTCTTTTTGTTACAGAAACATGTCATCTAAAAGAAAGTCTCCGCCCACAAAACTTCACGAAGGCGTTACAGCATCGACCGTCGCAGCTTTGTCGGAAGCTCCTCAGATCTCCGTTTCCGACTTCGATCGGACGGATTACTCCAACGAAGAAAACAATCACCCAAAACCCCTCATCAGGAACAACTCTTTAGACCACAGAGTGGCTTTCACAGACCTCGAAGAATCCAGCAACAATTTCGAAAGTGATTTAGAAGAAGGAAGAAATTCAAACACTTTTTATAAAGTTACTTCGTCGAGTTCCAACGCTAGTTCAGTGGTGCATAGTGACGAGGAAATCGACCACACTTTAGAAGAAGACGTTCCTCCTAAAAAGCAGAGATTTGATATCGAACAAGAAACGAAAATGACAAACAACCTGCTAGTTCCTGCTACCCTGTCAGCAATTAATCTTCATCATGAACAACTGGCCAGGCACCAAGCTGCCTTACACGAGGCGGCAGAAAGACGAAGGAGCTCCTCTGAATGCAGTTCACCAAGCTCAGAGTTCAAGTCCAACCTGAGCAGTATCTGTAACAATAATAACTCTACTTTGCTAAACCATAACAATTCTCCTCTGGGATTAGGATCTGGGCCCCAGAAGAGAACAATGGATGATGTTCTAAAGAGACTAACTTCAAAAATGAATCACAGCACTATCAAAGAAGAAAAAAGACCTACACCATCAACTACACCGATTAAACACGGGTAAGCGTAACTACTTGTATTTCCTTGTTTATTTTTTCATTATTATTAATTGTTTTGACCTTTAACAGAAGAGATACCACCGAATATTTTGCATGAAGATAAACTATGATTAAAATGAAGATTTAAATACGTATCTGAATGACCTTCACAAAAAATAGATATATTCTGCTTGCAATAATGCCTCAATGCCGTATTTGAAGTGACATTCCGATAATTATCTTTGCAATAATAAAATTGCATCGTCTATGATAAGGCCGCAACTGTTTATTGTTTAGCGTAAAGAAAATGTCAGTTTAACAAATAGGAATATCGTGCGCGCAAATCTAAACAATAAATGGGTTAGCAGATCAAGGTATTGGAAAAGTTCCCACTGAGCATTGACGACAGAGATTTTATCATAAACATGAAGTTAAAAAATGAAACAATTAGGTGCTTACCTACAAAACATGTACTTATTGATTAGTGTCATCACTTTGAATGGGTTAGGTTAGATTTTGGTTTTTTCCAAATAATTCCTGATACCACCATACAACCTAACATAATATAAGATGACCTAATCTACCTTTGTTTTCCTTTTCTGGTACCATATCGGAAGTAAGCTATCTTCACAAATATAAACTAAACCTAACCTCACACAAACTTTTGAAAGTGATTCCAGATCAATCGTATTTAGTATCTACTTAAAATCACTGGAGCGACAGAGCAATTAAAATATTTTTTCTAGGCTAACTTTTTTCGCACATATTAAAAAAATCATACCTTCGAATTTGAATATGGAGACAAACAAACTGATTATAGTTCTATTTAGCCAATGAATTCCCATATCTTTTTTTCTATATATAGTATAGTTTTAGGATTTGCAAAAAATATATAATTAAATCTTTAACCTTTATTTTTTTTAAAGAATCTAGAGAATATTCATTTTGTTATATTTTAATGTACAACATGGTATATAGTCGTTTTAATATAATATATATTTTTTTTAATTTGCCACATGTTGGCAACAAAGCAATCCGAGGTTTTGGAAATAGTGCCATAATGTGGTAAAAAGCGCTCGAGTGGTTAACAAATGTTTATTAAATCAGACAAAATACATAGCGTGGAAAGCGCTTTCACTTTGATTGAGTCTTCTAGAATTTTCCTTTCAATTTAACTTGTGTTTTATGAGTAAGTTTTATGAGAATCTAGTCATAATTTTCCTCAAATGATTTATTTATATTTTCCGATTATTAATGATTTATAATGCTGATTGTCAGCCTCACAATAATAACAATCATTATAATAATAGACAATGCACATTTTCTAGGAAAACAACACAATGGATAATGGCTTCGTTCATTATTGTCGAGGATACAAAAAAACAATATTATTAATAATAATATATTACTAATAGCTATATCTAATTGAACTGTAATACCAATCAATGCACGATTATAAAATCACAAATAACAAAACGTGTTATTCAGAAAGACATTAATAATGTTGCATGCCTGTTTTATGTGTTGATTAAACAATGTTGCAAAAATTCAGCGATAAGTTGACTTATCTCCTTGTATTGTGAAGAATTCACAAACCTAGTGACCCACTGAACTCCCGGACATCTTGACTTCAAAATTAATGATAAAGTCACTATTTGTACCCGTTCGCATTCGGTATTATTACCGAGTCCAATTAATAACAAGAACAACATGCTTTGTCGAAAACTGTCACATCTGATAATAGTGCGATTATCATTTTGAAATAAATGGAAATTGGAGCAATTTAAAAATAGATTTACTAATAAAAATACAGAAGGTGAAAAAATGTAAGACGTTTTATTTTCGTATATAGACAAAGGTTGTGGTAAATTTTCATCCGCTCTGATGACGGCCACTGCAAGGCTCCCCGAAACGTTAAACCAAGAAAGACGAATAATAGTGAAAATAAAATTGAATGTTTTTACTATAAATAGAAGAATGAAGTATGTTTTTCCAAGTTGCGAAAACTCTCTAACGTTGCACTCAAGCGTTATGAAAATTTCCAAGTTTCTGTCTCCGATATTTTCAAGGACATTTTCACCATTTACAATAACTTGACAATGTTTAACAATCTCCTCCACATCTACTACCACAGCAAGGGAAACATGTTGCTTGCGATGAAGGAGGGAGAGCTTAGTTGATAGAGGGCTTAGCCAGTCAAGGAATTGAATTCACGACGCCTTGGTGGGACCCAAACGCGATGACAATTCAGCCACTGACCGGTCGATGTTTAGGCATCAAATATTAGATAAGATACGGTCGAAAGCATAGCCGAGTTATAATTTTAAAAAATGCTTCTATTTTTAGTAAAAGCATTCAACAATTAAAAATAATTTAAGAAAAAGGGCAAAATGCCTAATACTTGTTTGTTTTGGTAACCTTTTTGTAGTTACTAGGTAGTTTCACCATTAAAAGATCCTTTATTAATACTTTTACAATGGTTGTGTCACCCACACAAGTGTATGTGTGTGTTCGAGATACATCATTAGGGTTGCCGATGCTTATGTTTTAAAATACTTGCAATAAATGTACAAAATCCCCAAATTGGGAAGAACAAAATATCAAATTCCCCGCATATTCCCCACAAGCTCCTCTTGCCCTCAAAATAAAACAAAATGGTCAAATAACAGTAGGCAAAAAAGGAAGCATACAAAACAAGTAATATAATCACATATACGGTGTGCCAGAATTAAAAATGAATAACTGAAAAAGAAAAGTATTGTAAACGAGAAAAAAGAGTTAATTGAAGAAAAGAAGATAAAATAGTATTTTTCTTAGTAGAAATCTTCCACTGAATGTAAGTATTTTTCAATATGGTTGGATAATCAAGAAATGCCAAGAATCGCGTTCTCCCCGCAAAATACCCAATTCTTGAAAAAACTAAAAAAATCCCCGAAATTTGGGTAATTACCCGCAAATTGGCAACCCTGATCATTGGCTGGACTATAGCGGGCAGAAGTGCACGTATTCAAATCTTGTCCAAACGGTCACATTTACAAAAAAATTTCGATGTTAATATGAACCATTATACCCGATGATTTTTAAATGTTTAAACTACTCTACCAGTAAATGAAAACGTAATATTTGCAAGAGTAGCTCCGTTGTCCAGTGTCCACTAGGTACAAAGTTTCTATTTCAACTGGCGAAAGTAAATAAAAAGAAACCAGGTAGACACCGGTGCTGAGATTTCAATGATGCAATGCTACAACGCACTACGTAGATCTTACCGTGTTTTTACTCTTTCGCATATTCCCAAGAATCAAACCTTCTGCTTGTGTGGGTAAGAATAATTATTCACATGAAACCATCATTGTTAAGATAACAAAACCGACTTCTTTTAATTATCTTCGGAACAATTGACAAACACAAGCGAGCATACATTAATAAGAGGAATTGTACTCAGTCCATTAAGTATTGTTTTTAACAAAAAGCCATTTAACAAAAACGATTTATCTTTACGTTTTAATATGGCGGGCTCAAGGCACAACGGAGTCCTATTGTTTGATACGGAGGAATCTTTGCCTCTTTTTATAATGAAGATGTTCGGCAGCGATGGGAAATGCGCGGTTCCGGAACAATAAAAAAATAATATATTAAGAATTTTAAGAAAACAAATTTTTTCACTTAGATACCTTTTTGTTTATAAAAGTGACTGACACAAATGCTGTGTGGCATAAAATCACTGCTCATATATTTATAACAAGCTTCTGCCCGCGACTTCGTCTGCGTAGGTTTAGTACTTCGAGTAATCTATTTTATTTTCCTAGGTTCCATCTACGTTTATACCAAAATTCTTAACCCATTCATTTAAAATATGTATAATTCTTGATTCGATTCAAAGTATTAGGCGAGTACTTAAAATAAATTCACTAATAAAATGGAATTTTGATTTAACAATCATTGTTTTGCAAAATGTCATTCTCAAATTTTGGCATTTTCTATTTAACAATAATTATTATTTTCAATATATTGAAAATAAATAGCTGGCTTTATAAATTATAGCCTATATGTTATTCTGATGTATGAGCTGTATTATTGTAAAGTTTCATTAAAATCCATTCATTAAATTTCGTTTTAAAGAGTAACAAACATACATACATCCATATAAACTTTCGCGTTTATAACATTAGTAAGACAGTATGTTATATCATAAAAAAAAACAACACATGTTTTTAATTATGTTATTTAAGAGTTTCTAGAGTTAGTCTGAAACATAAATTACATTAATGATCAAAGTCTTACTAAAAAACACAAATCTATAAAGGTTACACAAAAAAGAATTCCATTGGTGGAACTTTCTTGCATTGCCAAAAACCTTAAAGAATGATCAAAATCATAGATTCTGATCGTTTTTAACTTTTTCAGTGCAGACTTTGATCATTGTTAACATTCACGCCGAAAATTAATAGATCATTTTTTCGGAAACATGAACGTTTGTAGCCTTTTTCTGATTCAGGCCAGGTAGGTTTAGCATGAATGAACTAAATGGCGGTATTTACTCGGAACCTCTTTGGGGGTGACTTTGATCATTATTTTCGTGGATTCTTCATATTGTTAAGCAATATAAGAATTTTACAGTTCGTAGCCTCGCCCCAGTTTTTAAAATATGTCGTTAGTTTCATACTGGAAAATTGTGCGGTAAGTCCTAACAAATCAGTGTCTCTTGGTGTACCGATCTCAACGGGATTGGAGTGCTCCTAGCTGGGGTGTTATAGTTGTATCATATCGTATCGATGTCGTTAGTTTCATCCGAAAAAATTGTGAGGAGGGGAATAAGAAAGGAATCAACTCATTTACCACGTTTACGTCTAAGGATTCTCATTTCTAATGGATTTAGTCTGCTTCATATCTTTCTTTTAAAAGACTGACGGCCTCCGTGAACGAGTTTCACGTTTATTTCATTAAAAATAATGAAATATCAATAAAAATAAAAATAATAATAATTGGTAGTTTGTAGTTTAACCTTTACTGTAGCTAGTGTTGAAACAGACGGCCCTAAACTCAGATCTATTTTTTAACAAATCACAGAAAGGACGGGCACGCTATCTCCTGCGCTCCTTCCAACGTGGTTTGCCCACCTTTCTCTGATTGACTCATCTATTAATTTGATTTATGATAAAAACTTAAGGAAGATTTTTTTCTTGAACAGTTTAAAGGTTCCATTGGCTTGTATGGAGTCGAAAGTCCTTAATGTAAACTGGCTTACTCTAAGAGATATCAGTTTTTTTTAAACTTAAGTTTATGCTTGGAGAAAATACAACTTTGTACCCAGAAGACACTATATTAAAAACACTGGATATTGCGTGATCAGACATTTGCTACTCTCCATTACTGTTCTTATTACATTTATGAGAAGATTAGTGGCAAAAGTAGAGTTGATTTTTATTTTGAAAGACTGGAGAATTTAGGACTTGATAATTTTTATGACACTATATTTGCGGCATATTCCAGAGTGGATGATATAACTATTCTCACTATCGGCCTGGTGTAATACCACCATTCGGAATTGGAACATTGTTTGTATTGCTCACAAATATGAATAATTTTTATTTTCATCAAGAATCAATGGTTGTTGTTTCGTTACCAGTTCTCTTCGGGTGGGGTCAAACGGCCAGAAGACAAAAGGCAGATTGCGCCATATTTGAGTAATGGCCACGTCTGTTAATGAGTTAATTTAGCTGCCACGGACCGAGGATATTATCAACAGTCTGTAGTCTGATTCCATACGTCTTCTGCATCTCCAACATCTCCTGTTTCCCGGATCCTTTATGTTGCGAGATTCTAGTAACAATGCATAATGCCTCGGTTATTCTTTAATCTGGACAGACAAGAGGTTTTGTGTTACTAAAGTGATACAGAAAATGGAACAACAATGGTTGGAAGACATTATTTAATCGTTTGATTATATGTGTTCAGTAGTTAAGAGTTTGGAAAAAGATTTGTGAAAATGTGATTGAAACTATGAATAGAACTATACGATACATTATAATTGCACGAAAGGAAATTTATTAAAATTCTCCAATCCTAAAGAGTCTGAAATTTAGTCTTTAAAAAAAACTTTACTTTGGGCACTAATCTTCTCATAAATGTAATATCAAGAGTTAGAGGGAGTTGCAAATGTAAAATCACATAAGGTTCAGTTTAAATGTAGTGTCCTGCGTATGTCCTCCAAGCCTAAACTTTATAATAGCACTGTGTTTATTTAAAGTGACCTGCCAGGTAAGTATGTTTTCTGTCTCTTTTTGTAAATAGGAACATTAGATAGAGCCTAAGAAATCAGAATAAATTGTGCAGCACCCTTTAGGTCATTTTTCACAAAAACAAATTATCCAATTATTACTATTATTATTAAAGGTGAAAGAAAAGATGTATTATAATGAGTAAGTAGAGGAAAGAAGAAGATGAGATCCTACAAAATCGCAAACCATCAAATCACAAACGGGAAATTAAATACTTGAATCAACAATTATTAAAGATCATTGAATGGAGAATAGGAGGGCATATGTATATATATAGTCGATACATTAATCAAGGACATCCTGGCATTATATCCTCTCTGAGTATTACTAACTACGAGTTACTTAGGTAGTAAGTGTGTTTCTGTATTTGTTTGCACATAATAAGATAAAGACTAGAAAATAACACAAAAAATCTGCGTTTTTACAAAAACGGCACTCAATCGTAATAAATCGTCCAATTATTATTATGAAAAATCTCGGGATTTATATCCCATGATTAATATATAATTATTGTAGATTTATGAAACTGAATGTACTTATTAAAATTTGCAGAAATTTACATTTCGAATAAACCCTGTATTAGTAAACTTTCAAACCATTGGAGATTCAGATTTATATCTGATATTTTTTGACAGAAAAACACATTTACAATATAGAATTATTATGTTGGTACTTTATCGCCTGGTTCTTACAATCAGATCAAATTTTGATAATTAAAAGTTCGTTGAACGTGAATATTTTTACACATTAAATTACTCAGAAATATGTCGCATCATCAGGGACAACCTAAATTAATATATATGATTATTGTATGAACAAAATACAGGTTTTTTTAAATATTACAAATTATACAATATATTTTGATTTTTTGGTATTTTTGGTATCAATGTAAAAATAAAAATATTTCTGGTATATAGTAGCACCATTAAATCCGACACAGATGCATCATGGCAACACGGATGATTGCATCCGAACCAAATGCACGCTGCACTTGATGTTGTCATCAAATATTTATCGAAACGCCATTGGTCAGCCCGATTGAGAGAAAAATCAAAAATTCCATCAGGCCAAAGCAGTAAAAATAATATAATAACTTCAGCACGATATCCGATTCAACCTTTCCGGGGACCCTCGCCTTTAATATTAAAAAAGTGATTCGCTTTTGTTAGATCCAAAAACACAAGCGAGGATACATTTTTTAACAGCACAAAATCAGATTGTTTTTTTTGCGAAAATAGAAAAAAACCATTTATTTTACTGATGTTGGTATATAAAATAATAATAATATTAATAATATAAATTATTTATTAATTTATATTATTAATATTATTAATTATTTTACAGACAGACCAATTGGTCATAATAGACCTGATATGGTTTTACATGACAAAATTAAAAAAATAACTTATATTATTGATGTAGCTATTCCAAATTCCTGTAATATTCAAAAATCTGTTTCTGAAAAAATAAGAAAGTATACAGATTTAGGAAATGAAATTAAAAGAATTTGGCATTCTCAGACTATAAAAATATTACGTTTTGTTATTTCGGCTACTGGCATTATACCTAGCTCTCTTATTAAAAATTTAGGCATATTAGATTTGTCAAAGAATTTGTATATAAAAATGCAAAAATCAGTCATTTTAAATACATGTAGAATTACGAAAGATTTTTTAAATATTTATATTGAGGGATCAGTAGGATTTATCGGTCAAATTAGGAATTCCACAGAGCCGAACCCTCTGATATGAAAATATCTGGAGACGGTGAATTATATTCCCATTTAATTGTTTGGTAGATTAACGTGTTGTTCTTGTATTGTTTTGTATTAATTATACTTATATAATACACTTGCATAACGTGGATTTACTAGATGATCATTTATATGGAAAAGTGTATGAAAGGGTTTAGTTTTTCCTATGGGAAAAACTAAACCCGTTCCTGTAAATCTGGTGAATAAAAAAATTTATTTATTATGCGAGCCGAACCCTCTGATATGAAAATATTTGGAGTCGGTGAATTATATTCCCATTTAATAGTTTGGTAGATTAACATGTTGTTCTTGTATTGTTTTGTATTAACTATACTTATATAATACACTTGCATAACGTGGATTTACTAGATGATCATTTATATGGAAAAGTGTATGAAAGGAATGGAAAAATATCCTATGGAAAAACTAAACCCGGACCTGAAAATCTAGTGCCTAAAAATATAGCAATAATAAGAATCGTAGGGGAAGGTTATACTTCTTTTTTATATTTTGTTGAATCAAAGTCTCATATTACTAAAGACTCCCAATTAGACCTGCTCAAGTATCAGGGCTCCATAAAATCACGATTAAATCTGGCTTCCAAGAATCTGGGCGACTTACAAAGGGCTAGCAGATTCTTCAATAGTGACCACATGTTAACCCTACACAAATCTCAAGTAAGCCAAATTGTTGAATTTTGGAGCTCACAATAATTGATAAACCACATGATTCTGTGCAAATCCATTTTTAATAGACTGATTGTCATATATAACGCACTAAATCAGAGTCTGTTCTACGGGTATTTTAATAGATTCTGCTCTGAGGAGCTAAAAGCATTGATTCCCAGTGCACCGGTGCACGAAACTTGAATCCCGTTCACAGTTGATGTTAGTTTCATGAGAACAAGTCGTTTCTTCGACTTTTCGAACTTCACCTTTTTTTGTTTGCAAATTGATCAAAATGTTGCCAAAAATGCTTCAGTGGCTAACCGGCGTTAACCGGTGGCTTTGTGAATACCGCACAAGAGTCCCAACCGCCTGGAGCCAGTGGACCTATGGCATCCCGATTTCGAGTATGCCATGATGCTAAAGCTAGTGGGGAAGGAAATCAGATAACGAAGAGAAAGGTAGGGAAGCATCTTGGTTTTCATATATGGTTACCAAATAAGGCCAACACCGTTAAGCCCTGATGATGGCATGGATGTACTGAAACCATCTAGCCTGATCATCTGATATACATACATACCTACACGGAGAAATATTTTATTCGTAAAAACGATCATTTTAATAGTAAAAACGGGACTGAAGTTCTTACGAACAAATTAACAGTGTTACAATGTTTATTGGCGGGAAAATGTAAGAATAATTTATTGGTATACGTACGAAATTAGGTATACCAACAAATTTTTCTTCAAATTTAGAAATTAGGTATACCAACAATAAGTTCCCGCCAATAAACATTGAAACCCTGTTAATTTGTTCGTAAGAACTTCAGTCCCGTTTTTAACCGTTTTTACTATTAAAATGATCGTTTTTTTTTCGAATAACATTTTTCTCCGTGTAGTGATATGTAGGTACACAAAGTTAGTTTCACAACATCACAAATCTTTCGACATTGAAGCCTTATAATTCTTCTGTTGCAAATCTTGTAACATTGAACGGAAATATTTTGTACACTGACTTCATTTCATATGAATGTGCGAACTCTGTTGATGTCCAATGTTCAATCACTGGCGTAATTTAATCAATCAGCCTTGTATTTATCAAAAATAAGCGTGGCAAGAACACCCAAAAAATCGCAAGGTCAACAATATTTGATAATTATTTTCAGTCAGTTATGTACATCGTTTTCCTCGAAACAAATGAGAAAAATACGAGTACAATAAAATGACCAATACACTCATAATTTCTTAAAAAGAGCATCGAACCGAGAAAATAAAATAGTAACATACATAAATCTTAACTCTATACTAGGGATGTTACGAACATTCGCATTTTCATTCTCTTATGCGAATAATTCGCATTATTTTAAACATTCGCATTGACATTCGCATTCGCAACAATCGATGCGAATGTTTAGCGAATGCGAATGTGTGCAATCATGTCGTGACTCGCCCACTGTCCACTTGTCTTCTGTTTTTCGAGCAAGCTCCGACGGTGCAGAATCAGGAGACACTATACGCTGTGAAATCAAAGCTCAATTTAAGGCATATCTAAATATGATGAAAACCCTTTGGACTGGTGGAAGACTAAAATGAAATACGACAAATTGATAGATCTGGCTCGTAAATATCTGTGCGCTCCACCGGCCAGCGTTCCGAGTGAACAATTGATCAGTGCAGCCGGATTTGTATCCATTGTTTTAGCCATAGGTTTTTTATATTTTCTAGTGTGTAGTTAGAAGTAAGATTGTAGAAATTATTGAAATTTGTACAGCGCCCTTGAGGTGATTTTTCACAAAAACGGCGCTATACAAGTCATCCAATTATTATTATTATTATATACGAGCCCCTTAGAAATCGCCTCATGGGAGAAAAGGCTGCAAAATTGCTATTTCTGAAATATAATATGCCTCTTTTGAACTTCGGTTATTAAATTGCTTAATTACGATTATAACTTACTGTATAAGAATTGATTTAATGTTTTTATTAAAACGATGATTAATGTTGACTAAAGTTTTTTTTTTAATGTGATTCCTTATCATTCGCATTCGCATTCGCATTCGCACATTCGCAGTCTGAACATTCGCATTCGCATTCGCGAATGTGAAAAATATCACATTCGTAACATCCCTACTCTATACTCTTGTTAGCTTTCCCCATTTAACATATTAACATATAAAGTTTGCCAATGCAAATTTGCATTTAAATTTATTTTTGGCTAGTATGGTTATATTTACCACTAGGTATGGAATGAAAGAAAGGAGTGTAAGGAGAATATATGACACAAATGTGAATGGTAGAAGAAGTCGGGTACACCCGAGGAAGATATGGCACATATTTCATCAGACGTCGATCCACGTCAAGTGTCAGAATAATAGAAGGGTATTTATGAGACGATGTACGAATGTGAATGAAGCAAGGAGTGTGCTCAAAGACCGTTTTTTTCGGCGTTCTCTCTGCATACCCATGCGGAGAAACAGCTTG
Source organism: Limnephilus auricula (assembly GCA_951813805.1). NCBI lineage: Eukaryota > Metazoa > Arthropoda > Insecta > Trichoptera > Limnephilidae > Limnephilus > Limnephilus auricula. The sequence goes on from OX638408.1 coordinate 6,739,822, forward strand.
ATTAGTTAATTATGGGGCTTAGAATGATAATTTGAACAAACATAAAATGCGACACTATTCCAGAAAAGTCAACTTGGACAAAACTGTGTAGTAGTAACTGTTTAAAAAATATATAATTTTGGCACTAATATTTTATCCAATAATGATTATTAGTAAATACCAAGGGTTGTTCTTTATTTTAAGGCAAGTTAGATTAGGTTGAGTTGAAAGTGTTGAACCTAAATAAAACATTTTTGAACTCGGAAATTTAGTTAAGAGGTTATTACCCGAGAATACCGGATATTAGTCCTTTTTAAATCAAATTCTAGACGTATTGACTCTTTTTTTACAAAAAACATAAATTTATTTTGAAATATTGTTATTTTATCTGAAAGAATTTTAATTTAAATTTAATTAAAAGCATTATAAAATAACACAGTTTTTCTATTTATTTAAGTTCTTAGAAACCAAAAGATTTCAGATTTTTTTACACACTTATTTTGCTTAGACATTATTGAAAAATCATAAATACTTACAAGAAGTAAACGATACTTAATAATTTATCATCGTGCTTTTGGGCATATTTATTGCTTACTTGAATGTAGGTATATATTAAAGCAAGTTTTTAATGAAAAAAATCGTTATTAAATATTTTAATTAAAAAAAAATTATTTCAGGAATGTTCGATCTTTCTCATCGGAACCTCCCTGTACAGTTGCAAGCATTTTTAAACTTCATTCTCAGCCGCTGGTCAATGGCTCTTAAGTGAATCAATATATTCATTTTTCAGTACACAATAAAAAGCGCATTTTATAATGAAAATAATGAAAGTTTCGAATAAGAAAGCAAATCACTTCCTATATGGGAGATAACCTCTTAACCTCCAATATCTCATATTGTCTCATGGTATCTTACCAAACGAGACAAATGTTTGGTTTTTTTCGGCGTTCGTCTTGCCTCAAGCGGGTCATGGCCCAAATGATAAGGAGCATCAAATGATTACTGTCTTATTCATTGTTTACTGTCGAATATTATTGTGACGGTATTACTATATTCAGGTCAGCTACATTTATGTTTTCTTGTTATATGTACATTGTATATTACAAAAAGTATTATTATTTCATTAAAAATAAAAATAAAATTCACAGTCTAGATAATCAGTTTTTAAAATTGGTAACTCTTAGCGCCTCCGCCCACTCAGGCAACTGAAAGCTCTCAACTGCCAACTGTCTTTATATGACAATGTGATGGCCCGCACACTTCACAATCACACAAAACCCCGTTGTCAACGGTAACGCAAGCGGTGACTTGCGACTTGCTCTGCTGGTTGCCCTGGCCAGCCATTGATAGTTGCCAGCTGTCAGCTGATTGTTCTTCGTCTATGGTTAACCAAGCTTTTTGAACAATCAAGACAGAGAAAACAGCCGGTTTTAGTTGGTTTTCAGTTGCCTCAGTGGGCGGAGCGCCTTACCTTCATCCATAATTTATTATTAAAATTAGATATGTCGAATTGTGTACGTAGTTTTACAAATTTATATGATATTTTTGTTCTGATTTTGATTTTTACATTTTACTCTTCACCACGTGGGTCTCATCAAAATCCAAGTTTACTCTTTCATTTCTAAATACATTCACAATAAGCCTTCAGCAGCATCCCCAAAGATAAAATAGGCCCTGAGAGAAATTATTATCCGCAGGTTAATGGGGCCAACAGACCTAGCTATAAAAGCTCAAGCGTTATTTGGTTTGGCATATTTCGGCATATCGGTTGCCGTACATTCCCAATGGGAATGTATGACGAGCGATATGCTGAAGTAGGCCAAGCCAAATAACGTTTGAGCTTTTATAGCTAGGTCTGTTGGCCCCATAATGTTAGTTAATGTAAAAAAAAAGAGGGGAATGTCAGCGTAATGAAAAAGGTTAAGAAAGGGACGCCTTGATTTTTCGGGTATGTAAAACTACTTCGGGTAAGAATACGCTCGTCCGACGCGAATTTGAATGGCAAAAGAAGTCGGGGACGCCCGGGGAAGACAAGGCACGATCACGTGAACTATGCAGGTACTTAAGTCGGGCCATGTCAAGAGTCACACGATGTATGAATGTGAATGCAGCTAGGAGTGTGTGCCAACGACGGGGAAACGCCTTGATAGTCATTAAAAAAGTTAATAATGCATCTATAATTTCAAACTTGCAAGAAGCAAAAGATTCATGTTTTTACGAAATTTTAAAGTCAATGCAACCCCATATTTATTAATACATTTTTAAACGCTTATTTTCATCATTGAAGAAAAAGATAACAATAATAATCTAAATTAAAATATGAAAATGAACAAGACACAGAAAAAAAATAAAAGATAATGATTGCAACTGGGACTCGAACCCAGATCTCTCGTCTTAGCGGGACGTGCGCTCTGCCAATTCAGCCATTGCCACCTGTTATAAAACCACTGTAATTGTCAAATTTATGTTTCAAATTTCAGAATTAACAATATTATCTTCGACTAATGTTTTTTTTCCATATTATCGGCAGCTACCTTATTTGAATTGATCAATTACTTATTTTTAATTGATCCGTTTTTTTACTTGCTGTGTAAAATAATATTTAAATAAACATCGGTACCTAGTCGCACACCCTTGTAGGTAAACTTTACTTTCATTTTTAATTATTTAAAATCAAGCTTTGATGTGTACAATATATTTTAATTCAAGAATATTACCAAGCAACCTTTCGCGTAGGTAATAAATTGCGAATTCCATTATCCTTTGGAAACGGAGAAGGAACATAGGCGATGGAATTATTATGGGTTGGGTGTCAGTATGTAAAGCGACATTAGTATGGGGAGTGAAACAACACCATTGTGGGTGGGTCCAGGGGGTGGGGTGGTACTACAACAGTGTTACCCAATTCATGAGCTCCTCTTGTATGTAGATTACAGATGGAACGACTCCAGAATAAGGACACAATTCATACAAGGGGCGCGAATATAGCAACGTAACTGTGATAACGAAAATATTAAATATGAAACAAAATTACATTGCTTTCAATCAATATCTCTATTTGCTTAATAAATTGTATGTAATGAAAGTGATTCCAAAGGCACGACAGAAACGTTCGTGTACGAATCAACTAGCATTATTTTGCTGAATATATAAATGGTAATGCTGCTTTGTCTCTCGCCTTTAATCATTAAGTTAGTAATAATAATTTAAAATAAAAGTACATAAATTAAAGTGGTCTAAAATAAACGTATATATTTTAGTTGTAAATTATGTACACAAAGTAAATTACGTACAAATTAATTATGTAATAATAATATTAACAACCTTAAAGACCATATCTTATGTCACGCGGAAAAAATTTATGCGGGAATTCCCACCCATGAAAACGCATCAACTGCCTAAAGGCTCCGTCAAACAGGAGGCGTATATATTGCTTGTTTTTTGGCTAGACTTCATTTAACAATGTATATATTTATCTTTATATTTTATGTATAAGCTGTTTGTCTCTTACCAATAAATAAATAAATAAATATTGCGGCGTCAAGGCGTCAGTATTAAAGCGCCGTAACAACGTGTTCAGTACAACACAACGCAGCGTTATACGTCCGGGACGTTTTAACGCCTTGACGCGCGGTAAGTACGCCTTCTGTTGACGGGTACGTTGGACAGTACGATGAAAACATTATGACGACACATAAGAAACCTAAACAAATCCTTCGCAATGTTTAAAATTCCCCATATTGCAGCCATGTTACCAAATAAAATTATTATTTAATTCAACCAAATAAAATCAAATTTTTCCTACAACCATATTTAAAATAAAAGAGAAATGGGCCTTTTTTGGCCCGGAGCTCTGTACGCCAGTATTTCAAAAGTCAAAAGTAATAATTTGTAGTGCCGTTTTTGAGAAAAATCACCTCAACGCCGCTGTAAAATTTATTACAGGTTCTTAAGCTCTATCTAATGTTTTTTATTTCCAAACATACAGGGTGTTAAGGTACGTACTTGAGTTACTTTAACCAGTGATTCCTGACATTATTTGGAGTAAAAAATGTAAATAAAATTTTGGTCTCCGGTGACTTTTTTTATGTAAATTTTTTTTTTTTCAAAATATTTTTTCTTCAAAATCAAACAAAAAAAAAAATTCTTTCACATGACCTTATTGGTCACTCAGCCGAGTTACCGCCCCACCACTTACCCCGCCCCCAACTACCCAACACCTACTATTATTTATGTTTTTGTAGAAAAAAAAAAAAAAAAAAACACATCAAAAATGTCACCGGAGACCAAAATTTTATTTACATTTTTTACTCCAAATAATGTCAGGAATGACTGGTTAAAGTAACTCAAGTACGTACCTTAACACCTTATACAGAAAACATTATTACCTGGAAGGTCACTTAATAAAAATAAAATAAAATACTTTTATCGGAAAGTTTATGCTTGGGGAAGATAGGACTTTGCATGCAGAACACATTGTCGTATTTAAAACACTGGACGGACATTGCGTGATAATGCTACCCTCCAATAGTGTTTATATTACATTTTTCATAAGATTTGCGTCTAAAATTAAGTTGATATTTATTTTGAATTACTCTATTGCACTGGAAATTTGTTTTAAAGTGACCTTAAAAAACTTTGAAAAAAATTTGCTGACATTTTTACACAATTAGTTATTTACAGTGTCAGTGTAAAAGTTTCCCACTTTATGCCTGCCTTAAAAGGTGAGTTTTAAGTTTTGCCTTAAATGCTGTTGAGTCGTGATCATTCTTAAATCATGTGGCAGTCCATTCCCAAGTTTTACGTCCAAACATTCCGAAAGCACGCTCACTGAACTGGTTAATAATAACCGATTTAAATTTAGTGATTGTGGAAAAGATTCCCGGGGCGGCGGTACCCATACGCGCCTCTTAAATTGTATATGGCTGTGATTCCATTGGTTAAAAATATAATAATACATTTGTCAAATTATGTTGTTCTTCATCTGAACTGTATGCCAATGTGCGAGTGTTTGTATGACGTATTCGACACATTGGGGAGAGATGGGCTGACTGAATTATTTAAAGTACCGTCCGACCAACCCTCTCACCGTCTCTCCCCGCGCTACCCTTCCCTAACCCGCCTCCATTCTCTTACCTCACACAGCTTTTATTGTTGTTTTTCGCACACTTGTTACCTTCAAGAAATACACTTACTCACTTTCAAGAAATGCATTTACTTTTTAATTAAAATTAAATTAATCTAGTTGTCAATGTTGCCTCTTTTAGGTGCTTATTTTCTTTAATTAATTACGTCAATAATTAAAGGGTTTTTAAAATTTATTTGAGAAATTTAACAATTTTTTTAAAATATTAAATCATTTCTTCAACAAATATTCCGTATTCTTTACTTGTTTGGGACCTAGGCCTTGATTGATCTTACATAAATTTAAATACACATAATATAAATCTTTTAATCACACCTGACACTACAACTTGTGACGGTTAGAAAATTATGCGTATCTAATTTTAATAAATCAAAAAGAAAATGAATGGAGGTTAACTATTGCGAAACCGGGTTGTAACTAGTAATTTTTGCGTGTTTTTAGTAGGTTCTTATGTACATTATAAAAAAGTTTATTTTCTGGTTTAATTTTGGAAGCATTAAATTAATTTTATGTAACAGTTTTGTCTTCAGAACAGATTCGGCTGATTTTGGTTAAAAATTTAAATTTTTAACAAATTTTAAAAATAATTTGTTGACATTTTTCCAGAAATTATCTTCTTAAGAGAATTTTGGAATTCTTCAGTTTATATCAAAAATAAATGACCTAATTTAATTTGGAGCAACTTTTCTATAAAAAATAATTATTATAATAATAATAATGAAAAATAAATAATAAATAGGGAACGCTTGGATGGTTTGGACTTACAATGAATGAAGAAAAGAGTGTAAGGAGAATAACTGAAGTGAATGTAAATGGTAGAGGTCGAGAACGCCCGAGGAAGACATGATACGATCAAATGAACCGGAGAAGTCGGGCCATGTCGAGAGTCAGAAAACAGAAGAGTATGTTCGAAACGATGTATGAATGTGAATGAGGCAAGGAGTGTGTGGTTAGTCGGATTAATTCCAAAACGCATTGTTAAAAAAAAATTGTACCCTTATTACAAAATTTTGTTTAATGTCAAAATCAGTGGAAAATATTTAATTAAAGATTTGAATGCGAGTTTTCCGAGTACTGGAGAAGAAAGGCATACAATTACAGAAGTCAGAGTCAAAACACCCTCACAATGAAGGCTAATTGAAAAGAATAAGTACCCAAATCTGTGACGTAGCGACTCGTTGTAACGCTGAAAAGCTATTGTCGCTTTTAAAGGGTAATTTTTAGTTTTTTGGGGCAGTTAACCCAGCCACTTCGAAGGTGAACATTTTTGACCGTTCTGAATAATTATGAATTGAAATATTGTAGAGATTATGCTTTTAAAATTAATTCTGAATGTATTTTTTGTTTTCTTTCTCCCTGTCACAAATGAAATCTAGCCTCGATGTTTTTTACGATAAAACAACATAAATAACATACAATACTTGAATTCACACAACTTTTTTGATAATCGAATCAATTTTGATTTCACAACATTAAATGCTATTGTGATGTGTAAAATGCCCATAATTAACATCTGATATCTTCTAAGTCTGAAATTGACACCAATCTTCCATATATTTTTGAAATTTTACCCATTTGAATAACATTAATATATAAATTCACCTTTCCTCTCTCCATAATTAGAAATGGTTGCCTAAAACACACTTGAAGTGTAAAAGCCAGAAACATTTGGAATAAAATCGCAGATACATTCTTACTTTATGAAGTGTTTTTTTTTAATTATTTCTGGCCTTCACCCACCAAGGTGTTCTTGCCATCGTTTAAATTTATTGAGAAATGGAAGGTGAAATTAAATATTCATTTTGTTTAAATTGGCAGTCAAAATTATAATGTAAATGGGAGTCGACTTCAGTCTTAGAAGATATGAGCTATTGAATTGAGGGGAGGCAATTTTAGATAAGGCTTGATAGAAGAGAAGATATTTGTTTAGAGAGGGACAACCAAAGAATATGTGGTCTAAAGTTCCCATTTCTATACTACAAAATATACAATATGGGGAATTAAGGACGTGAATTTTAAAAAGGTGACTTTTAAAGTACTGGATTCTATTGTTTACTAAATCATAAGAACTTTAAGTAGAATAATGGCAGCCACAACGTCCTTATTTCCTTACAATTATTATGACATCCCAGCGTGACTTCTGCGCTCCGCGTCACATTACTGGCGCTGACAAGTTTATTGCCGGTTTTCATCCCCTCACCCCACTCTCCATCCCTTACCTTTATCCCCAACACCCCCCTCCTACCCCCAAGCCCACCCACAACTCTATGGCCCCATTGTTCCTCAGCCACCCTCCCGCTGGGGACAATCATTTTCTTATTTCCTTAGAAAAGGGCGAAGGATAATTCACTGTATTTTTGTTGAGAGTTCATTATTTGCCAATCTTTTTTTTTTAATTTTAATACAACAAAGATTAAAATAATATTTGCAAAAAATCTATCCAATTAATAAGGCAGAAATTGTGTTTTGTTATGTTTCTCACAAAAAACCAATGGTAAGTTCTAGCTAGTTTCATTAATTATGTTCCTTGAGGTGATTTCTCACAAAAACGGCGCTCTACAAATTATCCAATTATTATTATTATTATGTACAGATTTTTCAACCTGCAATTGCTCCGTCGATTGTGCTATATTTAGCTCCCAAAGTCATTACCACCGCGAGTTTTGAAACTTTGAAATATCGATTTGACTGTAAGAGTTGATCGGCAGTTATGAGACAAGTTTTCACAAGAATAGTGATATAAAAAGTCATGATACTCGATAAAAAAAGTTATGATTTTAAAATTTAAAATCCGATTGTTATTTCATTGAAACGCAGCAAGACGTACGTTACCAATTATTTATTGGGGTGATATGACGTCAAAATAATGTTTTATACCAACCCAAATTTATTAGATATCAACATATGAATGTATAATTATCAAACCTATAAAGATCTGCACAAAAAAACCAATGCATTATTCAAAGTGTTTTTTCAATTCGAATTGCACTTAAAATTTATATTGCAAGGGAATTCAATAACAATCTACTCTTCCACCCCTTTATTTCTGCTTTGGGATAATGGACCACCCTGTACCACTGCTTGCTAATACCTACATACTAACTGGGGAAGGAGCTACCGGGTGCATCGGAAGCAGACCGCATACAGAATGCACTAGCTGCATCCTTTTTACCGTTTCAGCCAAAATCATGAATAATTTAGAGACACACACTGTACTTGTACTTACAGTGCATGAGGCGGTGGATGCATTCTGTATTCTACAGACTCGTACAAGGGTGCATTCGAATTCTATGTGGATTTAGGTCTTCCTTGAAAACACGTTCATTAGTTATTATTGAGGGATTTCATTTATTGTTCAAAGAACTCTCAAATGTCTAGGTACATCAGGGAATGAATCGTTTTTGGAAAGTGTGTATCTATCCTTCCCTCGTAAACTGCTGGCATCGCTTACAAATACGAAGAAAAAAAAATCTAGACATTACGGATCAAACATAATGTATAAAATTTATTAACTTTTTCTTATGAACGACAGCTTACGAATAATGTCTGTAGGTACGTTTCATAATCATAACCTATAAATATAATAACTGAAAACGTTTCATAATCATAACCTATAAATATAATAACTGAAAATATACTTCGCTGATTTATGTAGCGCCGTTTTTAGTGAAAAATCATCTCAAGGGCGATATACATGTATAAGTATATAATTCTTATAGACCGGTCAGTGGCCGAGTAGGCATTGCGTTTAGATTCCACCCAGGCGTCTCGTATTCAATTCCTCGGCTGACTATGTCCTTCATCACGACTAAGGCACATTTTCCGTTTACTGTGGTGGTAGTAGGAGATTTTCAAATATTGTCAGGTTATTCGTAACCCGGAAATTTTAGGCTTTCTTTAAAAAAAATCATATCGAAATATTCATGTGTACCTAATAAAATTAATATAAATGGCTAAAAACTAAGATTTATAATAACTATTGAATTAAATTGAAGCTAAATATACATTTTCTAGCTAATTACTTACCACTAAGACTAAAATATTAAACTACCGACTATAAATATGCACATTTACAATAACTGTTGCATAAAGTTATAGATTCAAACTCTTAAATATTAATGGTGCTTTTACAGGTTTCAATTGTGAACTTCAACACCCTATTTTCTTCTTAAATTCTTGAAAAGATTTATATTTCTTTTAATTTTGATTAGCTAAACGTATATTAAAAACCTCTTTTACTCATAATAAACTTCACGTTGTGTGCTTGATCTATACATTTCAAAAAGAATAATTGTCGCTTCAGCAAAAAATGTCTGCGTTATAGTAACCATTTCCTTCGACATGCGTTCCGCGTCTAAAAACCCTTGGTTTAAAAAGATAATAATTATTTTGAAGCTTTTGACAAGACAAATCTATATTTTGAACCCACTACTAGGTACATCAGCTTTTTTTTATAGGTTTATAGTTTTTTTTGTAGAAGATCTTATTTTACTATTTTATTGGCTGAAATAGTAAAGTATTCCATCTTCGTTTCGTTCAGATGGGCATTCCAGTATTCCCCAGTAAAGTTCAGCAGGAGAGGGGTTACAGTCGATTTTATGACCCCGTTGTATGCACCGATGTTCTACGATTCTACTTAGATACGGAGTCGTGTTTCTTTGCCTTTATTTGCACCGTTACAGTCTACAGTTTTACAGTAGTACCTATGTCGGGATAAAACTATTAGACCCGCTGCTCCACGGAGAAATAAACGACTTGTGAATACTTCTTGTGGATGGAAGTTTGATGTAAATAGATATAATAATTGTCACAGTGGTAAGAGTCATAACGCTGAGAGAGACAAGTCGGTACCTTGCCGCAAATTTAACAAAAATGTTAACCATGAAAAAGCATAATATCAACCGTCCAGGCATTTACTCACAGGGATAGGCAGAAGGCCGAGGAAACTGTATTATAAAACTGTTCTCACTGTGTAACACGCACTTTTTTTTCACGAATAGTGATATTATTTGGTGAATGATTTTGAAGAATGGTAGAAGAAGTCGAGGGTGCCCAAGGAAACGTATCGCGATTAAGATAGTTATGTCAAGAGCCAGAATAATACAAGAGTACGATGGACGAATGTAACTAACTAACTAACCATCACGTTTCCTCGCAGGGGTATGCAGAGAGGGCGGACCGCCAAACAACTGGGTCTTGGCACTCACTCCTTGCCTCATTCACATGCATACATCTTCTTATCTTCTGTTATTCCGATTTAAGAATCTGATTCACTTGATTGTGACACGTCTTCCTTGGGCGTCCTCAAGTTCCTCTACCATTCACATTCGCGTCATAAATTCTATTTACACTCCTTTCTTCATTCATTCGCTCAACATGCCCAAACCATCTAAGCTTCCCTTTCTTAATCTTACTTATCACGATGTGTATGAATGTGAATGACGCAAATAGTTTTTGCAAAGACCGAGTTGTTTAGCGGTCCGTTTTCTCTGCCTACTCCCGCGTTAGCTAATTAGTCTGAAGACACCCAACCGAAAACTATAAATTTAGAAACGTCCTCGTGGGTAGACAATTATCAGCATTTTTCACATTAAAATTATTTTATACCTAAAATAAAGCAGAAAAAATCCTAGCAAATTTTATGTGCTCGACTTTGAACTAGAAGAAAAAAATATATTTTTATAATTTTGCTGAAAACATCTAATTTATCAAAGTACCTAACCTCATTGACAAAAGTACATATTTTTTGCCATGGTATCTACTTGTTGCTTTCCGTGCCTAGGTACATCATTCAATCTACGTTTACTTTCACTACTTGTTTTTGTGACTAACAACTCGGATGACAAGTGATTAGCCAACAGCCTTTAGGCTTTCCTCCCTAATTATCCCTATTATTAATCCCAGGTTAACTTCTTCCACAGACCCCAATCACAACAACCCCAAATATAACATAGGCCAACTTTAAACCTGTGTGTGGTTGAAAAATCACAAAATACTATAACCTTCTTACCATGTGTAACAATGAATAATTACCCTTCCAGCGACATGACCTCCGTGGAGTCCCAGGCCGCCCTTGAGGCCGCCGCCCTTCAGCAGGCCCTAGCCGGGGGCGCGCACCTCTCGGGGCAGACACTGCTAGAACGGGAGCGCCGCCTATCCGAGATGATCCTGCAACTGCAACTGGTGAGGGAGCAGCTATTGGCGCAGCAAGACCACGCTAAGGTAAGCACTTTAAATATTAAAGGATGATTTTTGTTTTTGTTTTTTTTTTTAATTAACCCTACTTAGGACTCCTATGATAAGAGGCCCTGAAGAAAATAATTTCTTGAGATCAGCTGGAGAGGCCAAAATGTCTCCATAAACCAGCCTCTGCTGATCCTACCCGCTATGCAGGCGCATCCGCAGACCTGAACACACCTCACCCGATGAACCCGGGTACCTCTGCTAAATAACAAAATGTAGCAAATTACTTGGGGTGACCTATGGCAGAGGTGTTGGTTATCCAATTAATGGTTCCAGGAGCGGCGGTATAACGGATCGTGGTCTGCATATTATGTTAAGTTTTTTTTTTATTTTTTTTATTTTACCTTTACGCCTCACGCCTATTAAGGCTATTGGGTACGCAGCCGGTTTCATACAAAACGTAGTTTTGGATTTTTGGCCAACATACCCAACCAAACTGAAAAAATATTTTTGTAATCAAAATGTTTGTCAAATTTCGATCTCGGACTAAAGCTACTTTATTTATTTTTGCTTTAAGTTATAAAGTATAGGATGTTAAAGATTTTAATATTTTATGATTTTAGAAACAATTTTGATGAGTGTAAATTTAAATTGCCTATTTACATCGGAAAAAAATTGTCGTTTTTATATTAAAATTACTACCCAAAGAAACGCATTTTTAATTTTTTTAATTTTTAATTTTATTTTTCATTATATTAAAACCAAGGATTAGGCAGATTTTTTTTTTTAATAATTATAAATAACTCACAAAAAAATTAAAAAATTGCTTCCAAAATGAACCAAAACCGATTTCTTTAATTACCTATTTGTCATAATTTAAAAGCAAAAAAAAGTAGCTCCTGTCCGAGATCGACATTTGACCTACTTTTTTATTACAAAAATAAATTTTCAGTTTGATGTCTAACCCCTGGAACCTAGATAACCGAAACAATACTTTACTGTAAAAGAGTAGTTCTTTTGATTACTTACACAAAAGTCATTTCAATATTAACAATAAGCTTCAATGTTTTTATTGCAATTATTATTTCAACAATAAGTTCAAACTATAAACTTAACCTAACCGACCTCGTTGTGTTATAATATAACATGCCTACATAATATAACAGTAGCATCAAAAATGTTTACTGCAAAAACGTGCAAACTGTTTGGTAGATTCATCAGGAAGTGCTGCTTAGTTATGTACAAAATTAGTAACATCACATTCGCAAAGATAATATCACTTCCTATATACCTAATACTCATATTACCGAACCAGCTACAAAACTTTCGTACTTCATTACATTAAGTGTGATTGGAAAGACTTCCATTTTCCACATTATCTCAGCGCACTACCATCCCAGTATTATCAGATTGATCATTATGCAAAGTATATCAACAAAGGGAGCCATTACCAAAGAAGCCACCAACATCCAACAACCACCCTCCCATAAATAATATATATAGGTATATCCTACAAACAAATTGTTAGACACCAACAAAAACTCTCGTCCAGGCATTTCCTTTCAAAGCTCCCGAGGAAAATTCCCGCTTTGTAGTTGGCTACCTTTTGTCGGACGCTCTTGCCTATTCAGGATAATGTACAATGTAGTACGTACAATAGGCTCCGGTTGAAAAGGTCATGCATTCATTTGGGCATATTAATAAGGCTTTGAAGGAAGGCAGATTAGGGTCAGGTGGTTCAAAGGAAGACAGTATTTTGGGGTGGCATTGTTCGGTGAGTGATGGCAGTTTATGAATTGTTGTCATCGGCGTGGGATGCTGTCATAATGATCGTTTGTATCTTAGACTCAGACAACTGAGATGTGACGGATGTTTAAATTCTTATGGTATATACCAGCGCAAACGTCTTCATAATAAGGTGCGAAATTAAGTCCGTTTTTTTTCCTACAAAATTTTGCATGAAACCGTTTGGTTTTTGGTTTTATTTTTTAACTGAAGGCAAATCTCCCACAAAAATATAATAATTTGTGAAACATTCATAGTAAAATTTTTGTGATTTATCATTATCACCTTGATCTAACACTCTTGTTACTAATAAAGTAACTTAACTTTTTATATGAGATCATTTAAATAGAACATCATGTTCGCTTTACAATGCAACCTTTTGTGCCAATTTATTTAAGTTCTTTTAAGAATCATACATTTCGTTGTTTAAAAGAGGTAGTGCATAAAAACATGTATGAAAAGATAATATTATGTGCCAAACAGGTTTGTAAACACGGAGAAAAATGTTATTTTAAAATACGATCATTTTATTCGTAAAAACGGGACTGAAATTCTTACCAACAAATTAAAAGGGTTTCAATGTTTATTGGCGGGAACGTGTAAGCATAATTTGTTGGTATACGTAATTTCGTCCTTATACCAACAAATTTTACCGCCAATAAACATTGAAACGCTGTTAATTTGTTCGTAAGAACTTCAGTCCCGATTTTAACCGTTTTTACGAATAAAATGATCGTATTTTAGAATAAAAATTTTCTCCGTGAACACTGTAAACCACAAACAATATAAAAAAGAAATAAAAAGTAAAAAATGGCAATGGAAAAGGCTGCATTATGAAAATCATAATGTATGACTTTAATTTCGCATGAAGCTACTGTGCGTCTCATCATTACGAGTTAATGTAAGAGTGTGTTCAAAGCGGCGACACAAGACACAATAAACGAGAATATATTAATAAGCATTTTCTCCTTTGCAATCTGCGTCCAATCTTCAAGTAACATCTTCATTCGAAGACACCTTTAAATCATCATCACTTCATCAGCGCTCACAAAGGGGGCTAACGCACGATAAATTATGCATTTTTTGCATTGTCAGAGTCACAAAGGGAAAGTGCATATTGCTGCCGACGCGGCGTGCTCTTGCACATTATTATGCAGCTAACAAAATCAGATTCACTAATGTAAATCGCAAGACAGGAGTGCAGAAGCGGGAAGAGATTTCTTGCAGGTATGATGTATACTGAAAGTTTACTACGCTGACTACCGTATATCAAATATATAAAAATAGATGCTTTATGCGTAAAGCTTTGATTGAGCTTAAAGCTTATTTGATATGACTTGTTTTAGAGGCAACCGATGCCTTCTCCAGGGCAATACGTTATATATCCTCAAATAGAAATAATTAACATTTTAAAAGAGCATTAAATTATCAAGATTCTGAAAATTGTATCACTAGATGTCATGTACAAAGCAAATGTCATTTGAAAACGCAAATGTGAATGGTAGAAGAAGTCGGAGACGCCCGAGGAAGACATGGCAAGACCAAGTGAATCAGATTCTTGAGTCGGGCCATGTCAAGAACCAGAATAATATAAGAGCATGTATGAATGTGAATGAGGCAAGGAGTGTATGCCACGACCGAGTTATTTGGCGGTCCGTCCTCTCTGCTTACCCCGACGATAGAGGCAGGTAATGGAGAGAAAAAGAACGGTGCACTATTTTACAAGAACGTATAGCCAAACATTTAATAGAAGGTCAAATTTTTTTTTCACTTTTAATGTAAGTTTTCATATTTTAGAGAGCTAAAATTTTAGATAATTTTTTTTACTTGCGTTGTGTAAAATTAATAATTAAATTATTTTTGATCAAAATCTTGTTCATATCTGAAACATGTTAGCAATAAACTCAAATGAAGTATATTACACTGTATCAACACCGCAAAAATGTTTGAAGGTATGTTGTCCATAATAAATGCAGGTTGTAGAATGGGAGTACCTATCTACATCAGCTTGCTACTTGCTAGTAGCGAATGTTTTGAGATGCAAAGAGACACGAACGAGATATTACAGGGTAACAGTAACTACCCAGGAGTGCTAGGTACAGTGAGTATGCACGGACACGCCCTGTTCGTCTGTCTGTTCGGAGCTTCCCAAACCTAGAACACTTTACTAAGAAATTTAAAAAAATG
The DNA here is from genome assembly GCA_951813805.1 of Limnephilus auricula. Lineage (NCBI taxonomy): Eukaryota > Metazoa > Arthropoda > Insecta > Trichoptera > Limnephilidae > Limnephilus > Limnephilus auricula. Next base: position 6,755,102 of record OX638408.1, read on the forward strand.
AATGCGTTTGACCTTTACGCGCGGTTGAAGTAAACTTATTTGACTGTTGTGGCAGGTATTACTCTTCTAGCAACGCCAACAACCCTTAAAAAATAAAAACATGGGTGTGAGTAATTGTGCGACATTTCCGATATCGGTACAATTACGATGAAAAAGGTCTGAATTTTTACTTCGAAAGAAAAGTAATTCAGACAAAAAGTTAGATTAGCAATCCACAGCGCTTTGATTCTAACCATAAAAATGTAAATTTAGCTGGAGTAAGCCTTGGAAGAATGTAGAAATGAGGTTTCTGGTGTACGTTGTAGATAAAACCATGACAGTATTGGAAATATTCGAAAAGTAAAAATATAGGCAATCTGACAATAAAGCGTTTTCGATGGAAGCAAAAGTTAAAATATGAAAAAATAAAAATTATGTTGAGAAAATAGAGATGGAAAATATAACACTCAAGTGGGTGGAAGCAGTCGATGACGCCTCAAAAAGACACGAAACGTTCAACTAAAATTAAATTGACAATCGCAATAACAGAAGATCTTAAATGTGAAGTTTTTGCCTCAAATTCAATTTACTCAAAATACTTTCGCAAACCATCATTTTAATCTCATAATCTTCTAGAATTTCGAAGACATTCACGATTTTCAAATCAATACTTGCACCCCTAGTTAATTTACGCAACTAATAAAATGATTTATCTTATCTTTTAGTATTTTTAAAAATTATTTCAATGTCTACCCACCCTTCGAGAATAGTTGGTCGAACACCATTATCTGCCAGTTGTATCAGCGGAGCTTTTTTGTTCTTTTGTTCCCACTGGCACTGCCTCGTCACAAAAAGTCCTGCTCTTTTTCATAAAGCCCTGTCCTCTGAAAAAGCTTCATTCTTTGTGTTAGTACTCCGTACAGAATAGTAAGTAAGCTAGAGCTAGACTCCAGATTGATTTTTCTACCCTGCAGATAATTATCAACTTTTTTAAATGGTTTTAATCATATGAAAATCAGAAATTTATTTAAATCATATACTGTGCACTAGTAAATTTAATAAATGGTAGTTAAATAGAACGCTGAATAAATAAATCCCACTTAAAACTCTGTCGAATGCCATATTTTTTAAAAATAAAATGAGTAATCAACCCGTCAATAAACCACTTCATAATTTTGCACGTGTGTGTCGAATTTTGTGTCCCCTCCATTAGGCAAATAAAAATTTAAGTCAAAGGTTTGTAATGTAGTATCTACGTGAAATCTGAAAAAGAGCCAAATCAACGATTGGATTTAGAGATTCTTTTAAGATATAGCGAATATCTTTTGACTCCTTGTTTCCATCATATTAACGAGCTTAGCTCTTAAGACAATACCAGCATCCGCTGAAATATGCCAAACACATGTGACTACCTGAAAAGGGATCGTATAATATATGATCCGTCGAAAATGTCATTCAGGATGCTCGCATTAAGCTTTTGCTTAAGTCACTTAAAGTTCACAACCTTCCTTGAAATATTCTTGAATAAAATGCAGGTTATTTACAAATAGTCCTTACATTTTAGAAGTGTGAGTAACAAAATGGGCCTGGTGAGTCAATGAAACTCGCTGTGAACGTGTGTGTTATTTGTTATGCTTCTAGGACCTACTCTTCGATAACATTGTGTTCCAGGAACAATCTAAGCGAATTAGATGTCTTGACAAATTAAAAACACGCATAATGTTATTTATCAAACACTGATGGTTTGCTACCAATGGCGTTAACAAATTAGCTACATAGAATTAATTTTATTTTAATAAGAAGACAAATAACTTCGTTTACACCACTTTTATTTAAACACAATGAACATGTTTCGTGAACGATGTTCACAACATCAGGATTAAACAATGTACACTGATGTTATTATATTGATGATTACTTAAATGTTATCGTGATGATGTGAACATCGTTTACGAAATATCTTGATTATTTATAAATAAGAGTGATGTAAACAAAGTTGTTTTGTCTTTTTATTGAAATAAAAAATGCAATCACAAAGTGAAAACCTTTCCGAGGAAGTTTTCTTCAAAAAATTAATTAGTTTTAATCGATTTAGTGATTCGTGATTTCGATAACTTGCTTTTATATTCACAATTTTCATTATCAATAATAGTGTAACAAACGGATAGAGCGTCATACTTAAAACCAAGCACATGGCTTTCATCCATGCTCTATTTTCCATTCTGACAATCAAACTCAAAAACAAACACCAGTAAAACAATCATATGTATTAATGTGAGATTATTTTTATTGTCTATATTGTGTGTATGGACTATGGACTAAAGTAGACGATGGTACATCGTCATCTGTTCTCCAGAACTATAGCCAGTGTTATGACGCGTCTGTTTTTCGTCAAATGGTTTTTGTATTATCAATCTGAAATAGCGGCGGATGTTTTCTTCTTCCTTTTTTATTGCTAAGACTATAAATTATTGTTATTTCGGTGAAGCTATGAAATACGGAAAATGAATGAATGTTGGTAAAGTTTGTAGGTTATGATTGACCAGAAACCGTGTGTTTAAAAATAGTCTAGTAATATTTTGGTAACACCAATTTTAATTCCTTCAATTATTATTTTTACGAAAACCAATTAAAACTAGTGGTTAAATAATCTATAATTTTAATAATTTACCGCCGATACTACTTATCCCTCAAATATTTATTTTATATTATAAAACTAGGTATCTGAAGATGTGCGTTAAAGTTTAAAAAAAAAACAGTGTGCCGTACAAGATATTTAGAAATTGGATTAATTTTGAACAAACAAGGCTTTTATTATGTTCCACAATAATAATAATAATAATTTGGATGACTTGTAATGTATAGCACCGTTTTTGTGAAAAATAATTTCAAGGGCGCTGTACAAATTTTAATACATTTCTACAATCTTACTTCTAACTACAGATTAGACAAATATTTAAAAAAATCTTACGGCTAAAACCTTTCATCCACCGGTTCTTCGATCTGTGATGCAAAACTATATGTACAATGCATCTGACCAATTAACGCGATGCTGCTTAAAAATGTACATGTATTTTATTCTAATAATTTTTTATTATTATTAAGAAAATATAAAGGACCATACTTAGCTGGTAGGTCACATAAGTTTTATTGGTGAAGATTATAGATGTAAAGGAATAAGAGTACCTACCTAGAAATGTCTAGGATTCCTTTATATTAATTTACCTACCAACCTACCTAGTATTTAAGTACCTGCCTAGAAATATCTAGGATTCTTTTATATTTGAATTATGAATTTTATTTAATCCTATTGTTTTTTTTAATGTCATTACTTTGGTTACACTATGTTATGTGGCTGATATTTATAAAACATTATAAAAACAACCTCTATATGACAAATAAACTTTAATTGTCGTTTCTTTATACTCCAGAGCAACACATTATTTTATTTATCATTTAAAACCTAAAGACAACAAACAGTCTTATATAGATATAAATTTAATAGTATAAGAGTATTTTACCCAATTTACTACCTACACCAAAATACTCTTTACAGCAAGTAGGTAAGTTTGTGCCCCTTGAAATCAGAGGTTTCAAAACTGACGCATTTACATCTTATAACACTTAAAGACTAACAATAAAAAATACATGTTTTTCCCAAAATATATTTGACTGCCTTTAAATCGATCTGTTCCCACGAGACACTCCATTCTTACCGTGAAACAGAGGCTATCAATACTTTAAAACTGCCTTCTCCACACTTCATCGTACGAAATGTCCCCATTTACGACATTTATAATAAAAAAAGTTTCGGAAATAAGATAAAAATAAAAATTTTAGCTTTGTAATATAAAGGTTAAATTGGCCTTTTTATTATATGATCAATATATCTTTTAAATGAGTAACTTTTATTTCATTTTAATTCACATTGCATTTTCTGTTAAGTGTGCATTTCGTGATAATGTCACCATTTAATTGTAAATGACAATAATTTGTTTCATTTAACATACTGAAGAGCGACCAATAGAAACTTAGTAATTTATATTAAATCATTTGTAAGTAAAGACAGTCATAGAAAATTGTTTTAGAACAGTCCTGAACGTCCATAGAAATCTAACTTACAAGACTTATTTTCTTCTGCGTTCATTTTTGTAAGTAAAAAGCTGTGTTAGAAACACTTCTCTGAAACATAACGCACAGGTAGTTTATTTCTTACCAATTTTCTGTCAACACCTTCTACAACCAATTAAGCTTTCGATTTAGTCATAAACCACCTCACAAAAACGAGAAGAGCTTTGGAAACAATAAAAAACCAAGTGTCTGATAATGAAAAAGCTCTTTTTATTGACACTTGGATTTTAGAATCTATAAAAAAGGCTCCAGTGTTAGAGTCCGAATTGACTTTAACGATTAACTTAACCTTGATTAGAGGCATACTAAATTTCAGGTAATTTGAATAAATTAATATTTTATTATTGTGAGTTTCCGAAACAATTAAGATAGGTAGGTATTCAATATTAAAAGGGCCCATAAATTAATTTAGAAGAAAGTGGGTTTTGAAGGTTTTTGGATAGGTATCTCTTTTGACACTCTTAATCTTTTCGTCTAAAGATGATTATAATATTATTAAGTGCCTAGACTTTCCTATACAATAAATTAACAGTTGGTATGTACATTGTTTTTTGGAATTTATTGAGGAACCTCTAATTTGTTAGTTCTCACGGTGGTTTAAAAATATTTTTATAACCTGTGTTCTGTTTATTTTTTATTACTGCGCCTTTTAATACATTAGAGATGGCTTCTGTTATATTGACATCATTTATAAACGATTTACAAACCTTATGTAGTAGTAGTCATAGAGTATAAAACGCCCCACAACTTCATCTTAGCCTTCGCTTCTTGCTTCAATTTTCATTTCAATCCAAAAAAATAAAAAAACTAAAAAATTCGCATTCATATATTGTCGTACTTTTTTTACATTAGCTCCGCTCCGCACAGGAGGCCCTTTTTTAAAGAGAAACCTCACAAGAGTCTCAACTGCTCCCTTCTGGAGCCAGTGAGACTTTGGCATACCCAATTGTAGAGTATGTTGTGAGGCTGAAGGTAAGTGGGAAAGGGAAGGAGTTGGGGAAGAGGAAGGTGGGAAAGTACCTGGCTATTCAGATCTAGTCACTAAACACGGCTAAAGCCATTATTAAGTAACTTTTCAATTCTGAATGATGGTCTTACACCAGGGCGATACTGAGAGTATCTTCCACTCTGGAACGTGCCGCAAATATAACATATATTATTTTTATTAATTAATTGTGAAATAACACAAATTAATCAAATAAAATTTATTTGCGCACGCCGGGTTCACACCCGCGACCTTCCGAATGGGAGTCAAGTGTCTTACCACTCGACTACGAGATTCCCATTTCCCCTCAGGGACAATGTCGTCTTTGGGCATACTGTGTGGAGGGTCTTTTTAGGGAAAGAGAGAAAGTTCTGAAAGAAAAAGTTAAGAGTTTAATACAATCGATCGTGTTTTGTTTTTCTCGAGTGTGTCCGATTTCTTCAGGTAGTTATGCACTTTCGCATTAAATACACTCATATCCTCATAGCACTCGATTATTCGTTCTTAAATAGAAATAAAGTGCCGGGTTTCGAACCAGTGACTTTCGGATCCAATGCCGGGGATCTTGACCGCTAGACCACAGCGATCATCAGACGACGGAAATTGATATTTTAATAACCAGTGTATATAATATGTAAATATAATATCCAAATTCCATTATTTTCTACTCAACAAATGCAAAATAATTGTGTATACAAAGGGATAACTAACTTCAATAGCCTTCCCGAAGAAGTAAAAAAAAATAACAGATTTAGCATTTTTCCAGAAAAAAATCAAACTATTCTTAAAAAACTGTATGCAATAAAATTCTTTAACATTAATCCTGTGAATCAAACTAAAAAAATATTGTATAATGTTTTCCTTAATCTAGTCCTTAAGATATTATATTAATTACAGACTAAAAATTGTATATTCTTACATAACTGCTACACCAAGCTCAAGAGCCAGTTCTCTTAATTGGTGTAGAAACAAAAAAAAAATTATGATTTCACCTTTTTGTTATACCGTTTTGTTATAATTTTGTTTTTATTTTGTTATTCTATTGTTAAACAATGATTAAAAGTGTAAAATTGTTGTGTGTAAAAGGTGAAATAAATTGAATAAAAGAAATAAAAAAAATAAAAAATATAAACGCCCAAAAGTAAAGAAAATTTCACTAACTGAATATTTTGACATTTAAGTTAGATTTATTATCAATATTTTTTTCTTAATAATTCCACTTACCGAAATGATTTGTGAAGGTAATAAAGGAAGTTGTTATAATTTATGATTACATTTAAATTCACTTGGAAAATAATCCAGAAGCTTTTATTCAGCGGGAATTCGACAAGGACACGCGGACACGCCCTTTAACGCCGATTAGGTAGTCACTGGCCGCAGCCGTACTGTCAGTAGCTCCACGCCTTATAATTTATTAACGCGATGGCTATTTGATACCAAGATCCTTTTTATAAATAACCGAATCAAACATTCTTTCTTATTTTGAGTTCTCGGTGTTTTAAATTCTTTGCAAGTTGCAAATGATTTTGATTGTTCGTTGATAGTGAAGGATACATCAATTATCATCTTTTATTTATTACCTACTAGCTTTAAAAGCCGGTTTGAGATTTGAGACAAGATTTCCTCAACCTTTTGGTCTTTTTGAGAAATACAAGTAGATATGTTTATAGATTGAAAATATGTTTAAGTATAAAAACGAATTAAGAAAGTGCGCCCAACTCAAATATTGGTGTTTTGTTAGTGATTGAATACAATTAAATTTTAAACATTTAAAAAAGAAATTTGACAACAACATGATTTTTCAAAGTGAAAATATTTAAATTAAAGGGGCTCTGCAAATTTCATAACGCTAGAGCTTATTTTTCTGAGGATTTTATTGCTTTATATGAATAAATTATCCGCTTCGAGCCTGCATGCTCTGATTTCAAATTACGCTCTACACAGGAGGCCCTTAGGAAAATATTTTCCCTCCGGGCCTGTGTCATCTTAAGGGATGCTGTGTGATAAGTTCAGGTACGGAAAAGGGTATGAGGAACGGTAGGAATCTGGGGAGTGACAAACGTATGAATCCATCTCTCCAGCTGCGGTGCATGACTACGGGTCAAGCGAGTCCGGCTGTCAATCAGTCTCTCTCGATCCGGCCTGCCTCGCAGCAGAGGGGCAGACGCATCCGCCGCTACACTACAACAAACACACATTACACTAACCCACAACTAAAACGACTTTTGGACAAAGAAATATGCAATATCTCTATAAAATTGTTTAATATCCTTCCTCTTGCAATAAAATCCACAAAAAACATAACAGACTTCAAAAGAAACATTAAGACATGGATTATGGACACGGGAAGGAAGAATATTGATATAATTTTACAGCCAAACAAATATTATGGCTTGTATTGTATTATATTTTTTTCTACTTTTGTTTTATAATGTTTCTCATATTATTTAAACACAGGTATTTACAATAATTTAATTAACAATGTACAATGTGTTCTTAGAACGGGGTACTTCAGTAAGGACACTTTCTTTTATAAAAAAAAATATAATAAATAGATAAATAATACCTGTAAAAGAGAAACTATTTGCAAAAACATTAAAAATCCCATTTTTAACGTTTATCTTTGAAATAGATATCAAAATAATTCGAACCATCCTTTATGGTTGTTTCGTGGAACAAAGTCGAGTTAGTGAATCATTCACCATTTATGAACAATAGCTTTCATTATGTAGAGCTTTTATTTCACATGGAACTAAACGGCCGCCATACAGCACAAACGCTTTTAGTAAATGATAACCTTCCACAAAGCGTATTGTATTTCAGTATGTTTCAACAGATAAATATTTCATCAATGGTGGAAAACAGGGGCACTTGTGCAGCGGGGGTGAAAGTGAAATCATATTTTTATAAATTTAAACAAAAAAAATTCAATAATAATTACATTACAAAAACATTGCGGAAACAGTACAACAGTCTTGCAAATCAATCAAAACAAACTAATCAGGTAAAACAGTCATAAAAATTATTATTTCTGGCAATAACAATTAATTTGAATCATGGGGTTGTGGGTTCGATTCCTCTCAAAGTTCTATAAAATTGATTTTTCGGTTCTTGTAGTAAATCTTTAAAAATTCGGTCTAAATTTTAGTTTGTTCTTCAAATCAAACAAAGCTCATATCTTGAAGGCTATGTTTTATATTTATGGTTAGCTAACTAGAGTTGCAATAGACTCAGGGAGAGGTCAAACATGGCGTCATCGTTCTACTATCTTCACTTTTTCGTTTTCATAGAAGATGTGTGAGAAGGAAGAGCCTGACATCTTACCTTTGACTAATATACAACCCGTCTTCCTCCAAATTTAAACACTATTTCCTTGAAATCTTTTTGACGTTTTAAACTATTAAAAAATATTTCAAAAACGGTAAAAATATCGAGACAGCTTTTGTTATAAAATTTTTTTCACACGGAATAGAAATTACCTATAAAAGTTTTCGAGTAACAGAAAATTAATCTTAAGCTTCAAAACTATGTAAAAATTTTCAAATTCTCTTGTGCGAGAACTAGCTGATTGAGAGTTTGTAAGTGTTTGAGAGTGAAACCAAAAAACTATTTTTAAGCATTTAAAGTTTTATATCACATTGCAACCATTTAGCATTGACATTTAAAAACTAATTTACAAAGTCACTACTATGTACCGCACAGTAGTTTAACGATTACTTAATGCGGCCATATTCTTGTCTGTAACAATGACCGTTTGTATTAGAATACGTATAATATGCTGTATTCCTTAGCAGTCCATCTAAGATATGGGTGTGTTATTCGTCTGTATTGCGGTCTGCTATCTACGGCATTTGGTATTTGTGTGTGTGTTTCGGTGGTAATTTCGGATACCTACCTACTGTTCATGTGTTCATTGGAACAAGATTAGTAACCTCACAATGAGTAAAGTTAACGCCACAACTAACAAATACAAGACTCATCACAAAGCGATGGGAAACTTTAGACATGAGCGCTAACTTTTCAGCGATGTGAAACGATTGGTTTATGAACTGAAAATTAATGTTTTTCAGTTCAAAGTAAGGAAAATAATAATATTAACTCTTCGTGACGGCATCCTCTAAATACATATTAAGACAAATAAATTGTAGAAGTTTTTCACCAAATTCTAAATTAAATATACTTATGAACAAAAATAATATCGTGGCCAGAAATTCTTGATATTCCTCATACGCTTTACAGTAGCCGCAGTTCGCCATTGGGGCTTTTCTGGTTTTACTTAACGATAAAGAATTGTATTGGAAGAATTGAATCCTAATCTTAAAATCAATGACTTTAGGGGCGATTAGGTTCTACTTAAGGATAAGGAATTGTTTCCATCACTAAAATTAATGATTTTAAAGGCGATTCGGATCTAATTAATGATAAGTAATTGTCCTTAACATTTAAATTAACGACTTCAAGGGCGATTCGCTTCTATTTAAGGATAGGGAGTTGTCCATAACCTTAAACTTACCATCATTAAGTGCGATTCGGTTCCACTTAAGGATACAAAATTCTCTTTAACCTTAAAATAAGCGACCTTTTCATTCACTGTGATTTTAGTTTCCCGGATGTCAAGAAAAAGGGAGTTGATTTTAAGATTAAAAACGATTCCCTTTCCTTAAGTATAACCAGAATCGCAGTCTGTTCTCTTGGATTCCACCTTCATCAGCTGCGTAAATCTCTCGGGATGGTAGAATCCTTAGGTAGTCTCCTGGTTCGACAACGCCCCAGTTATCAGAGTCTATTTCCCAAATTAATCGAAATCATCAAAGCGAGAAAAATCGACGTTTCTTCCTCCCTTCAGATGAAATTAAATGACAGGTAAGTTAAATTGTCCTGTAACAATCGGTGGCTTCCACTCCCAAAGGCTACACGTATCTATCGCCTGAGGTAGCAACGTCTCCTTAATAATCCATAATATGAACTGTTCCATGAACGGATATAATGTTTTCAGAAGGTCGTTTAGTTTATTGTTAATAGATTTACGTTTATTTGGTTTGATTGCCTTTTGACGACACCTGAACTCCGCGAAGCAGCACACAACCACCATTGTGAATCGTTGAAGAATCGAAATAATATAATAAAGTGTATAAAAAAGCGCAAACAGACGAACGTCAGTTAAGGCTTGATTTATTATTGTGCGAGATGAAAAGAGTTCCAGCATTGCCTGAGCAAGTGTTCGAGGCTTTGTAAGGCGGGCACATTAAATTCAGGGCATTTGTTAACATGATTGATTCTCGCTCTGTGTTCTCCGTTCTGCTATGTTCTCCTGGTGGATGTGTGAGAATTCTGCTCTGTGGGATTAGCTTAACCATTTTGAGAAGTATAAAGGATTATATTATTACTCAAATAGACACCATATTATTTCGGAATCACAGATACATTAGTTGGTGATAACTTTTCCGATTGAAATCTGTGTATGAACTATGGAAAGCAAAATTCACGAATGGTGCACTCTAGCTTCTCTAAGATCGGGAAATTAGCACATTTTTTATGTCTTAAATTTCTAGATCAATAAAAGTATTTTCAACTTCAAAATCTTTTCTATCGTGATTTATTAAGATTTAATTGCTCAATTAGGTAACAACCAATATCTAAATTTCTCAAAATAAATAATAAACAGTGTTAATCTCAAGTGGCCTTGCAAGTATGGTCCTGTATATTTTCTGCCTGTATAGAGTATAAATAAAACAATATTTGGACATTTTTACGCAGCATCGCATTCATTGATCAAATGCGTTGTACATATAGTTTTGTACCACTAATCGAAGAACCAGTGGATGCAATTTTTTAGATAATGGTTTATATAGTCTATGGGTATGGTTGTATAAATATGTTTTCGATTGAAACAGCGAAGTCAGGAATAGTTATACGAAATAGCTAAACATATCGACAACATCATCCGTTGTCAAAGGCAAACTTTCCATGTACGCCATTGACATCAATCTCAATTTCCCAGCATTGCAACATTTTTCGATTTAAAAATAAACACGGAGATCCATCACTAATAATTTGTCGTGTCATCGGATTGCTTCAACAGCTTTATTGAACCTACAAAATAATCGAAGTATGAGATACCTGTCTAGCATATCTATTAGTAGGTACCTAATTTCTTAATAAATAATTATATTGTCACCCCTCAAAAAAAACACAACACAAAAAGCCAATAATAATAATTTATTTGTTGTTTAATTTTTTTCGATGAAACTTGACATTAGCCTTTGAAGCTATGAAAGTCTTATATTAATGGCTTAATATTAAGTGTTTTGTTTATGTAAAAAAATCTTCCATGAAAAAAATAACAATAAATTCTATCGTGTTTTTGTCTTACCTATATTGTCTAATATAAGTATTTTTTACGCCGTGATCACAATACCTTATTGAATATACTATGTTATTTGACAAATCGTGTGTCAATGGCTAATTTCTAATTGAAACGTTCCGTGAATATATTAACTGTTTTATCAGTTTTTTAAAACGTTTATATTATAATAATAAAATTATTAACAGTTGAGTGGGCCTTTTGGTAAAAAATTCAGGGCCTTTAAATTCAAGCCCTTACTGCAATATAATTTTACTAAGAACTGTCCTTTTAAATTATGTGTGATTGGTTGTTATTGATGATATTAGTTGTGAAAGGAAGGTTAGGCTAGCAGTCCATAGTGGATTTCTGACACAAACCTCTATGTGCTAGGTATTATAGTGAAGCATGAAATGGTAGAATTAGGATAAAATATTACTAAAAACTATAAAAATGAGAACCATTGGCGTATGTATTAAAACGTGGAAAAAAATTGCCACTTTAATACATCATACCTTCATAATTAAAAACCATATAGTTTATTTAATTTCAAATACGGAATTATTCTATTTGTATAATGAAACATCACTATATCAATGACAATTCTTTTTTCAAACTTTCTTCGGGCAGGTAGGTAGGCATCAAAAATTCGAATAAGAAAGTCCAAATAAACAGGACGATTTCACAATTTGAGAAATAATCTTTATTGAACCATTAAAACGGCCACCATCTTGAAATTAAAACGGAACGTACAAACGAATTTTCAGATAGAGGAAAAGCAAAACGGTCGAGTTAAAACAGGACTTCGGAACGCTCAATCAGTAATAATAAAATTACATAATTTTCATTAATTATTTATTTTATCTGAAAAAAGTGACCTGCCAGGAAAGCATGTTTTCTCTATGTGTTTGTAAATAATTAATTACACCTATACAGAGTAGTCATGTTTGTACAGCGCCCTTGAAACGAATTTTCACAAAAACGACGATACCCATAAAAATTATCCAATTATTATTTTTAATGATTAGTTGAAATATAAGTACACATTGAATAATAATTCTTTTAGATATAAGAGGTTTTTTTTCGCGACGGCTTTGGTATATTAAATTATATTGCTGGACTCTGCATAAATCTCAAGCATTTTAGATGCTTCTGTGTCGAAGAAGTAACTTATCATTCGTGGATTTTATTACCTACAATACCAATATATTATAATACTTAATGATGTTTCTGCAAATACTACAATTATTGGAAACATCTGGATGGACCAGCGGTGGAAACGATCGAATCATTAAATGAAAAACGTCATGAATAAATTTGATTGACACGTTATAAAAACAGGTAGGTTCTTATAATATGTCTTATGAATGTATTAAATTTACCACACGAATGCGAGGCGTATAAATTCATCACATATTAATAAAATAATATGTGCGTTGGTTTTTTATAGTTTGAAATTGATTCTTATTTTTAACAGAAACGATTTGATTGAAATCTAGAAATCTCTGACTTGGATAATGTTAATTATGAAATTAATTTTATTTAAGGCTTTTTAGTTTGTAGAATTCTACAATTAGTTAGCAAATTTAATTTAATTTTTAATGGAAATGTCGCACAATATTTCCCAAATGGAACTTTTTGCAAATTTTCTTTTTGATTCCTATTCAGGCCACTATTCTACCCATACGGAGAAAAATCGATTTTGACCCTCACGATAATTTATCAGGCCATATTTATAAAACATTCATTTAGAAATGTTTTATCTATTTTCCCTGATAATGCAACATGACGTACAGCGAAAAAATGTGTTGACGTACATAATTTGGGAGGCGGGAATGTCACCCCAAGTGGTTCGTTACGTTTAATGACTTAGGAGGGGTGCCCGAAGTCACGGGGTGAGGTTTGTCTAGGTCTTGGCGGTGGAAGATATGGACACACTGAACCCCAGATTCCTACCCATCCCTCATACCTTTTACCATCCCAGAACTCTCGTTCCTTTCCTTAAAATCACCCTCCACACAGCATCCCCAAAGGTGACATAGGCCCTGAGGGAAATCATTTGCCTCAGGGCCTCCTGTGTGGTGCTAATGTAAAAAAAAGTATACTTACGAAATTTGTTTTAATAATTAATAATAATAATTTATTCTTACATTTTCTCGACAATAAACATTGAAAACCTGTTAATTTGTTCGTAAGAACTTCAGTCCCGTTTTTAATGATTTTACGAATAAAATAATCGTATTTTAGAATAACCTTTTTCTCCGTGGCAGCAAGTGGCACTTTTCCCATTTGGGGTAAGTACATAATATGTTGTTAAGTTTTTTTAGGAAAATAATATCCCTCAGGGCCTACGCCGTCTTTGGGAATGCTGTGTAGAGTGTTTTTTTTTTGAGAAAGAAAGTAATAGGAAGGAGAAGGAGACGGGGACGAGGAATGATGATTGTCCATTCCAGACATTAGGTCCTGACATTTCTAAAGCAGACACACCGAACTTAGTATCTGGTGTGCGCATGTAAATAAAAAATTAATTTCAAAAATAATTTTAAGTTCATTAATACTACGTCACGTGGTGTTAATTTGAAAATAACATTTTGTCTTGCATTTTACGCTATTTTTGTAATAATTCCCTGCAATAGTAAGGGATATGTTAATCATTTTAATCGTCGATGATTAGTGTTAGAGTAAACGAATGCTAATATGACTATTTGCATAAATGTTCGATGACGATTTCTAAATCGTGGAAATAATTAAGACTTTCGTCAAAAGCATAATGTCGTCATTTAGAATTTTTTAAATGTATATAAAAAAGGAATATTATAATAAGAATTTCTTTTCTTTAAAATCCGACTTAATACCACTAAGCTCGGATTAAACCGCATACAAATGTAAATTAAATAATATAATATGTGGGATTACGTTTTCAGTGAAAGAAGTCTATGGCAAAATTCTATGCAATTTCTTTTACGAGACACATCCATTTTTAAAATTGCGTAATCAAAATTTAATCAAAACAAAATTAATGTTGCCAGGCTTTTGCTATAAAGTGTGATAAAAACACATTAAACCGACGCCGGGACATGGCAATCCATCTCCCACTCTTAGATCTAGAATATAAATTATTATTCTATCTCAGGGATAAAAAACTGGACGCGGAGATTTGACTCGATTTACTTTGAGAACTAATCAGATGGAAGTTTCATCGATTAATTAAAAGGCGTGAGAACGATGGTGGTGTCTTTGGAACTATTACAAATACAAACAATCTTATTGTTTGAATTTGCTTTCATTAAAATTATTTAGAACCATGCACAAGTTAATATTTGGGTACATATTCAATGGATTTCAGAGGCGAGATAGCCCTCACCCTTTCCGTAGGTGACCATATGTTTGTTCACTTATTTTGGATGCCCGGGTTCATGGGGTGAGGTTTGTCTTGGCAGCGGATGCTTTTGTCCACATAGAAAAATGAACTGTTAAAAACGGGACTGAAGTTCTTACGAACAAATTAACAGTGTTTCAATGTTAGTTGGCGGGAAAATGTAAGAATAATTTTTTGGTATACTTACGAAATTACGTATACCAACAAATTATTCATACATGTTCCCGCCAATAAACATTGAAACCCTGTCAATTTGTTCGTAAGAACTTCAGTCCCGTTTTTACGAATAAAATGATCTAATTTTAGAATAACATTTTTATATTGACACCTTATGCCATAAATCTGAATTGTAACAAAGTCAGCAACATCTGTTAATAATTTTTAAATAGTTACCTGCCAATTTACATTAATTTCGTGAATAATATTAAAACTGTGACGGTTCCTGAATGCGGCTTAATTTCTAGAATGGCAACACCGCGACGAGCGCAGACCAGGCCTGTTCGATGATTGCAGATTACAGAAGATTATGTATGAGACGATGTTTGAAGGCGAATAATATTATAAGCGCCTCCGCCCACTGAGGCAACTGAAAACTCTCAAGTGCCAACTGTCTTTGTATGACAATGTGATGACCCGCACACTACACAATCACTCAAACACCCGTTGTCAATGGTAACGCAAGCGATGACTTGCGACTTGCACTGCTGATTGCGAGTTGATTCTTCGTCTATGGTTAAACAAGCTTTTTGACCGATCAAGACAGAGAAAACAGCCGGTTTTAGCTGGTTTTCAGTTGCCTCGTCGTTGGAGCGCCTAAGTGTGTGCCAAGACCGAGTTGTTTGGCTATTCTTCCGCACTCCCTACCCCTGAGAAAAACTGCGCGATGGTTAGTTAATTAGTTATATTTTAATTTTTTCTTAATTTTCCTCCACAATATATCGAAAAAAAAATTAATCAATTCGGGTAGGTAGGTAGATCTCTTTAAGATAGAAAATCAATTTAAAGTTAGGTACCTGTAAAATAAGTATAGTATTACGTAAGTACTGGATTATAATAGCATTATTTATTAACAATTTGCACATCAACGGTTCGCCAACACTGCACAGAGGTGACTAACTCGAATACTAACCGACCATCCAGAGACAACCGACCAGAGAGTCCGGCAGCCAAGTTCTCTTTTGTCGGCGCTATAGACTACAGGTGAAATACTTCATCTCGTGGTATTAATTATTGTCGTCGTACTATCGGAATGACATGAATCCGTGCCACTGTGGACGATGTGTCTTGTGCGGGAACCTTTATTTATATGCAGTGGCCCTCAAACTTATATTTCAATGATGTTATCTAATAATATTAGACGTGTACAATTCAAACAGTAAAGCACAGTTATTTTTTTTTTATCTATTTTTACATTCTGAAAGAACTCAATTGCTTAATCAATAGAAGTCATCGACCGACAAAATCTAGACAAGGTGTGTGAATGTCAAAAATGACTTAAATTGAAAAATATTTGTTTTTACACACCTCCTATACACTTTACACGATTACAACATACTATTAAACACTATACATACTCACTATTGATCAGATAGATCATACATGAATACATTTGTACCAATGCACGTATAAAGTATCATTAATAATCTATTTTTATTTGATAACTCTAATGTACTTATTTTGATTGTATATCTCTTTAAATTACATACAATTTATAGTCTTGTATCTTTGTTATATTCTTTCATACAGTTTTAAATTATTTTATGTGTATTTCTCCATCGGTTTTGAAACATGTAGATATTATAACAGATTATAATGTGATTAGTGGTTTACACAAAGTAGTTTGTTTCATTTAATTAAAATGATGCCATAAAGTAATTTTACTAAGATTGAAAAAATTATTTTATGTTTATTTACATTCCTTTATATTCTTTAATTAAAAATTTTTTTGTAGTTTAATTATTTTATTTTACATTATTTTTATGTTATTTTATGTTTCATATGAACTGTATACAAAAACCACAAATTATGTCATTATAAACAATGAATGAAACAAATTAAAAAATGTAAGCAATCCTTGGGTGGCCATTTATATATCTTGTTTTACCTTTCAATTCTGAAAAGAGCACAAAAATAACATTTTTAGATGCTTTTGCACAAATTGTTTTTAGCAGATAACCTTAAAAACAATTATTATAAATAATAGACATTCTTCATACCAAATTTACCTAGGCGTAAATATTTCTTAGCATTTTTATTTTTTTAGTTCTTTTATGTTTGGAAAGCACTGGTGGTCCGATGAGTGGAAGACAAGGTGACAAATGGTTGAAGAAGTACTACTTTTATCGGACCCGACCGACACGGACTAGCGCTGGGAGTAAAAAGGACACGAGATGAGCATTCCACTTTAATTTATTACAAGACTATTTCAATTTTTAAAAAGTACCTCGATGTTTTAACAGGCTACAAGTGAAACAAATTCCTGTTACATTTTTATTGATAGAATTTGAGATAGGTAATTTTTGATGTGATGGGAGGCCTTGACCCGCGTTTACCTTTGTGTGATCTGGGAATTATAGATAATGACTAATTGATCACTGAATGGATAAATGTGGAAGGTGGGTTAAATTCCGTTTCTGGCTGATTTCGCCATCACTGCACAAGCAATATTTTCCACTTAAGATAGTGGTAGTAGGAGCTATAATTTAAGATATAGAAAAATATTATAGTGATTTATTTTTACAGTATGAGGAATGTGGAGATCCGAAAAGAATGCAAGGCTGATGTGAGCGTAATAAGTAAGATTATTTGCGGCACGTTCCAGAGTGGAAGATACTCTTAGTATCGCCCTGGTGTAAGACCACCATTCAGAATTGAAACGATGCTTGAAATGGCTTTAGCCTTGTTTAGTGACTAGATCTGAATAGCCATGTACTTTCCCACCTTCCTCTTTCTCGTCTCCTTCCCTTCCCCACTTACCTTCAGCCTCATAACATACCCCAATTGGGGATGCCATAGTCTCACTGGCTCCAGATGGTAGCATTTGGGACTCTTATGAGGTATTCACTATATAAAAAAAAGAAAGGGTCGCTTAGATGGTTTGAGCATGTTGAGTGAATGAATGAAGAAAGGAGTGTAAAGAGAATTTATGTCGCAAATGTGAATGGTAGAAGAAGCCGAGGACGCCCAAGGAAGACGTGGCACGATCAAGTAAATCAGATACTTGAGTTGGGCCATATCAAGAGTCAGAATAATAGAAGAGTATGTATGAGAAAATGTATGAATATGAATGGGGCAAGGAGTGTGTGCCAAGACAAAGTTGTTTGACGGTCCTTCCTCTCTGCCTACCTCTGTGGGGAAACGGCGTGATGGTTAGTTAGTTAGTTATTTTTGCAGTTTTATGCCGTGTTTCGCAACCTCCTTCTTTGATGTGTACACATTTGCCCTGATGACGGACACTGTAATGCTCTCCGAAACGTTTAATAAAGAAACACGACGTAATCCCCCAAAAATAAATCATTATACTAGTAGGAGTTTTTCGAATATTGGGAACGTTTTTAGTCTTTATTTAAATATTGCGTAGGAGTAGTTTTTCAAATATTGGGAACTAGTAGGAGTTTTTCTAAAATTGGGAACGTTTTTTGTCTTTCTTTAAATATTGCGTAAGTAAGTAGGTACTTACAAGTGCCTTCTCAAGAAATAATATTAATAATAATGTATACTACCCTAAAAAAATGCATAGTTGTGTTCGAAACAGCGACCAAATTAATATTAGCAACCAGTTTTCCTAGAAAGCAAAAAAAAAACTGGTGAACTAATTTTACATACATACCTATATATTTGTTTTATAACTCAAACTTTACATTGAAACTACAATTTTATTTTATTATAATTTTGTTCTAACCATATTTTCCACACCGACATGCGACATCCGATTATTCATAAAATATTCTAAACAGACAAAAAAATAATGATATTTTTCTTCAAGATACCTTCTGTATTAGAATTTTATTTTTATCTATGTATTTATTAGTTCCCACCATCCAAGCAAATAGCTCACTCTATCCAATTAAGTAAGGTCATAAAAATGCTCTCCAATCGCCGCATGCCTCCGTTTGCGCATGTCTACAGCCGCCCACGGCGGGTGGCGTGGGCGGAACAATGGGCGGATGGGACAATGGGAAACTGTGAAACCTGCCCAGATTTTCATACATCTACTGTCAGACACGTTTTCATGCTTCTTCTCTTTCTGCGCTCCGGGGAAAATCGCGGATAAATTGAGTGTGTTATTTTGGTATTATACAGATTTATGGGTTCAAAATTATATTTTCTTAATTTGTATTATTTTCAAATGCTGACCTGAGGCCCTAGCAAGCTTGCTCTATATCGATCGGTAGGATAACTATCGGTAACTTCTCATCGTTTCCTAGGACAACTGCGCATCGCTAACGTACAAACAATAGTTGATGTCGAATATGTTAAGGACACTTAGTCATTGTGAACTGTCACTTATTCGTTGGCGATCTGAAGTCATGCTAGAGAACGATGAGAAGTTACCGATAGTTATCCTACCGATCGATATAGAGCAAGCGTGCCAGGGCCTCTGAAGGTAAAAATATGCCTTTTCATGTTTGAGATTTAAATATAAGTTTTCTACTTGAAACTACCCAGTGGTTGATTATTAAAATAAAATCTTGTTTTTTTAATTATTTGCCTCCAAAGCTAAGTAAGAATTAAAGTAGGTACTCTAGGTAGGTGTGTAAATACCTACTTACATAAGTTTCATTAGTCAAATATCTTAGATGTAAGTTATTTGTTATCTAACAGCGCCCAGAAGGTGATTTTACACAAAAACTGCGCTATACAAATCATACAAATTCATCACCTGTATTTTTTGTAAATCAATGAAAAATAAATATTAATTTTAAAGCTTTAAAACCGTAAATTCCAGTGGCTTTTTTAAACTGATGTATGTAGTGATAATTATAATCAATCCTTCCTTTGATACTGCTGCTGAGAGATCCGTTCTAAAACCTCGCTATTTTTCACGTTTTATTTATCTCATAAAATAAATTTATCCGCTCTCGCTATAAAGCTTATAATTGCTTGAACCAAAACGAACTTACTATCTTTCTCTTGCGAATTCACTTCCTGGCATTGTTATCCGCGGAACCATAGTTCTGTCTAGCCAATATAGACAGGCTTCATATCAAACTCTTCCGCTTTAGCGTCTATTTCGGCGAATCACCGCAACATGGGCGCTTGCGCTATTTCAGACCTGTTCCGAACGCATAACAATGGCCAGCCATTCCGAATCGCAATTCTTCCAACGGTCGCAGCGGTAAAGGTCGTAAGCGACCTATTGTTACCGAAATTCTAGGTTCCAAGAGCCAAGCATTTTGAACTCTAGCGTCGTCTTATACTGTTCTAGCATCGGATGAAATTTTAAATTCTCACAGCCAATAGAAAAATTATTTTGGTTTACTTTTGGTTTTTTTGTGGAAAATTCTGAAAATACCCTAGATAAGGGTAACCAATTTACACTTTACATTTCATAGAATCTGGTTATGAAAGGAAATTTTCTAAATCGATCGGCTTACACAATAAACAATGTCACAACTGTAATAATAATAATGATTTGGATAGCGCTGTTTTTGTGAAAATCACCTCAAGAGCGATGTAAAAAATTAAAATAAATTTCTACAATATAACTATATACTACACAAAACATTATAACATCTCATAGCTAAAATATTGCATCCACACGGAAAAAAGGTTATTCTAAAATACGATCATTTTATTCGTAAAAACGGTTAAAAACGGGACTGAAGTTCTTACGAACAAATTAACAGTGTTTCAATGTTTATTGGCGGGAAAATGTAACTATACGTAATTTCGTACGTATACCAACAAATTATTCTTACATGATTCTTACATTTTCCCGCCAATAAACATTGAAACACTAATAATTTGTTCGTAGGAACTTCAGTCCCGTTTTTAACCGTTTTTACGAATAAAATGATCGTATTTTATAATAACATTTCTCCGTGTGACCTGATGGAGGACACTGTAAAGCTATTCGAAACCTTGGCTTTTGTAGGAGGAGGAAACAACATTTTAATAGTATCGATTTGAATTAATAATCTCTTTCCTACTCCAAGCCTTAATAATTGAATCTAGTGAGAGCTTATTAAAAATATAGATATTATATTATCAAAACCATTAATACAGTATTAAAAATTACCATTTGAATATCCAGGCGATTGTAAAGGAATCGATTGTTTAACGGACGGCTTAAAAGGTGAATAATTACATTATATCTCTAGAGGATTATCTTCGCTGGCCATTCTTAAAATGTCGAAGTGGTTATTAGGTATTTCGCTTCAACAGCCTTTGAGTAGCTGACGTCATCGCAGGTTTAACGTCCAAGAGAAATTCTGGTCTTCAGTGCCGACATTACCTGTTATAGATACTATAGGTGCCTTGGTAAACTGTCGCAAAGCCGAGAGACAATAATATAACAGGTGCTTTTAGATTAGTTTAATCCGAGTCCACAATGTAAACGTGACGCTTATGCTTAAGGAAAGGTACAGGGATATTAGAAAGAGACTACCGACTACCGAATACCAAATATTAGATTTAGATAAATGAAAATCATAGTATTGTAGAACTTTCAGCACTTCAAAATTGACTAGTAGATAGGTGCTACATAATATATAGAACAAAAATTGTGACGTTTGACAAATGCTTTTTTATAAGAAAATTAAAAACTTATGTATATTGTATTCAACTTGTCTAAGTTTTTCATGATAGATACCATCGGAAAGATGATAAACAGATCTTTCAGGTGAATGGTCACACAGGTCTGTTAGGTGAAGGTTACTTCAATGGTTGCCTACCTTCGATAGGAAATGGAATCAGAAAAGGTGAAAAATGTAGTATATCCTCGTGACGATTTATTGGGTTCTTATGATAAGTTGCGCTCTTTCTTCTTTATCCAAAGTTTTGGACAGCGTAACGGTGTTTATCATCAGAACAGATGTGTAGAGCGTAGATTGTAGTTAAGAGTGTGTTTATGTATATTGTAGTGTTATTGTGTTGCGTGCGCCAATCGTTTTAAAGCCGATATTTCAGTAAAATTAATGAGGTTTTCGGTGTTTAGTTTTAGCGTAGCCGTCAATTACCGGATATAAAGAATCTAAATTCATATCCAGTATTTATTCTGCTTATGTAGTAGTATATAAAACAGGAAAATTACACGGAGAAAAATGTTATTCGAAAAAACGATCATTTTATTCGTAAACACGATTAAAATGGGAAGTTCTTACGAACAAAATAACAGTGTTTCAATGTTTATTGGCGGGAAAATGTAAGAATAAGCTTTAGGTATACGTACGAAATTACGTATACCAACAAAATATTCTTACATCGAAACATCGAAACCCTGTTAATTTGTTCGTAAGAACTTCCCATTTTAAACCGTTTTTAAGTCCCGTTTTTAACCGTTTTTACTATTAAAATTATCGTTTTTTCGAATAACGCTTTTCTCCGTGTGAAATAT
Source organism: Limnephilus auricula (assembly GCA_951813805.1). Taxonomy (NCBI): domain Eukaryota; kingdom Metazoa; phylum Arthropoda; class Insecta; order Trichoptera; family Limnephilidae; genus Limnephilus; species Limnephilus auricula. The sequence goes on from OX638408.1 coordinate 6,777,477, forward strand.
TTGGAAAATTAGTGACTTTTGTCCACAGTACCTTAGAGTTAACCTTACTTTGGTCTGGAAATAGCCAGTTGTAACCCCTCGAATCTCGATATATAGTTTCGACAGACTAATTAATCTGATACATTGTTCGAAAATTTCTTGACGACAAAGCATTGTTCGAAAAATAAATAAATTCGTTTCTAATTTAATATTTAAATTCGGTAAGAAATATTGACCAAAAGGGAAATATTTTTTATGTATATTGATGAGAACGAAACAGACAAACAACGTACTTCAATTCTACGTTATTGAATGTTGAATAAAATAAGAACGTAATTACAATATTTTTCTTGTAAACCCTGTTTCTTCCTTTACCCTCTTTAGTCAGGAAACCAGTTAGGGCCGTTAGTGGCTTGGCTATTGGCTGCGTTACTTCGGTAATCAGCAATAAACTCTTAAGTTTTAATATCGATGACGAAACTACTAGCTCTCGTGTCGGTGTCATTTTGTCGTTGGAAGGCTCTACAACTCCACAGATACGAGAAGAGCCTTTTGTACCTACTACCTACTGTCGGCCGATGGTAAATTACGATTTTACGACACGATAATAATATTTTTAATATCATATTGTCAAATAAAGTACGGGATGTTCAAAAGATTTGTGAGACTCTTATGGTTCAGCGGGAATATTGCGTAACAGTTAAATTAAAATGTTTGTTACGGGGAGGCTGCATATTGTGGAGGTCGCTAAAAGGGTAAGAATACGAGGATTAAATTTCCAGGATTTCTATTAACATGTGTTCCTATTTATATCCTATCATGATATAATTATATAATAATATGTGTTCAATTGTCAAATGCTTAGTACATACACTTTCTTTTTTCTGATTAATGAACTGGGAGATGTTATCATAGTTTGAATAGTCTGTAGTTAGTAATAAGATGTCGCATTATTGAAACATATTATACATTTGTACAGCGGCCTTTAGGTGACTTTTCTCAAAAGTAACGTTATAAACATTATCAAATATTATTATTATACGAATTATGGATATAAGTTATAAAAAAGGACAGGAAGTTACCAAAATTAGTGATGAAATTCGTTAGCATCATAAATATGTCTGATTTACATTTAATTTCGATCTTAAAGTTAGCAGTAGGTACGTAGATACCTATCTAAATGTTCTGCATTGGTGTTTTCTCAAACGAAAAGAATTCATTTTTTCAAAATGTCTGTACTTGAAAGGTATTAACAATTGACGGCAATTAATCAATCGAAAGGAATAAAAAAATATATTTGTACAATTCGAATAGCAATGTTTTTGTACAAAATTAACTCAAAGACGCTTTACAATTAATTACTAAATGGCTCTCTCTCTCATTAATACAATTTGGAATCCGTTTAAGAACAGCTAGAACGGATAAAACTAACGGACAAAGATAAAGAAATCTGTAGACAACGATTAAACTCAAATTTCATATAAAGCCAACCCTATAACCATGTATCAAACAATGTTTTTTTTTTCAATTATTTTGTCTATATATTTGAATGATTTGGAGCTTGCATTCTTCCTTCTTACATCCGTTATATCTATGTAGAATATTTTTTTAAATTAAAACTGATATCGACCATGTTATGTGAACCCTTAATGTCATTGTAAAATGAACAACAGACATTTCCCCATAAAGTTAAAAGGATGTTACAGAGGTACCGATACCCCGTATGATATACCAAACTTACGTTTTAATAACTGCGTGAGAATAAAACAGGTAATTCGATCATATTATTTGTTGCCGCTTTGGTCAGCAACCCAAGATTATAAAAATATTCTTGGACCTTTAAAATTTTTAAAGTTTCATGGATTTGTTTAAGTTCACGTAATCCTTGAATAAACGGCGTAATCGGTGTTAGAGGTCATGATAATATGAATGTGCCAAACACAGTAAAATTTAAAAAATAAAAATGCGTTTGGACATAAAATAAGCTATAAACAAAAATAAAGGTTTGAACTTATAATGCAGGATCGGGATACGTGACCAAAGGACTGTTAACCTTATGAATGAAAGATACCAAAGAGTTTTGTCTAATTTCCCTGTTCAGCGATTTGGCTTGACTACTCTACACTATCCTCATCTATCAAAGATATTGTTCATAACAGTTGCAGATACACGGAGAAAAATGTTATTCTAAAATACTATCATTTTATTGGTAAAAATGGTTAAAAACGGGACTGAAATTCTTACGAACAAATTAACAGGGTTTCAGTGTTTATTCTTACATTTTCCCGATAATAAACATTGAAACACTGTTAATTTGTTCGTAAGAACTTCAGTCCCGTTTTTAACAGTTTTTACGAATAAAATGATCGTATTTTAGAATACAATTTTTCTCCGTGTACTCTTTTTTATCAATCGATTAAAGACCAATTTTCAAAAACATTACTATAAATGGTTCTAGCTGAGTTTAGTGAACATATCATTAGTCTGATACCTCCCAAGTTTCATCTTATACATATCCTTACCATCTCTACTCCCTTAGGCCTCACAATTTTCCCCAATTGGTGATGACATAGGATTCCATGTGATCTTGTGAGGTATTCCCATAAACGTATTTTTCAACAACCATTGTAGCTCCTGGTCCAGTCGACACCCCAAATTTTCCTACTAGTTTTGATGAACGACATTTATTTCGCTTTTCATTATGTATTCGCAATTTATTTTTCGTATTAAATTCCCTGATGAGCAGTTATTTCATTATTTACGTAAGTAATATAAATGTGTTCAATAAAGATATTAAGGCCTTTATCACCTTTGCTGACAGTCTTACAGCCTGACTATCGACCATTCGACATAAATTAATATTTTCTTTAATAATATCAATGAATTAAAAGCAACTATCTAACGACACATTTATTCCTCCAACCTGCCCGCTTTCAGAAACTACAGCATCTACATATTAATATTTATGAAGTACAGTTCCAAAGTGATTTTATTAGGTACCAACTTTCACACCTTATCTCAGTAATGTTTAATATTGTAATGAGGAAATGTTACACCGATAAATTTTAATAACCTGATCCATTTGTATTCATAAAACAAAGTTCTAGAGTAAAATAATTAATTTGTAGCTTCACACTACAGCGACGTCTAGGGAAATAAGCACTCTATAAGGTGTCAACTTACCAAATCAAAGCTTTTATTACGAAAATAATTAACAATGTCTTAATATTTAGGTAATATAATTTGCAATGATAATTACAAACCATACAAACCTAATGTTCCTTGTTTTGTAGAGAATTTTTGTAGGAGTTTTCTGAAATAACAGGAAAAGGTAAAATTATTTAACATCTCAAAAACTGTTTTTTTCAAAAAAAAAGAAAAATGGCAAACTGTATACAGATGTTTGAATGGCCCAAAAAAACGCGAAAACTTTTACATTTATCAAAAGTTAATCAATCTTACAACCTAAGTCTTAGAATCTAACTAGGAAAGAACTTGTTTATGACAACTTACAACCAGTGACTTGCAACTAAATACATGCTAAAAGCTTTATAATGGAATATGTATCTACATATGTAAGTTTCCTAATTATATTCAGGTGAGATGAAAATAATTGTAATATGGCAACTGTAACACATGTTTAACTTGTCATTGACGAATACCAAGTTGTAAACGATATTTAGATAACTGCCTTTTTATTATCATGTGTTACAAAATGATAATACAAAAAACACTATGTTTGCTGTGGCAACATCCTATTCGACGAAAAAAAGCATCAATATATCAAATCAGAATTAACGCTTTCAACAAACCTAACACAATCAAATTTGTATTATTTGTTAAATACTAACACCTCGTTGGAAATATCATGTTTGCAGTATATTCATGTTCATGTGTTCGTGGTGCATTGGCATTAGAAGTTCTCAATACATATATCCACATAGTGTGAATGAATACTTGATGAAATTCTTTGTAAGAACCTGTTCAATATACTTGTAATTATGCACTGTCAAAGTACTCCGCTGCTGCTCTTTGTTGTCAATAGTTAGATGTTGGATTATGTAAATCTTGCCGAAACGCGAGCGCGATGTTAGCAATAGTCATTATGAAGAGCGTGTGAACAGTGACTCAATGCGATGAACATCCAAAAGATAAATGTACCAAGTATGTTCTACCTCACGGTTCCTCGTTATCGTTACATGCCTTCTCAAGGTAGTGTTGGGCCACCTGTAATCTACATTACGTTTTTAGAACTTAGTTTCGTAATTGCTTACAATTTTAACAAAAGCTCGAAATCTTTGAGAGGTGTTGAGAAAATCCATAGTTTTCTTTATCTTTGGGTGGTATTATGAAACAAACAATTTTCGTTTTTATGCATATGGTAGTTTGGGCGTGATGAACGAAGAAATAAGTATAAGGTAAATATGAATGGTAGATAAGGTCGGAGATGCCCAAGGTGGAGATGGCATGATCTGATGAACTAAAAACTTTAGTCAGGCCATATCAAAAGTATTTTTTATTTAAGTTTTTTTCCAGCAGGACTGCGAGGATAGTGCAATCCCAGTATGCCGTATTACAACTATAGTACAGAGTAAATTGAATTAATACCTAATTAAAACATAAAATGAAAACAAATAGAATAATAATAAAATAAGCATAAAATTAAATTTAACAATGATTAAACAAAAATAAAAATAAATAATATTATTCGATCGTCCATCAGGTCGCCTCATTAGCTTCATCAATCGCTCATCTAGTTAGGAGCTGAGCCACTCGGATGCAGCCACGACAATGATGTTGGTTGATTTCCGTGTCCTGCTCCAGAAGCTGGCTAGTCGGTGGCAAAGTAAGGCTGGGAATGAGTGCACCCTCCCTTCAGTGAACATCGTGGAGGCACTGCAGCACCTCGGTAGTTGCATAAGTTACCTGCATGCATTATTGTAGCACACCTTCAGTTTATCCCATTGCGCTGCTGGGTATTACGTCCACGGTTCAGATGTGTACAGGGCAGTGCAGTATGTCTTGAAGAGTAATTTTCTGACATCGTCTGCGTATTAATGCGACTGCGTGAGGGTTTTAATGTGACTGAAGTAAAGAGTACCTATATGCCAAATGCCAAGAACGAGTTGCTTTACGGTCCATCATACCTACCTCCTTCTGTAGGACACCGTGTGATAGTAGGTTGTTAGTCGTTTTAAGTCGCCTGTCGTAATGGAGTGATTTTTGTAATTTAAAAAAAATCGCTGTAAAATGACTTTTTCTTGATATTATCTGGGAAAAAGAATTTTCTGCAATAAATTTATCCCTTTCTGCAATCAAGAACGTGACGTGAAACTATTATGTAAAACCTTATGATAACATACAATAATAAAGCATATCCGTAATAAGCACAATGAATCAGATTAAGAAAGGGAGGTTTAAATTATGTGGACATGTAGATTGGCAAACTAGTGCCAGGACACTGTGACACTAAGAAGATTGAATGGATTTCATGTAAGAAAATTTTCTCAGTATCATCTTAGGCAACATTTTTAAATCAACTTTTATCAAGATCCACTAAAAATCGTCTAGAGGGCTCTTCATTATTTGAAACAGAGTTTATTAAACATATTAAACATAATAAATAGAAAATATTAAAATATATAAGACGGAATAAGGACAGCTAGCTAGCTGTACAGAACGTAAAATCACTAAAATGATGAAGCGATTATTTTTAATTTACAAGAATGTTAACAATTCAGTTAATTATATGGCCATATTGATGACTGTAATTAAAAAAAAAAGATTACTGTTGTGTACATATTTAATTGATCTGTTTGTAAAATATAATAAATCGAAAATATTCAAATACAGAAGGCGAAATCAGTACTATTTGGTGTAAGAACTCTACCCAAAATAATCTAAATAATGAAGTGATTATAATAAATTTACAAGAATGTTAACAATTCTGTTAATTATATAGCCATATTGATGACTATAATTAAAAAAAAGGTTACTCTGGTGTACATGTTTAATTGATCTGTTTGCAAAATATAATAAATCGAAAATATTCAAATACAGAAGGCGAAATGAGTACTATTTGGTGTAAGAACTCTACACAAAATAACCTAAATAATGAAGTGATTATAACAAATGTACCTACAAGAATGTTTACTGTTTAGTTAATTCTACGGCAATATTTAAAGTACACTGTTATTAATTACCTAGTGTAATTAAAAAAGATTACTGAGTCGGTGGTTGTTATTACCAAGAAGCATTACAGAATTACTCGGAAAAATTAAATATATAATATAGCGCAAAATTGCAATTGCGTTTGTTATGATTATTGAAAAACAGGTTTACACAAACATTGATGGCAGGTAATGATTTCATGTTTTATTGCAGGTCAAGAAATGGCTATTCAACATGGTTGTAACTCTTTTATTGAAAATAAACCTCTGAATTTATCTTATAAATGTAATCCATGACTTTTGCGAAAATTCGTCATCCTTCATATCCGGTCGTTATCGTAACGTAACCTACTTCGATAAATATGTTTCAGTCGTTGAGTTGTAACGGCCGTTAGCCGTACAGAGGTTTAACGACGCTCGTTAGTTGTAACGAATCATTGTGGTAGGTACTGTGGATAACGACCAGCAAAAAGGGTACTGGAAGCTAAACGATATATATTTTGGACGTTTTAAAGTAGGTTAACTGGATATTTCAGGATTGGGGATGAACAACCCAAAATATCACATTTGTAAAACATATTTTTAAATGCCAAATGGAAAATAATCACTAAGGTAACTATGCGAGTTTTTTTATTATTTTTCACATAAAACTGCACAGCATTAATGCTCTACAAATTCAGTTAGTGGCGTGACTTACTTTCTGTACTTTGAAGGCAAACTGACCGCATTTAAAACTCTAAGAATATTTTATTTAAAACTTTGCAAGAGCTTCGCAGAAATTTGCAGAATTTTCAGGGCTTATCATAATTTTAATGATAATAAGATAAGACATGCAAAAGCTCTTTTCTAACTCAAATTTAAGTGCTTGCTACTAAAATCTAAGATGAAATTATGTACATTTCACAAAAATTAAAATTTTCTTCTCTGATTAGAAACCTTGACACAACATGCCATTGTGAATTCACAACTTTTGTACAAACGTTCACAGTTTTGAATTTATCGACATTATTTGATTCGAGTTAGGCGCTCCGCTGACGAGGCAACTGAAAACCAACTAAAACCGGCTGTTTTCTCTGTCTTGATTGGTCAAAAAGCTTGTTTAACCATAGACGAAGAACAATCAGCTGACAGCTGGTAACTAGCAACGGCCGGCCAGGGCAATCAGCAGTGCAAGTCGCAAGTCACCGCTTGCGTTACCATTGACAACGGGTGTTTGAGTGATTGTGTAGTGTGCGGGCCATCACATTGTCATACAAAGACAGTTGGCAGTTGAGAGTTTTCAGTTGCCTCAGTGGGCGGAGGCGCTTAGGTGTTTGTTTTTCTGATGTGTAAAATTTAAAATACGTTGATTAATAAGGCTCATATTATTAAGCTAAACTTAAAACTTACGTTTTCAGACAATCGTATCGGTAAACACAAAAACCTTTGACCTTCACCTTCACATCCTGCGACGTTTTAAATAACTAATTGCGTAAAAATATAAGCAAATTCTTATTTTTTTGCTTTTGTAAAAATTCTCCAGACATTCAAAATACATATTCAATCAATTTTTGGCACTAATCATTCTATTAATCTTCTATGAACAGTAATGGGGGTAGCAAATATAAAGTCATGCAGTGTCAGTTTTTTAAATAAATTTTACTCCGTGTGACAAGTGGCATCTTCCCCCAACAAAAACTATCTAATTAAAGTATATTTATCGCAGCCTAAGAATTCATAAGTAATTGTACAGCGCCCTTGAGGTGATATCTCACTAAGATTGTGCTCTACAAATCATCCAAACATTATAATAATAATGATTATTGTTATTATTTTACGTAACATAAAGCTTGTATTTTTAGATTGCATAATAAGCCGAGCAAATCTTGGAAACCTACTTTAATTTAAATATGCTTTTGTGCTCAGAGTTTTCTTTAGAGAACTGGCACATCCCGGGAAAGCGGTGGGGGTTGTTGGGTCACGAGAATAAAGGGGGTCGGGGGTGGTTTTGGGGTGAGAAAGGGGGAGGGGGTGGGTGATTCGAGAAGGCGAATATAAAAAGAAAGAGAAAGAGGACACAGCAGCAGAGAGCTTTTCATCTCCCGCCTATTCCAGAGAAGAAAGGCGGAATAGGAGTCCTTATTATTCTAAGAGAAAAGGCCAAGAAAGGCATTTGTAGCCTCAATGGGCAAAAGCTCCTCCCACGCGTTCCGGGAGCTTTTGTACCCGGTTTTCTCTGAAGCTCAATGTATTGAAGCAAACCAGCACTGCTCAAGCTTTGCGCTAGCTCGCAGGGCTGTTTGCGACATATTTCTGCAACCATATTTCGATAACGCCTGACAGCTCAAAAAATCTTTTTAAAAAAAGCTTTTAACCTCATCCTTATCACAAAAATGGAAAACAAGTAGACATTTTAATATTTTATACTTGATGTGAGGTTAGTCTAGGTCTGAGTGGCTAATGCGTTTGCACACCCACTGGGCCGGATTGGGAGAGATAGTTTGAGGGAGATCTAACCTGGACCTCTCCAGACGGACTCTCTTGACCCATCGCCTTGTACCGCAGTGGGGGGGATGGATTTGTACGTCCGTAATCCTCATATTCACTCCCAGATTCCTACCAACCCTTTTACCTTTTTCCTTCCAAGAACTTCCTTTCCCCTAAAAAAGACCCTTCACACAGCATCCCCATAGGTGATATAGGCCCTGAAATTTTTCTCTCTAGGGTATCCTGGGTGGAGCTAATATTTAAAAAATTCCTTAAGATTTTTAAGACAGTTGAGATATTTTTAATAAAAAATCAGCTAATGAAGCAATCATAGAGATATCCTAAATAATCTAATTCCGGTTTTTTTCACCTACTCCATGTCATCGTGATGTTTTTTTTAAAATACGTATTAATACGTTTTTCTTTCAATCCTAATTATCTATAACAAAATTGAATTGCAATATACATATTTTAATAAGAAACCAGAGATGTTAGTTATGTTAATCTGAAGCTCTAATATGCTCCGCTTAAATGTAATCACTTTTACTGTCTAAAATTTCTAGGTTTATTTTTATTTTCTGCTAAACCTCTCAGCTCTCTGCCAATTCCATCGTGAACCATAGAGTATATTAACATGTATTAAACTGTCAACAAAATAATGAATTGTTTTCTTAAGGGGCCGCTCTGCCAATTTCAACCGATTTCTTACTTGTTTTCCTTTGAAGTTTTTAAATTCTTAAAAAAATATATGTTATTCTTTAAGATAGTATCTACACATTCCCCACGCCGAAATGGTAATTATTTGAAATTCCATCGATAGAAATAAATCGCAAAGTATGCTCCGAAAATTATTATTTACACGTTTGTTTGTGTTATTTTACAAGTTACACGTATAAAAATAATCCCCAATGTTTATTTAAATGCTACTTGACACAGCCCCCATGAGATTTTTGCTCTTTTTCAAACGAGTCGTCTTTTATTAAACATTTTCACAATTTTCGCATGAATTTTATGGTTTTTAATGTTAGCGCGCTCGCTCCTAAGTTCGTATTGTGGTATCTCTCCATCTTCTTTGTTTTGAACGGGGTAGCGTGGCCTTAATATTAGAACGCTCTTCAAAATAAAAAAAAAAAATTCAAAAGAAATTGTAGCATTTTCCAGTAGCTCAACACTTTTAGCTCCACTGTGAAAACTTTCTCAGACCGTAGAATAAATAAATTCTTCCAACGAACAAGTAGAATTCTATCTCCTTCTCTCTTTTTGTTTTTGTCCTTCTCAATGAGCTTAATTTTCTGAAATAATAATACAGACTCACAATGTGTAATGCGATTATATTTTGTGTCCTGAAAAGCTTTCGTGAAAAGCTTTGGAGTCATTATTATAATTAGCTTATTCTTCAGTCGGGCATTACGGTTCCTTTCAGTTGGAAAACACTCGAGAATAAACAATTACCTTTTAAATGTAACCTTCATAACCATGGAACGAGATATACTTTTAATTTATTTCGTCTTTGAAATCAATAATAATAAGGCGCCTTCGTACTTCGTACTTGTAAATATTATTATTTATTAACTAATATATTATATTCATTATTGAAATTGGTTGAAAAGGACATAATATTCTTATTTACAGCATTTCGATTCTTTAAATTTTGTTTTTTTTTTCCTTTAACAGCATTCGTTTTTAATGCTTCTAGTATTTTTACCTATGGTTGACTACCATTAGAAAAATCATCTCGCTGCAGATGAGATGTATATCTTCCGTTTTCCACCAATCATCCATTGATATATCAGTTGAAGTTAACTTCTTCTTATGTTAGATTTATTATAGTAGTATGGGGTATTCATCAACGAACTACGGTAATTGACCAATCTAAAAAGTAGCAATGAAATTATTTTCGTGAAACTTTTAACTTCTTTGCATTGACACAATATTCTTATTCCCATCTCTTCAAGGACCTGATTTATTTCTTCACTTCCTTAAATACCTTATGTACAATATTCTCAAAAGAAAAATTTCTCTTATAAAACTTAGAAAACCAAAGGCTCGATGTGGACTTAATTTTCAAATAGAAAAGAAGAAATAAAGGACTCATCGGAAAAGTAAATTATAATGATGATTAACAGACTACAACTTTTACGAAATCTGACGGCCCGTTCTCATTATCCTCGGTGGAAAATATAACGTTATTTCTACGATTCCGGAAACAGCCGAATTTACCGAAGGCTTTCATCGGCTCTGTGTTGTCGGGTAGGTTTTCATTTCAATTACCCACCCCTAATTCCCTCCCTCTCCGTCCGGGCACACAAAACGACCAATATTGTCTGAATACACAAAGCGGTTAAATACAAATAACCGATACACACCCTTCCCTCTACACCCTGTCCCTACCCCCTTCTCATTCCCTGGCTCTATAGCCTTCCCAGGGGTGTGTGTTTGTGAGGATCAGGCCTTATTTCATGACGTCAATAAATAGGTAGCTGTTTTACGACTCTATGTATACGAAACATCAATCGAACATCATATTGTCTAATATTTGATTTTGTCCAAGGATTATAGAAGTCTTTACAGACTTCTAGTTTATGCAACCAACAATAATAATTAAAGAAATATATCTAGATACGTTAAATTGTAAATAAAACAATGTTTATATTATAATTTTTTTTTCCTTGTTGGAATATTGTGGTACTAAATTGAGTGGTGAACGGATATGATAAGCTTGTGGAAGTACCTAGGTATTAAGATCTGTTCATGAAACAGCTCAATAGAATGAGCTGTAAATATCTTACGAATAATTTCTAACTGACAATAATGATAATTTGTAGAGCGCCGTTTTTTGTATGAAATTACCTCAACGGTGGTGTACAATTTATTATGCATTCGAAAACACACTTACCTGGTCACTTCTGATAATTACACTTTAATTAGAAAATGTATGCTTCGGGAATATACGACTTTGTACGCGGGTGATACTGTATTTGAAACACTGGACATTGTGTGATTTTACATTTGCTATCCCTATCACTATTGACATTATTTACATTTATAAGAAGGTTAGTGTTAAAACTAGGGTTAATATTTATTTTGAAAGACTGGAGAATTTAGGACGCCTCAGGACTGGAGAATGTTTATAAATAACCTCTATAAAAGCTTGCAAATTGGAATTATCTTACATCTTACATTGTTACACAATTAGTTATTTACAATGTCGCGGGCTGTGAAGGTGTAGGTGAAAGGTTTTTGACTTTACGGATACGACTGTCTAAAAATGTGAGTTTTAAGTTTAGCAAATCTAATTCAACATATTGCTATATTTAACTTGCTTAGTACATAACCGAATTTATGTTTTTTTTAGCGTGTGTCCGTGGATCAGATATAATAGAAGGAGGTGATTGACGAAATCATCGTGCTAAAATTATCAATTATTAAAACGTTTATTTACTATCACGTGTGAATTAAATATTCTTTTTTAAGGTACACACCATGCCGGGATACGTCTGGATCGATAAAGAAATAACAAACGTGATAATTTTATGCGCCATTAAATCCATTTCATAGTGCCAACTTCATGGGAGTTCAAATTTTAATTTCGCTGGAAATTTGAATAACGATTCGGTGGTTATTTATTTATTTAAACCTGGTCATTTTAAATTGTAGCTTAACAGCGGTAGGTTATGATTTTCTCATAAACCATTACGACAAGATATTTTTATATATGAAATTATCGATGAAATTTTGTTTAAAAATAATAATAATAAATAAATAAGTTTTATGATGCTCATTCAGTGGAAAATCATTTCAATCGCGCGTTACAATGATCAGATTTATATTTTTACTGATACAGATGGCAGATATTCTGAGTATCGCGCTGGTGAGAACCAAAGAATTGAAATATTGCAAGAAATTGCTTTAACATTGTTTTTTTGACCAAATCTAGCCAGGTGTTTCGCCCTTGTTCCTCTTCCTTATTCATCATACGTCACAAGAGTTCCAAATCCTCCCAGACTATGGCATCCCCTAGCCTATGTCAGGAAAGAGGCTGAAGGTAGTGAGCAGGGGAAGGAGATGAACGGAAGTATCTGGCAATTCAGATCTGGTAACCGAACACTGCTATCCATTAAAAGCGACTAATGGCGGTTCCATTCACCAGAGCGATGCTGAGAGCAATTTCCACTCTGCAACGCGCCGCAAATATACTAATTATTATTATTCTTAACTGATAAATTGTGAAATAACATATGTTTAGTTGAACACATAATTCCTTCAACCTCACAACATAAATAATACTAATACAATACCTCTAATACAGAAGGTTATGCGATATTTTTTCAACCCGAAGCAGCAATGGAAGATGGAAACCATATCTGCAATTAATTTAATATATCAGATTGAACCTAAGTTTTAAAAGTCTAGATTAAAGAAAATATTAGAAAATATTGGCATAATATTAACTAATAGTTGGTGTGCGATAAATTTCTAATAAGCTTATTAATATAGACACTGGTTTTGTATACTTTCAAAAACCTGCTGTCACACTGGAAAAATGGTTAGGTACTAAGGGTTTTAAAATCGGAAAAAATAACAGCATCTGTGGTGATTTGAAAAATGTTTGTTTGATGTTGCTAATTGACAATTGGTTGGCCAACTGTCACAGTGCGGTGGGAGCAGAAATAAAAATACATCGGGAAATAGAAGAAAGATTTATATGTATTCTAATTAGGACTGGTAGACACAGAAGGGTTTCAGAAATAGATACTTGTTATATTGACAACCTTTCAAATATCACTTTCGGACTATTTCTACCTAACAAAACATTCCAATTTCTTTCTAAATATTTTCGGAATTCGGAACATGGATGTCTTGAATTTTACATTATCTACGATGAGCGTGGTAGTAAGCTTTACGTATTTGTGTAATTTAAACGTACCGTATTAATAAAATTACCATTTTTGTGGAATATTTGGAAGGCGGGTATGCGTATCGCCTCCCGGGGAACCATTTATTGGATAACCAACACACCTCTGTCATAAATAACTCGCTCGCAAAAGTTGTTCGCTTTGCTTGGTGAGTTAGCAGGGGTGCCCGGGTTCATGAGGTGAGGGTTAGCTTGCATGGATTTTGCCATTTTGCAGCTAAGAAACTTTTGTTACAGTTCTAGTTTATTGTGCTTTAAATTTTTTTTTATTCGCTACGGCACTTCTAGAGGGGTTGTTTCTGTGAATTTGAAAAATTCGTAATATTTCAAAGTTAAAATTTAAGTTCCATTTAAGTTCTGTTATACCTTCATCGCGGGCCTTCTTTACTTGAAACATAGCGTCTATGAATAAAAGCTTCACAGAACTTCAATATCAATTTATATAACATAACATGAATAACACGAACACGAATAAGACATTCACAGAACTTCAATATCAGTTTTGAAATTTGATGAATTTTTTAAATTCTGTGAAACCGCCGGTCCTTATTGTGTCACTGTTTGCTTCGAGGATGATTATAATTTTATATATTTAAGTTGTGTTTTTAGTTTTTAATCAATATTTGAATAAATTAATTCCCCATCCATGTGAGCACATTCATTGCGACCGCACTGTGGATTGATCACGTTTGCGGTAAGTGCTCGAGATGGGGAATAAAAACCGCGGTCAAAAATGCAAAATCCAAAAAATAATTGAATATCCACAACATGAAGCTCCCGATTAATATGGCCGGCGTGCCAAGCCGCGCCGGGTAATGGCCAATTAAAAATTCAAACCGGAATCAAAAAAGGCCTTTTAAACGCAAAAAACGAACGAAAAATACGCAATTGGTCACCGGCGCTAATTATTGTGCGGGAAAATAGTCATTGGGATATTTATACCTGAATTTGAATACCTTTAGGTAACCAACTGCGCATATTTGTCTATTATGGACATTTGGGCGTCGATCACTCCCTTTCGTGATTCGTTTTTTTCATTACTGGCGTTCCGTACGTTTAGAATTTTATTACGAACAATAATTTACGCGCTGTAAATGCACAGCGAATTGAGTATAAGTCCTTTATTATATCGCACAGTAGGAACATCAAGCAGTATTATTAAGAGATGCCATACCATTCATAACCTAAACTTGCTTGAAATGGTTGATAAACTAAATCTGAACCGCCTGGTCCCTAATATTCTCTATAACCAACTCACTTCTTATTTTTAAAGTTTTAATTGTAATATATTCACCAAAATGATATCTAAATATTTGTAAATAATATGATGTCATTGTCAGAAAGTGTTAGTATCAACCATGATTATTGTAATTGTATTTGTGAGAGCTTTGATGTGAATCAGTGTTGACAAACCTTTAATTTTAAAAATAAGATGTTGTAACGCCTTTTATCATTTCTTGCTTTTAATGTGATCTCTCTCTATATCGTAATGGGAGAGATAAAATATTGCGTCCGTCACACCTGGACACATTAATTCCATTTCCACCCATCCCTCACCTTTCTCGTTCCTCTAACTTCACAGCATCCCCAAAGATGTCACCCCAGCGAGCCTTCTGTGTGGAGCTAATGTAAAAATGAAAAATATATATAAAAAATAAAAAAGAGTCATTGGAAAATTAAGAATTACGAATATGAATATTATAGGACAACTATCCTTGAGGTGGTTTCTCACAAAAACGGCGCTCTACAAATTATCCATTATTATTATTATTATCCAATAATTTTGTCTTTATGACGAACTAATTGGCTCATCTAAATCTGATGCAGATAAATTAACGTTTACACTATTAGCCGTACCAACCAAATGAACACTCCTAATTATAAGAAATATAAATCTGTGTGATAGAAACCCCGCCTATATCTATTTGCGAATTGCATGGGGTCCATCCATTGGTATAATCAACGAAACAGTTATTAATCTGTCGAGTATCGCCGGTAATCAGAGCACTGTATACCGCGCGGTGGAGTAGTAATCCGTCTTCCGCATCTATTCGCCAACTTCCGGCTAGCGGGTAATCGTCGCTAATTTCGTTAGGCGCTAACGACGCCGTGTAACGCCGCCTAACGGAGACGCCGAGCGTCGCTAACGGCCGCATTTTGAAGTCAGGTAACTGGTACCGCACGAGGGTTGGCCATATCAGATTATTCGTACGGATTAATAATGTGTGAGATACTCTAAATTGAAGCAAATGCGCTGCTGTTGTGACCAACGTTGCCGTATCCCGTGAAGGTGCATCACAGTCGTCCCTACAAACACAGAGAAAATTTTTATTCTAAAATACTATCATTTTATTCGTAAAAACGGTTAACGGACTCAAGTTCTTACGAACAAATTAACAGGGTTTCAATGTTTATTGGCCGAACATGTAAGAATAATTTGTTGGTATACGTAATTTCGTACGTATACCAAAAAATTATTGATACATTTTTCCGCCAATAAACATTGAAACATTGTTAAATTGAAGAACTTCCGTCCTGTTTTTACGAATAAAATTATCGCAATAGTATAATAAAACAAATAGTATAATAAAACAAATTTAAAACTTATTCCACTTTTTAAATTAAAAGTGGAAAAAGTTTTAAATTTGTTTTATTATACTATTATAATGGAATTCCACCACGAATTATCAGTTTCAAAAATAGAAATATTAAAATTATCGTATTTTAGAATAACATTTTTCTCCGTGCAGGTCGTAAAGGTAAATATAGCTGTTCATTGTTTTATATGTTTGTAACACTCGTATATTATCAAAGCTTCCTAAATATTGCAGAACTTCATAAATCTTTTTTGCAACAGCATCAGTATCATTATTACAGCATTAAATTTACTAATCATTGCACTTCTTTGATCACGGGTGCATTGTTTCGTATTGTTATTTACTGTTGAAATGGAAATGATGTCTTCACCAGGCTTCCATGCTAATCATTTATCACGTAACAAGATTGTGTTTAGAGTTGGGATGCTACAATGATCCTAGTGAGACGCGCAGCTGTCAAAACAGTATTCAGATCTCCTTCTTCCCGATCTAATTCCCCTCCCCAGTGGTCCATTTCTCACGCTAATTGGACGCAATTGACGTGGAGAATACAACACTTTGTTTTTACAAGCCGCTACACGCCGGCTTTACAATGAAAAGAGACTAGATGTATTTATGGCGAAGGCTCATGGTCAATTTCTCATGCTGGATAATGAGATTGTTTCGGTGAATTTGGAAAGAGAAAGCTTAAAAAAATACATTTTTGATACAAAAATAAACAAACAAATACCTAAAGTCTTAAAGTGTCACTTTAAATGAAGACAGATTTTAAGCTTGTGTATCCGGTTCTGAAGATGCACATTAAAATCATTTCGTTTTAAACAACCGCACTAAAAGTGAGCTGCGGTTTACATGTATCTCTGAAAAAAAAATTTTTTATTGGTAAGGATATAACAACTATAAATATATTGTCCACCAAAATGATATTTGTATATTGGTTTATTAAGATGTAAATAATACAATATAATACAAGTGATAAAGCATGTTAAATTTAATCATAACTTTGAAATAGGTAAGGAAATACATAAATTACGTAAGAAATGTCTGACCAATGAACATATTTCTGATTGAGTTGTAAGTATTTACTATTTCATAAAATTATTACATTTATATGCTTAGTTAATGTCATTTTGCAAATAGATCTGTACCCTGCTCGGAAATATACCACGACACTCTCTTAATTTTACACTTTTTTAATAACGCTTCGCTGTATTTATCTGTATCTAAAAAAAAATTACCCAGAACAAAGTTAAAAATAATAATCACTTTATTTAAACCTTTAAGGGGCCAGGTTTTTTTACAAAAAAATCAAACGTCACTTCATATTTTTTTGTGTCGCATTTTATAAGTTCACAGAAACAATTCTTTCAGATTTTGGTAGTTTATACAACTGTTGCTACTAATAATATTATTTTGTAATAGAAACTCGTAAACAAATAATGGTTTTTTTAAATTTTTTTTAATTTTCATCGGTGACCGGTGGGCAAACGGCCATTTAAATATTTATTGTTTAGATACAACTTATAGGTTTTATCATGTTTTACAAAACTAAATTACAAATACCAACTAAATAATGTGGTGAATGAAGGAATGGTGGGAGAGATGGAGGGGGGGTTTTCAATGGGAACAATTTAAGGATCATTAAAAAAATTTACCTGAATATTGAGAATATTAAATTCTTCTTTGCACTCTTTCTAATTTCTAAAATTTCTAGTCTTATCTAAACGCATACCGTTAATATTCTAAGTGAAAAATCTCTATAGGTACCATTATAAAAATCAAAAGTGTAGTTAGTTTCCAAAAAAAGATTAGGAAGCTCTGATTAGAAACTGTTACTGTTAAATAAATTTTATTTTGTGAATATATAATATATATTCAGATAGATTCCTACTTCTATATCACTCAATTAATCGTAGATATATATCAATAACTATAATTAATGAATAGTGTGTGTTTGATTGAGTTACGGAGTTGGGTAGTGCTTAAGTTTATTTTTATCTCAAAAACGCAACATTTTTATCTCCAAGACAAAACCTGCAAATTCGTTTTTATAACCTCTCTCAATCTTCGCAATCTCTCAGCGCAGCATCTCGATCCACTCAGTTTTAACAAAAACAAACGCACACCGCTATAAAAAAAGAAACAAGCGAACTGGTTAAAAGAAACAAATGAATCAGACAAAAAAACAAATGCAGCCGTAAAACGCATTCTAATATTCTGGGCGGCGAAATATTTTAACAAGACAAGCTGGGATCCTTCGGCAGGAATAAAAATCCTGGCAAAAGAATTCCTCAACGACATAAGGTTAAGTTATGTGATTTGGTGTCGCCTGGGCTTTATGCATTCGCATAAGTTGAAGAGATTTCGGTGGAGGAAAAGATAGCATGAACCCTCGAAGAAGACAATTAAAACTTAAACGGTCGCTTATCAGTATTGCATTAAATTTTTATTATGCAGGTTATAAAAAAATATCAGTTGGTTGAGATTGGAAATCTTAGCTTAGCATCAGATAAAATGTGTGCTGATGTTCGAATGATTCGGAATGTGCCGCAAATGTGTTTAAAGAAACTGTGAAATAAAACAAATTAATCAATTACTCGTATGACTAAAATTAGTTTTAGAATCATCGTGATTTAATTTTTGGGTATTATGCCGTAATTGTTTAGTCAACGTTTCATTGCATTACTGTAACCCTGTCCGAAATGTTGGCTAAAAAGAAGGTAACGCTATACGGCACAATACCCTAAAAATAAATCACGATAATACGAGTATATACTAAAATCATATAACACTTGTATATAATGTAATAACAGTTTGTTTGAAAGGCCAGACTAAACTACAAATAATTATCGGTTCTGAAACATAAAACTCCTAAGTTTTACTAGATTTATCTCCTGCGCAAAATAAATTGTCGTAATATAAATTAGTTGTAAGTTTTTCCTCTCACCTTTGGCCCGGTATTCCTCAGGGCTCCACCCCGGGACCATTATTTATCTCTTGCGGTAGAATATAGATACAAAAATGTCTCCGGTCTCTTACGGCGAAGTGACCTTTTCTTTTTTCACCGCGAAAAGCGTCTTTTTCCCTTTCCTCCGCTTAGTTATTCCCTTTTTACCGGAAAACATGTTTTACGCGGTCAATTACGGCGGTACGGACAGACGGTGATTTAGACGTCTTTACTTACTAAGCAGTTTATAGAACGAATTACATAGCACGAGATGAATTTATTCACTTTTTGCAAAAAGCATCACGATTCCAGAAATGAGTACAAATTTTAACGTATTCGAAATACATTTTTAAGGTAGATAATTGGTTTTATGTATTTTCATGCTTTTACAAAATCAACCTAGCCATAATATATCTAATGAACAATTCATCCAATTTCAAAGTTAATTTTCTAGTTCTCTTCAAGTTCTGTTATTATTTCAGTTACGTAAAATAATTGATCAATGATGATATAATAACACAACTTGTTTCAAACCTTTACAGAACTTGAAAAATGCTTTTGAAATTTGATAATTTTTTTTAAAACCTAACCGTTAAAGAGAAACTTATTTTCTGCAGCAAAAGCTCTAGAATAGTGTGCTTTAGAGTTATGAAATTTACACAGCGTCTTTTTTATGCAATCCTTCGTTAAACACAATTATTTTCAGCTCACAAAATCATTTCCACCGTAAGCTCGGGCCTTTTGAAATATTCAATATTTAGTCAATTTTCGTTGAAGTGGTTAATAATCAAAATGTGTGATTTCAATCGGGCGAAGCCGGAGAGTAGGTATATCTGGCAGCAGTATAATTTTAGAAGAAAAAAAATGGCAATATTTTTAGAATATGCAAATAAAAGTATAGTGCTCAAATGGGTTAAAAAAATTCCACTTCCATTTCAAAACATAATGTCAACAATATCTCCCTTTTACGCAAAAGTCACATAACGGAAGCACGGAACACAAAACACATGGTTTCTCTCAAAAATCGTGACTACAAACGATTCTAACAAACACAGAAATTTATATTGAATTCACAACATAGAAAAAAACTACTAGAAAAAAAACAACGCACTGATAAATGCACCAAAAACGCGTTAAATGTTAATCCCTCTAGATATGGAGTGATCACGTAGTATGAATTAAATCCAGTTGCATCTGTGAATGGAGTCGTGATGCGGGTAAAAGATATGGGTTTTTGTGCGTTTTGCAAGGATAGCTGACAATCCAGAATGACTGCATTGTCAAACGAATAATCAATTGTAAAACGTTAACATTGTGATCATTGTTACAAAATGATTTAGCAGGATGTGAATCAGATTGTTCTCGTTTGTGTCTAGACTCTCTAGTGTCTAGATACATAGTTTTGATCCTTTCCAATGTAAAAAGGAAAATCTCTAAATTGATGGAGGTTGATTCGGATTAAACAGAAACACTTATTAAACTCCCTATTATCAGTCTTTACACGTAGAAAATTGTTTTTCTAAAATACAATCATTTTATTCGTAAAAACGGTTAAAAACGGGAATGAAGTTCTTAGGAACAAATTAACAGGGTTTCAATGTTTATGGCGGGAAAATTTAAGAATAATTTGTTGGTATACGTACGAAATTACGTATACCAACAAATTATTCTTACATGTTCCCGCCAATAAACATTGAAACCCTGTTAATATGTTCGTAAGAACTTCATTCCCGTTTTTAACCGTTTTTACGAATAAAATGATCGTATTTTAGAATAACATTTTTCTCCGTGTGCAAACGCTTGAATTTGTTTTGTTATTTTTGTTACACATGTCATCACATTTATTACTAAATATCAAAGATACTATTACTTAAAGTAAGATAAAATAACATTTAAAAATTCTTAATATCCCGGTCCGTCTTGCTAATACCGAGCTTAAAGCTCCTGTAAACAGCTCGAGGTCTAAAAGCTCTACTTTGCCCTAGGCACGAGGTGTAAGGCGTGAGGTGTGAAGCAATTATTGTACCTACAATGTAGACGTATAGAGTAATGTACAAATTGTGTGCAGTGTTAACTTTTCATCATGTGACTCCTGCGAGCTTTTTAAGTTGAAAGCGCCTGCGACACTCGAAGCTGAAATATAATTATGTGATAATCAGTCGGACGGTAAAATGTTAACTTCTAATGCAAACTATTACAAACGAGGGACTCTATTACGATTACGGTAATTCATTTGCACGTTTACCCCACACTTCACAACAAATTTCGCTATTTATTGGAATATTTTATTGTAACAGTAAGCAGCGGTAAATACATTTTTTTCTCTTACTATGTCAATAAATTTTTCTACTATCAATTTTGCTCACAATAGCCACACTAGCTGTGAAGTTTATTTTGTTAAGGTTTTATTAGTTGTAAGCTGATATCACGATATGGAATAGAAGTATTTAATCTAAAAAATATGTATTTCTTCAAACTTCGCAAAATCACTTTGTGGCGTCATTTTGAATTAAATTAAAACAAATAACTTTGTTTTAATTTAATTAAAAAATATGTAATTGCTTTATTATTATGACTCTTCTTATACTCATTGTTCACACCAATTTTTAATAAAATTTATCGAAAAATGATATTTTTTATTAAATTTTGCCATCATTGAAGAACTAAATAAAATCAGTTCAAAAGCAGATGTACAATTATATTTTTGAACTTATTAAAAACGTATTATTACAATCGACCAACGAAAAAAAATATCATTTTGCAAGAAGTTGTACACAAATGATGTTCAGTGATTGTTTACAAGATATGTAGGTACATTAAAATCAGATGATATAATTAATAAAAGGTTAAAACTTATGGTGCAATATTCTAAAGTTAAAAGCTGTTTTAAAGCTTTTTGTAATTAATCTCAATTTTATTATAAAGCGCCTTATTAATTTACACATTATGTCGTTCGTGAAAATTGTAAATGCCCCCCATTTAGACATGTTTTTAGCAAAATGCCCGCCCGACAAAGGCAAACGAGCTTTTGCAATTAGTGCAGTGTTCATTAAGGAACTTCCCGTCGAGCTTCTACACTTTTCCGCCGACTTCTCTCTCCTTAAGGCTACCTACTGCCTATCTAATCCTAAAATTTTCTCATCGTATAATGTTCCTTTCAGAATGATCCCCTATTCTGAATATATAATTCTGTTTAAAGCTCTCTTAAAAATCATTTTTTTCTATTATATATTTTGGAAAAAAACTTCATTTTTAAAAAACTCACAAACTTTTAGAGAAAAGTAATATTAAAAGTGATGGTGTAGCAAATGTAAAATTATGCGATATCCAATGTTTTAATATGGTGTCCACCGCGTGCAAAGTCGTATCTCCCTTGAGGTGATTTTCTCACGAAAATGGCGCTATAAAAATCATCCAAACATTATTATTATTATTATTATCTCCTCCAAGCATAAACTTTCTAATTAAAGTGTGTTTATCGGAAGTGACCGACCATGTGAGTACGTTTCTGTATACATTATATTATAAATTGAACAGCGCCCTTGAGGTGATTTCTCACAAAATATCTGTTTAATTTATCAATCTCTGTAATTTAATACTTATAATTTGTAATATAGAAATATACATTATTTATTGTTCTTCGTTAATACTGGTCATTAATTGTTTTCTTGATTTCTTAAAAGTGTGCTCCGTCCCCCACGCCCTTGTAAAGAGAATTTTGCTCTACGCTGTCGGTCTGGTCATAGAGACCAGTGGCGCCCCTTTAATAAAATAAAAATAAAGCCTAGAGCCACCACTAACTTTATCTATATATAGTCAATATTTTCCTCGTAACAATTTATTTTTTAACATTATTATTATTAACACAAGCAACATCTTCCGCTTAGTATGGTGGTAGTAGGAGATTTTCAAATGTTGTTGGATTATTCGTAACCCGGGAATGTTTGTCTTTCTTTTTTAAAAAATATATATTAAGTTTATTATTGTTAAGCACACTTGAAGTGAAATATTACAAAACAGCGCTATACAAATGTTATGTAATTATTATTTTTGTTATCTCTGAATTCTAAAGAGATCGCATAACAGATAATACCTTCGCTTCAGACCTTTCAACGCGAACATTTAAAACTCTTTTAATTCGTCAAAGTCGAAACGTCTGCAATCTAGACTTAAGCTAATGTCTCCGACCAATTTTAAGCCGTTCCAAGAGAAGAACAATAATTTCCAATGTGAAGATAATTCAATCAACACCCTTAAATCAGATCCTCAGTGCGTACAAAATACACCACAAGAACAAGTCAAATTCAAACCCCAAGTAAAAAGATCTTGCTTAATATTTAGGTATGAGTTTTTTTTACAAGGATTGGTTTTATCCTTTTGATGCATGGCTGGTTAAGTATGAGTATTGTTAGTTATGTTATGTGCGGTGTGATTCAGACGGCACTACAATAACAGACATAAAGATGTCTACCAAAGCTGCCGTTTAAAAGTATTTTTGGTTTGGCGGGGAGAGAATATCCACCAGTTAATCTACGCGTCGAAATGTATTATGTATTGTATAAATCGCCCCATGGTACTACTCTCTGTGTTTTATTTTCTTTGTCATCAAAAGGATTTTCGTTCCTTACGTCATTTGGGAAGCTAAAAAAATATATAAAAGCTTTTATAACGATGCGGTTCATCACTTTCAAAGCAGAAAGCTCTCGTAAGTTTCGGAAACACTGTGTTGATTTAAATAACACAATACTATAACATAATCATTTAACTCTAGCATAATTTGAAGGCCTCCGTGGTAGAGGGATAAAGTCCTCGACTACAAGTCCGGATGTCGCGGGTTAGAAAGCCGAAATGCGCAATAAAATTTTACATAATTTAATTGTGTTTTTTCACATTCAATTAATTAAAGAATACACAGTATGTCTACTTGCGACATGGTCTAGATTGAGAGATACTCCCAGTTTCGTCCAGGTGAAAAACCATTATTCAGAATTATATGGTTGCTTGGCTATGTTTAGTGACCAGATCTGAATAGCGTTCCAGGTCCACTTCCCCACCTTCACATTCTTCATCTTCTGCCCCTCCACACATCCTTCAGCCTCACAAAATGCCACAATTGGGGATGACGTTGATTATTGAAATTCATAATCTGGTGTCAATTTTTCCAGTTTTAGCTTCGTGTAACTTTTTCCAACTAAAATATTGGTGATAAATTGAATATCGTCGTGTGTAAAGTTAAGGGTTCCAATATTGAAATTCAAAATTTAACCTGGTGTTCCTTTTTCAAACTTAAATACAAATGATAAAATGAATATCGTCAAGAGTAAAGATGAGTGTTCCAATATTCCAATAAATTCAGAATTTTACATTTTCTTTTTTCAAAGTCATAGATTGATGATGGATTGAATATTGTTATGAGTAAAGTTGAATGTTCCAATATTTAAATTCAAAATTTGACCTTGTGTTCCTTTTTCAAACTCAAAGATTGATGACATATTGAATATTGTTTTGAGTAATTCTCAGTGTTCCGTTATTCAAAACTTAAACGGCTAATGTTGAAGTGAATATTATTTTGGCTATTAAGAGAGTGCTCGTCAACGCCATCGAACATTAAAGTAAATCAAGTGTTTTGTAATTTCTGGAAAGTTTAATTTGCTCTTCCATAAATCTCTCATCTGCCAGCAGCTGTCATAGGACTCAAAACACCGCCTCAGGACGTGTACTAATAATACAATTCAAAACCGCAATCATATAAATAAGAAAAAAAAATTGAAAACGTAATAAAAACTTAATAACTGGTGTCCGAAACATTAACGATCTTAACCAAACATTAACATATTCCTGCAAATTTAAATCAAAATTCACATGTCTTCCTCTTGTGGTGCCGTTTTAGCGCTTTTTGCCACATTATGACACTATGTACAAAACCGCGGATTACTTTGTTTCCAAAATGTGACAATTTTTTAATTTTTATTTTTTTAATTAAAGCGATTATATAATATATTGTACATTTAAAATATAACAAAATAAATATTTTCTAGATTCTTTAAAATGTGTTAAGGTTAAAGATTTAATAATAATTGTTTTTATAAATCCTACGAATGTGTGATAATAGACAAAAGAGATGTGAATTCATTGGCTACACAGACTATAATCAGTTTGCATGTCTCCATATTCAAATTTGGAGGTACGATTTTTTTAAGTTGGCGGAAAAATTTGCTTTAGCAATCCGATTTAAATTGCTTTGTCGCTCCAGTGGTTTAGATATTTAGCGATAATCATATCACTCTTTACCCTGCAGATTACAGCCATGTAGAAATCGAAGCCATGAAGGGCATTTGTGAGAAATCATCTCAAGGGCGTTAAAACCTCCTATTTGCTACAATCAAAATCAAAATCAATTACAGTCCCGAAAAAACCTCGAAACTTAAACATAACTTAAGAGAAACCATACCTATACCTTTCCAAAGAACCAACTTCCTTTGCGAATGTGTCCCCTATACAATTGTTATTGTTAAATTTTGTTCTCTGCTTTTGTTTTGCCTTGTATTGAATTGAATATTGTATATCCTTGTATTGAATATTTCTTATTACTTTATCAATATTTTTTAATGGACACGTAAGTGCAAGAATTATAGTTAAGCGCACTTAAAGTGAAATGACACAAAACTGCGCTATACAAATGTTACGTTATTATTATTATTACAATTATACAAGCATCCACTATAGTGGAAATATGACGGACATATTTGTCAAAGGCCCTTAGTTTTCACTTGACTTAAGCCCAAACATAGTGAAGTCAAGTGAATTTATGCTTTTATGTATTAGATATTATTTTACATTGGTCTATTGGTATTTATTATATCTTATTTCTTTGTACTTTCGTTTGTCTGTTGTGTGTATAATAAATAAAATAAAATACGCATATCTATTGGCACTGCGAAAATCGACGACAGCATTACACTCCAATTTAAAAAGTGGTGAATGTAATTGCCCGCTGGACACAAACACACGTAGGACAATCTTGGGGCATAAATCAGAAAGCCACTACTTCACACAACGCGTTATGTGTTCCCCTCGTTCCCAGATATTAATGACTATTCCTTGACGTCAATGGCAGCAATACAATAATACATTTATTGAGTCAAAAAACACTTTATTTGTGAAATGTTTCTGAGTGTTCACATTTCACATCTTTAACGCTTCGGCCTTCTGGTGTTTCTTTTCAATTATTAATTTTTTTATTGATTTTAATGGACAGGTAGACGGTTGAATGTGTAAATAAGTTAGTTAGTTAGTTAAGGTTAGTGTTTTAACTGGTTAACTGCTTAAAAAAACGTAAACATTTCCTATGCACATTTTGTACGACGAATCGATTCACAAATTGAATGGAATTTAGAATAAATTCACATATTTAGAAAAAACAGAAATAAAAAAATCTATTATCATATAATGGGGTCATTCTTCAATAATGAATATCTCCCAGAATAAAAATAGTTTTTTATCCAACAACGACGCATTGTAACTGAAATTCTTAAATAAATAAAAGTGTTAAAAATATGGGAGCAATAAAAAATATGAATTATTCATATTGTCCACGCCATCACGTGGTTGATAAATACATCAATATTAATAAAAAAAAATAAAAATTGACACGCACAATAGTACGCTTTAGACAACATATCACAACTTTTATATTGAATTGTTATAATGCTTACACGCTATAAAAATAAAACTAATTAAAACATTTTCTTATCTAGAGAAAGTTGCTGTTTTATTTAAATTCAAAAATAACTTATGCTACTGCACCCTTTAACGCAATGTGCCACCGCAGTAGAGTCTATTCCGGTTTAATTATAAATAAGACGAGATACAGCTTTTTATGGTCGTAAAAATATTTTATTATTTCATAAAATTAAAATCTTTTGAAACTACCGTCAACGACTTTTTACAGTTACATAAAAAAGACGGAAAAAACACTAAAATCTATTTGTCGTCAATAATGTGAACATTATTATTTTAATGACGAAATAAAGTAAATTGATTTATTCAACGTCTTTGTTATAAAAATAATAACAACATACTTATCCTATTCCTAAATCAAAGTCGAAAAATGTGTTGATTTATAAAAAGTGTTAACATAACAACTTTTTTTTAAATTTTTTGATAAATGCTTTTTTTAATAGAATCAAAGATTAATAATGTCTTAAGGTAATAAAACTCTTTTAAGTCATCGGATTCTTTAAAATTGTACAAAAACGGGATGAAATCTTGACTTTTTTGTTGTATTCAAAATCAAAATGTACTCATTTTTGGACCTCCGTAGAGTGTCCATCATCAGGGCAGACGCGAGTCAAAAAATTCTCTAATGGTAAAACCCTGATGTGACAAAATTGAAATAGCTTTTTCTTAATGTAATTAATCTAACCTAACAGTAAAATAGGTAACTAACCAAACCCCATTACATATCGAGCTTTTAAATATCCATCTAACTGTAAAAAATGAGATAAGTAGGCAAAAAATTACAAATTTAATACCTGTAAATTATTTAAGCGCACTTGAAGTGAAACATCACAAAACTGCGCTATACAAATGCTTTGTTATTATTATTATAAATTAAGAAAAATGCGTCTAGTAACAACAAGCAACATTTTACAACGTTTGTAACGTCTTCCAATGCTGGGTCAGGAATGACCCAGTATTTTCAAAAAGCATTATTAGGTACGCCATAGATTTTTAATTCTGACTAATTCATTTTAGTCTTATCTTTTATCAAACATTCGGCCACAATTTAAGGTGAAAATGATAGAATCAGGAATTAGGTAAGGTTTAATTGAATTATTGTGTACAGAAATTTTCGACCAAAGATATACTTGGTCGAAGACAGAAATGCACTAAAACGAACAACATCACCAGCTGATTTGGACAGCCGTCGAAACAGTGTCTTCCTTGCAATAGTATTTTTATAACGAAATTTTACAAAATCATAATTTGTAAAATTAACATAAAATGGCTAAAATCGCTTGAAAAGCACTTAAATTTTTTGGTTGGTTAACCTGCTATTTTTATTGGGTATTTTGTGATGAAAAATAATATTTATAATTTTTTTCGATTTTTCTCAAGTCAATTTATTTTGTATGTGGGTGAGAAAAATATTTATAATTTTTTTCGATTTTTCTCAAGTCAATTTATTTTGTATGTGGGTGAGAAAAATATCAGCTATATTGCATCGAAGCCGCAGTAGTCGGTACCCCGTACCTGTCCATACCTACTTGTGTGTATCAAAGGGTAATTTATGAGACAAACTCCTTTGCAGCATCGTCTGTCTCAAAGCGCATTGCTTCGCTGAATAATGCAGGTCTACGGCATCCAAAGCAAGGAAAGCTTTCTGAAAGGAAATTGAATTTATTATTACAACTAAAAACCTACAAGTTCTTATTAAAACTTTGAAAATTGCATAAATCTGAAATACGATTATGTTATTATTAATAATTACAGTTTTGCTACCTATAAATTTTTTTTTTTTTAAATCTAATAAAACATTTTATTAGATTTAAAAAAAATTATAACGTAATGGATTACATTGCAAACAATGATTAATATTTTCTTATTATTATTATTTTTTAAATTGATAAACTAATGTTTAACACAAGACTTTTTATGCATAGCACAAAGAGTGACAATTATTATAAGCTACAATTATTAACCTGAAACACTCATCCATATTGAAAAACCTACCAAGAAAAGATGCATGCCGCCGACGGGACTCGAACTCATGCCACTCTGATTGCCGGTCAGGAGCTCTATCCAATCTTTTCTCGGGAGGTTTTTTCAATATGGATGAGTTTTCAGGCTAATAATTATGGCTTATAATAATTGTTACCCTTTGTAATATTTTCTGTTAGATTAGGTTTTATTATATTTCCCCTATCCCTGCCATTTATTGATCAATTTGCCATGTGTTACTTCCTATTCCAGCAATAAATTAAGGACTTTTCTGTATTATTTATGGTTTGTTACACTTCTGTTTTGGAAAATGAAGATGTATTTCCAAAACGCATTGGAAACCCAAATAATTTAGTCAATAAATTTCCAAAATCATATTCCTAACTTATGTTGTATACTTTGGCAATGTATGAAAATGATTTCACCAATCACAATCAAATAATTTAACGATTATTCGACCTTGTTACTTCATCAGCTCTGCCTGAAATAGACTTTATGACTATCTCGCAATAAATAAATCACTCTACGTATGAACAGAACGTGCAGATGTTGTGCCGTCGTTGAGCCAAGATTCTGACGCCTTCTTTTGTCCATTCAGATGCATATTATCTCAGACAGACTTCACAATGTGTGCAGAATCCCGGTGCATCTTGCATCCTAATACCTGCAGCTTTGTCGCTAATGTCAGGTAATGAGATATACTTATTTTTGCATTGTTATGGCTTGGCTCATTTGCTTGGAGCGACAGTAGGCATTAGGGACGCTTCTTGGCTCCGCCAAATCGATTTGTTATGAACAATGTCCTTGTCTGAAGTGTTTGAAATGGTTAACGCTTTTGAGAAAATGGAAATGGGCTTTTTGATGGTGTTTGACACCTGCGTAATTGTTCGTGGTAACAGTCACACGGTCACAAAGTTGACAGTCAATAGACATTTCAAACTATAAATACAAAAAGAGGAATATCCCAGTAGAAGCAAATAAGTGATAATTAGCGACAGAGAAAATGGAATGCAGAAAAGAGACAAGGGGAAGGAAAATGATATACTTTTCGTAAGTAGGTAGGTACCAAATGTTAGGGAAAATCGAGCCAAAATCTTATTACGACGTCGCAAAAAATTGAATTCGTTGCAAAACACTGTTTATTTGGATAGTATAATGATGGAATTTGAGTTGGTATAAATAATATTTTGATTTTTATAACTCTATTTTACATGTTTTGACAGCGTGTGTGATTGTTAAAATTGATTACATTATATTCGAATAAGACTTTTTAACACGCAGTATAGCGTGATAAACAGGATGAAAGATTTTAGTTAGTTCATATCTATCCGTTCTTTGGTCTGTGAACTCAAACACTCTGAACAATGTAGCACGAAAATTCTGCTAACGAATGTTACCATCTGCATTGTACGCAAGCATCAATGGAATTAAAAGCAAGAGCAAATGATTCAGACACTCACTGACTCGTTAACAGAATCGCCATAAATCTTCACTGTAAAACAGAGTACCTCGGGAAGAATCCCATCAATTAAAGTGTAGATACTCTCAGCATCGCCCAGGTGAAATACCACCATTCATAATCTAAACGACGCTTGATATGGCTTTATCCATATTAAGTGACTAGATTTTAGTAACCAGATAAATCCCTACCTTCCTCTTCACCACTTCCTCAGCATTCTCGTCCTCTTTAGTCTTATAATATAACGCAATTCGCGATGTTTCTGTTTTTGTTTTCCAGATCTGAATAGCCAGGTTTTCCCCTTAGAGTAACACAGTTACTTGTATTACCACAGGTCCATAGCATCCAAAACAAAGGAAGCATTCTGAAGGGAATTTAAATTTTATATTACAACAAAAACCCGCAAGTTTATTAAAACAAACAAAAAAATGCTCGTAATTTCCAACTTTATGAATTTTATTATTAATAATTTCAGTTTGTGCTACCTTATTTACTTAGTTATGTGTCAAATAATAAATAAGTAAAAAACTGTTAAAAGTTTCTGAATAGTTAGATATTTCCCCCACTGATACATAAATATAGGTTTTTTTCCAAATTATTTACAAAAAAAATATACCTACTACTTAATATGAAGCTAAATCGTGAAAATAAGTATCATAACACCTTGTGTTGTTATATTTTAGTTGCCTAATATGAAAAAAAAATAAAGAATAAGAGCATCAACATTATATAGATTTGTACAGCGGAAATCGTTCAAATATTGTTTTTATTATTATATACCAAAAATTCACAAATTCACCCTTAACGAATTATTTCTTTTTTCTATTGGCTTTTAATGTTTTTCTTAATTCTCTTTCTCCTTTTTGTGAGATTTTGTGTCTAGAAATAGGTACCATCTGATATAATATTATGGTCCACAATCTCGGGCTGACAGCTTCACGCATCATTGTAAATCCCCGTCACTCCACATCGAGATAATATTATAGTCGGCCCCCTCGATAACCAGAACTCGGAACACAAGAAGAACCTATATTATAACTTCTGCTCTGGGGGTTTGGGACTATTTTAGACCATTAGTTGCTTGATACTTCAAGTTTTCATTTAGAGAAAGACATTAAATCGGAAACAGAAAATTAAATCGCGTTGTAAAACAATTAATTAGTTTTTTATTGAACTGGATTAAGTACTTACCCACACGGAGAAAAATGTTATTCTAAAATACGATCATTTTATTCGTAAAAATGGTTAAAAACGGGACTGAAGTTCTTACGAACAAATTAATAGGGTTTCAATGTTTATTAGCAGGAACATGTAAGAATAAGTTGTTGGTATACGTAATTTCGTACGTATACCAACAAATTATTTTTAAATTTTCCCGCCAATAAACATTGAAACACTGTTAATTTGTTCGTAAGACCTTCAGTCCCGTTTTTAACCGTTTTTACGAATAAAATGATCGTATTTTAGAATAACATTTTTCTCCGTGCACTTGCGCAAAATGATTAAAAAATACGTACCTACTACCTACTTTAAAAAACTCTATGATCAAAATTTTTTTTTTTCGTAATGTAGGTAATAATAAATAAGCAAATGATATTTAATCCTTTTGGCAGAAATTCTCAATAACCATAAAGTTTTAAACACGCAGATAAGCGAATAGTCTTTTTTTAGGTTAAGCTCCTTTTTACTTATTTTTGTGTGTGAATACCCCACAAGAGTCCCAACATACCTGTTCCTAACCCTTTAGAGTCAATGAAATTATGGCGTTCCCATTTCGGGTATTTTGGGGATGGGAGGGAGTTGGGGAAGAGGAATGTAAAAGGGGGGGGGGGGTTCCTGGTTTTTCAGATCTAGTCACCAAACATGGCTAAAGCTATTTACTTCAAGCAACATATCAACGTATCTGAATAGTGGTCTTACACTAAGGCGATAATGAGAGTGACTTTCACTCTGGAACTTGCTGAAAGTATACTTTTTATTGTTTTTATTAAATTAATTGTGAAATAACAATTAATCACACAAAACTTACTTGCTCAAGCCGGGATTTGAACCTTCGTCCTCCGACCTAAATTTTTACACCACGATTTTAATATTATACATTTTGACAGTGTTTCGTATAAATAAATAGCTACACTATCCAACAACAACGTGTAAAAACTTATATTATGGTCGAACTTATAAAATTTATAAAAAATATGTGTAGGTAGGTATTTGTAAACAAAATAATAGTTCAGTTAAAATTCTCTTTTTGTCATTTAACCTCATTTTTACAAAAATAGCTTTTTATTATTTTCGTTGATGTTCGAAAGCTTTATAATAACTGAATCTTTTTTTGTTCCAGGTACGTCACTCTTATAAACACATCATAAAAAGAAACATGACCATACTTCTGACTCCAGA
This sequence comes from Limnephilus auricula, assembly GCA_951813805.1. Taxonomy (NCBI): domain Eukaryota; kingdom Metazoa; phylum Arthropoda; class Insecta; order Trichoptera; family Limnephilidae; genus Limnephilus; species Limnephilus auricula. The sequence goes on from OX638408.1 coordinate 6,810,133, forward strand.
CCACAAAGCGGTAAGCCTCAACATTACTCTTACACGTTTTATTCGCAGTAAATATTTGTACAACTCGCGGTAATCGCCGCACACGCGTTAATGCGAATTTATTACGAAGACGGATACAAATAATACTGCATGCATTTTCAAATAATTATTTTCTTCGGAAAAAAAACTGTGGAAAATTCGTTCATTTCGTTCCATTATTCACCGCCTGGATGCGCCTTTGGTCCGCGGTACCGGAAACAATATATCATTTGAATTTAGAATACTCATTTGTCTTAGCGTTTGTTTTTCTTTTTTGTTACGTTTTTTGGCCCATTCATGTGAGAGCAAGAAAAACAAAAGACTCTGAAGATTATCTTAGTGCATTTGTTTTCCGAGCTTTACAAGAGGTGATTTATACATCCCAAGGAAACCTTCCTTTCTTTGCTATGCGTATAAGTGATAACTTTTCAGGTGTGCATTCAGTATTTATGAAGCGAATTGAAAAGCTAAAAATAAGCCTCGTTTTCGTGTTCTGATTCGTAATATCTTGAATTTAAATATAACTAGCGGAGAACGTGGGAAGAAAATTTATTCGAGAGATCGTAAATAATGAAATTTCTAATATCATGTACTACATTTGCGTCTTTCTTCATTCCGGAAGGACGCTGGATTCCATAAACTTCACGTAAGCCATATCTATTGGGAAAGTAGTTATAATTACTATTTTTTTCGTTTTCATAGTAATATACACATGTAACTAATCAACCTTCTAATCGACAATACAACTATATAAATGTATTAATATATATATATATATATATATGTTTCCTTTTATATTATTGTAATCCCTATAAAATGAAGCAGCAATTTTTTCGTGGTTACAAACTAGTATACAGGCTCATGTCTAGAATAAAAATTATATTTGTATTATAAAAAAATATATGTATCAGAATTACATTGGTACGTTTATATAAATTGGCGTTTACGTATATTTATATCGAAGACTGTAAACAGATTTGAATTTGAGAGATTAATACAGAGATGATGTAAATCATCGTAATGTAAAAGAAATAAAATCATATTAAAATTAGCAAGACGTTTAGAGGTGAAGAAACCTCAGATTTTGGTATCCCCCAAGATACTGTAGATACTAGGTCAAGGTCTATTTACTATATAATATGTCAACAATATTTTTAAGGCAATCAATCCAAAGTCAAATTATTTGAAAATATTTTGAATGTAGGCAGGTATCTAATATAGAAAGAAAGAGAATATAGGTATTTATATACATTTGTGGAGTAAAAATATAATTAGAATGTTTTTAACTCGCTTTTGCAACTTTTTTGTAATGACCAACGTATGATAACATGTTTTTAGATAGTATTCCGTTATCGACGATTTTTTTAAACTTTTATTTATCAGATTAAAACAATCAAATAGGTTTGTAATTGTCTCATCTTTCATCCATCTGCAGATCTCATTGTCTGGGCACTAATGGACGCGCGGCTGTTTTAGTAATACGAACCCAAACACTTTGAAGAAATGGAGAAGAATCGGAGATGTTGATAGAAGCAACATGTCAGGAGTGTTGTGACTCGGGATGTCCATTGACTTATACATATCGATCAGGGTAGAGTGTCAATAAACTTGAAAGAAAAGTCACTTATTATATTGAGAAAAATCTACGTAGAACTTTCAAGAATTTTTCTCACAATGAAGATGATTTTAACATGCAAGCTAACTTTCTCAAATGTGTGGGTAGAATATGAAGTTTTGTCTCGGAATCAATGTATATGGGTTCGAAAAACATCGTATTTTAATAGCTTTGTTAGAGGTGTGAGAAGAAGAAGCCTCCGTGGTCGAGGACCAAAGTCCAGCAATCCAGAGGTCACGTTATTATATTATTTATTTGTTCAATTTGTATTATTTTTCAATATTAGCTGTTGGGACTCTTGTGCGGTATGAACATAAAAAAGAGGTTATGCACCTGTTAAACAATTTTTTTCTCAATTTTTCAGTAGTGAAGCGGTCTACACACCATGCTGCGAACAGCAGCTGTTAGCAGCTGGCTAAAAATCGAAGATTGGAGGTTGTCTCCTGTCTCTTTTTTCCTCATGCGAACCCGTAACACTCAGTTTCACGTTGACTGCAAATTGGAAGAAACCGTCTGCTAGTACCAACCGATGCGCCGCAGTGAAATGAGATGGTGATATTGAATTTGTTGTGTAATAAAAGAGACAGAAGGCAACGTGAAACAGAATGTTACGGGTTCGCACGAGGAAAAAAGAGACAGGAGACAATAGCCAGCTGCTAACAGCCCGATATTTCGGGCTGTTCGCAGCATGGTGTGTAGACCGCTTTACTAAATAGTTTGTCAGTGGAATTTACCAATCATTACAAAACATTTTATTACTAAATTTATTAAAAGGGATTGAATGAAAGATTTTCATTACAGAACATTTATCGCGGTATGTTAGGCTGAAGCAATTGGGTACAGGAAAGAGACGTGGAATTGGAAGAATGAGCCGTATCTACTTACCTGGCTGGAAAGAGACGTGAAATTGTAAGGATGAGTCGTATCTACTTACCTGGCTATCGATACGTTTTTAGATTTTCAAGGTCATAAGCATTTTCGTTGTTTGTTTTGGGGGTGTTATGCCGTGTTGCGCTACCTCCTTCTTTAGCCAACGTTTCGGACAGCGTTGCAGTGTCCATAATCAGGGCAGATCCGGCATTGTCGGATCATTCACCAGGGCAACAAAAAGATTTTATTGCTAGTTGAAAAACACTATCGTTGATGTGTACCTATAGGCATAAATTTGTACAGGGCCCTTGAGGTAATTTTTCACAAAAACGGCGCTGTACAAATCATCCAAATACTATTATTACGCAAACAAATATTCAGCGAATTTTCTCAAATATTTCACCAATGCAACGATTTGTTTTCCATTTTTGCAAACATCGTAATTTATATGAAAAACCAAATTTCACAAGAAAATAATTTACTGCGTAACAAAATATTGACTTAAACAATTTTTGGAAAGTTCATTAAATAATTCAAAGACCCGTCACTCGGTTGAATTTGGTTGTCACCCAACTCCCGCCGCATTGTTGTTCGACGGATAATTTAAATTCTCCACAAATCAGGGCCGATTACACGTTCGATTTTTGAAATTCCCGCCTGTCGTTTGTCATTGCGTCAAATACTTGGAATAACAAAAGCTCTCGCGTCAAAGCTCCGCTGACAGAAAGCTTTAGGAAAAGATCCAGAAAAGTGTCTTCGGTTGGGAACCATTCTCCTATTCGTATTGCTTACTAGACACTTCTGACGTAGGGTTGCCACTTACCAGAAAATACTTTAATAGCAGTTATAATTGTTTTAATGAATGGGGTTTATATTTTTACAGAATTTGCGACAGTGCCCACTTGAACCTAGTATGCCATTTAATTTGTTTTCATTAACTTATAACAACTATGAAATAGTAGTTAAGGCTAGATATATTTTGAATTAAATATAATAAAAGTTCTAATTTCCCAAAAACTTTATCTCATCGCTGAACTGAAAATATGGAACACGCAATAAAATACATACGTATATTTTCTTATTTTGTAACAGTGAATATATAATTTTAATAGTGTAAACGATGTTTAGAATTAAAAATAGTTGCGTTGACGTAAACCTTGTATTTTTGTGCAAATTACATGACGCCAGCTTTCAGCATTTCGATTACTAATCTGATGGTAATACTATATGGTATGTTACACTTTTCTCTTAGAAAACTATTTATTATACGATGTATGAATGTCAATAAGGCAAAGTTTGTGTGTCAAGACCGAGTTGTTTGGCGGTCCATCCTCTCTGCCATCAATAATATGAAAATATCTGTAAATAAAATACATGATAAAATACAGCGCTTTTTCCTAGCGCACTTTAAAAGTTATCCAATTATTATTTATTAAATTAATTTTATTTAGATAAAAGCTCCTATTGAAATATGTTTGAATCCATTTTCTTTTGCCTCATGCGCAAAGCCCTGCAATCCAGTTAAGCTCTGACATTTCCACCGCCTTTCTTTTGTTTATTTATAAAACAAATAATGACAATAGCCGTGTCTCTTCTCTCAACTCAACCATTCCGTCCTTCCACCTCCTCTCATTCCTCCACTCACTCCTTCCTCGCACAGAGCAGTCTCACATGACAGCTTGAGTGGAGTCGTATAAAATAGACGAAAGCTCCGATGGTTGTAAAGCTCCCGGTAATAGTCATTGTTCCCGAGCTTCCGACTTAGACTAACTATCAAAAGCTTTGCAGGCGACGTGGTGAGCTTTCGTGGTCTACGGGAGTAAGAAACAATTCATTTCCGAAGTTGTTAGCTTTGGTTCGTTTCAGACCGAAATAATCACAGTGCTATTTCGGTTTTAGTAATAACGAGAAGTTATCATCGACGAGTGTATTTTTAGTAAAGGCCGCCACTTCTGTTACAATTTTTGTTTATTAAAAAGACTTATGATTTCTGTTGTTTGATTTTTTCGTTTCCTTAACTTTCTATGGAGAATGCTTCGGATAGTTTTATACTGTAACTACAAAATTAAGATAAATCTGTAAAAGCAAGAATACTATTATAATTTGATACAGACCTTAAAAATATATATGATTAATATAATACTACTTGGAAGATTTGTGTAGCCCGGTTTTTGTGAAATATTACTTTAAAAATCATACAAATTTACATACACGTACATGCACATCTGCCCTGTTAAAGTACACGAAGAAGGTAGCATAACCGAACAATAAATTACGAATACATTTTCTTTCATGTCAATTTTATTAATAACTTTAAACTAGAGACTCTTATACAATAAACTCAAGTTCGTCGATCAGTAATGCTAAACTATATGTACAATGCATTTGACTAATTAACGTGATACTTCATTAAAATATACGTATTATGTATTTATATTATCTATGGGCATTATAGCATTATTTAAGATTTCGTAGGTAAATTTACGACATTAAATATTTTTTAACAAACCGTTAAAAACCCATTGCTCAATTGTGTGGCCAAACTAATAGATACATTAATGAGCATATAATTTTTTATTTATTATTCTCCTCCTCGAAAAGCAAATTTATATTGTATATATAAAAAATTATAAGCAAATGAAAGAAACCATTAGGTATACATTGATAAAATAAGAATTTTGATACTATCCGTTAGCTTAAATAAAACACTCGTCATAATTATATTCATTTAAGTGATCAATGATGATGGACCATGGATTCTTGTTTTTTAAACATTTATGGTAGATTCAGACTGTATCGACGTACGTATGCATCGCTACGCCTAACACTATCTGGGCTACTTAGCAACAATAGATTTTCAATGAAAATTTATGTTTTAGAATCACATTGGCCACACGCATCGCGACGTGTAATGTCTGTTGCCACTTTCATAGAAAATGTATGGGTTGCTAAGCATTGTTTGGCGTAGCGATGCGTACGTACGTCGTCCAGTCTGAATCAATTTTTAAATTTTCATTAGCTTCGTAATTAGCCTCCGATGGCCGTCTACTGAGAGTAACCAATGAGAATCATTAATAGACAAATTCAGAATCTTTGACAACACGTATTTAGATGTCACAATAATTAAAAAAAATAATTTGTATTTACATATACAAACGATTAAAGATAAATGTGTAGTAAGCTATATAGGGAGATATTTTGGTTTTAAAGCCAAGATCAATTATTTATCCTTCACTTACATTGCTACGATTATTAAATGGACTTTAAATAGAAATCGATTGGTAATTATTGGGTACCTACCCAATTTAATGCATAATTAGAATATCGCATTGATTCTAACTTTTTAATTTTATCGAACTGTCAATTTTATCAATTATAGCACTCTTGTAATAAATGTATACAAATATTATAAAGAGCTATATTTACTTCAGGTTAATTTTTGTTATACCATTATTTGATTTGTCCTTTTTTGAAACCTGGTATGTACACGTTCTTGTTTCATGTTTGATTATGTCCGTATTGTATTTAATTGTGTTTCGTATTTTAATCAAAGGTTTTTTAATTTTAATTTGTATTAATACAATAATATTAATTATTTTTAAGATGTTTTTTTTTTTAACAATAGGGCATCATTAGATGCTCATTCTAGACCCCTTTCTATTTCTTGAGCTTTGTAAAGCACTTTTAAGATAATTTTCATAAAACCCTAAAATCGGTTTTCTATTCATTCAGTATTTGTTTTTGCAAAAATTTACATCGCAAAATCTTTCGCATGATATTTATTACTAATTTCCTTTGGATATTTCATTACGTCACAGCTACATATAAATACAAAACACGAAACAGTGTTCACAGTATATAAATAAATCGTTCACGGAGTGATAAAAGTTGAAAGTACTCGATGACCTAAAAAAGAAGAAGCGAGAAATTGTGTAAAAGCTTGCCGACTGTCTGTTTTTCTTTAATGTCCGCGTCAACGCACTCACTTCACGACTACTGCCTTTACTATTTATTTATACACGTATTATATATTTTTATTTTTCATTTCCCTCCACTATTACATTAAGTGGGCCCGTCACAATGGTCTCTCACACTTTTTTGTGATATAATATTTCATGGTCGGGAGGAATAGGCAGCCGCTAATGAGGAGTTCGGCAAAGCTCGGCAATGTTCGGTTACGGTCGGGTGACTTCGTGTTGTCGCCCATTGGCGAGGTTTTCTTCTTCCACGGTGGGCCTCGACCACCAACAACTATATAGTGGTCTTCAACCTTTCTAGAATAAAACATCATTGTGATATACTGTAAAAATATTAATAGAACGTAGATCCAATGGGTCGAACGACTGTCTCCACTTTTAAATCAATTATATACTAATAATACACACTTGTTCATACGAAGCGGTTACTTTGTGATGCGAAATTATAATTTAAAATAAAACAATAACTTCGTAAACATAACTTTCATTTTTTATACTTCATACCTACAGGGTTTCGCTAGCACCGTAGCTTCTTCAGGGCAGTAGGTATTATCTTTAGTAGATAATAGTAGTATTTTTTTAAAAATTTTGTGTAAATTTTCTAGTTGATTTAAATAGTATTCTCAAAAAAAAATTAAGTGAAAAATGCTATTAAATCAGTCGCCTCACTTTTTCCCAATTTTCAAAGATTTGAATTTTCGAGTAATGATAGTAATTTTTATTTGTCTTATTGTCATGTACCTATTGTATCCAAAATATGTGGCACACCTTGCGTAGCTCAACCAAAGCAATACTTGTAACATTAAAGACGTTTTTTTTTAGTAACACTTCAAAAATTGTTATTTCGACAACAAAAACAAACATCTTATTTTACTAATATTATAAACGCGAAAGTTTGTATGGATGTATGTGTGTTTGTTACTCTTTCACGCAAAAACTACTGAATGGATTTTAATGAAACTACAATGATATAGCTCATACATATAATTTTTAAAGCTTGCTTTTTTCAATAAATTATAAATAATAATTATAGTTTAATGGAAAATGTAAAAATTTGAGAATGACATTTTGCAAAACCACAAAATTTTATTTAAATCAATTTTCTATTTTAGAAAATTAGTGAATTTATTCGAAGTACTCGCCTAATACTTTTAATCGAATCAAGAAACTTTAAATAAATAGGTCAGAATTTTGGTATAAACATAGATGGGACCTGGGAAAGAAAATAGGCTAATAGGAAGAAGCTTGTTGGAACATAATTGTATCTGGATCACAAGCCACGGGTTGGCGATGTTTGAGCTAATATAACAAGTTCTTCTTCTGTCAATCTGACAGGTGGGCAAACACTATTTTTGAAATACCCTCGCCATTGTATGAAATGGGATTTAACGATGCGCCGTGGGCGATTCTCTAATGAATAATTGCCACAAATTAAAATCCACGCTTGGATCGTTATCTTTGTGGCGCTAAACCTGCCCGTTTATTTTTTCATTATTACAACGCATTTGTTTGATCTCGCTAAAATAAAAACTCTATTTAAATGAACTTTGGGTAAAACTCTGATTAATATCACTAAAAAGCTTCCATTGTCACGAAATTACAATTTTTTGCCAAAGAACAATCACAACTAACTGACAAATAATAGTCAATTACTTAAGTTCGTGATAAACTACATTTGTACTGCTATTTATTATCTTGTCTTTTATAAAAGTGATTTATTTTATTTTGCAGTGTTTTTTTAATTAGCTCCACACAGGAGGCCCTGACGAAAATTTTAGTTTCAGTGCCGGCAACCCGGGCGTTTATTTAATATAAATTGATTGATTTACAATTTTCTGTTCTTTTACCTGCATCACTAGACAAAGTCTGTTCCGAGGCGGGTAAATAATATAATAAGTATATTTATTTAAAAAGGATATGTATCAGAAGAGACATGCGTTAAAAAGATATGTACATATTAATATAGATAAGCATTAAAAGAGATACGTGTTAAAAAGATATGTGTGCAAAAAAGCAAAAAGTAAATACATAAATAATAAATATTTACATACCTTCTTATTTTGATTTTATTATTTGTTCCACTACCATAAAAAGCTTACATACGTTATAAAAATAAAAATAAAACTAAGAATAAAAATTAAAATTAAAATTAAAAAATTAAATATGCAGTTAAGAGAATATAAATAAAGCAGGAACATGTTATTTAAATTGTAAACCTGCAGTACCCTATATCTTTGTTAATTGTTTGGAATATTTTGAATCATTTATTCGCCTAAAACTTAATTATATATCCATAAGTTTTACATTTTCAAACCATCGAAGCAATAAAAGTGATATAATTTAAACAAAGTATTAATGTTCGTGTATATGATATGCCTACATTTCCTACGTGCGTTATATTAACTTATAAAATTATTAATTTCTCGTGATATTTTAATAGCTGATTAACGATTTTAAGTTTTAAAAATCAATGTATTAACCCATCCGCGTAGTAAAAGGTATTGTGATTTCTGAGAACTCGACGAATTGAGTCTTGCGTTTGATCATAGTTTCCAAAATATGTTAGGTTCGTTCACGTGGTAACCTATCAGTGAAACATTTCAGGAATCCAGACGGGAAATAGAGTACTCAGAGTTATAATAATAATTTCATTATTTCCCTGAGATTGTTGTGTCTTTACGACTTTGTCCACCCACGCGATGCATTCTCAGAGGTGCAACACATCTACATAGTGCAATATAAATGCAGTGTATACAAAATTGTTGCGGAAAATAGATGGTTACACACTAGGAAATTTTAAAGATATTTTAAAGACTAACGCCCTTCGTTCACGGAGCTACTTACAAGAGACTTAATCGCTGCTACCCGCTACCTGTCATGTTATTTTGCTAGTGCTGCGCGTAGCGGCGTTTACAAAGACTAATAATAGTATGGAAGGTACAGACGAGTGGCGATCGCGTCGCTTGAAAGTAGATCCATGGAAGAACTGCGTAAGTCAAGCGTTTGATTGGACATAAATTAACAATGTCTTTCTTAGATATTCTATATTTAAAAAAAGAGTTTAGGCATTGAAGTATACATCTGCAGATTCAGTGCCATCAAGCAATGATTGTTTGAAAATTGCGATGAATGTGGTTGACACTCGTTATTCTTTACCACGTGGTAGTCCAATGGTAAGGCTTTAAACTACCATTCCGAAGGTCACAGGTTCAAACACGGCGTGCGCAAATAAATTTTATTTTATTAATTTGTGTTATTTCACAATTAATTAATTAAATATAATATATATTGTACTTGCGGCACATTCCAGAATGGAGGATACTCTCAGTGTCCTTGTGTAAGACGATAAATCAGAATTGAAACTTTGCTTAAAATGGCTTAAGATCTGAATAGTCAGCTACTTCACAACCTTCCTCTTCCCCATCTCCTTCCCTTCCCCACTTACCTTCAGCCTCACAACATACCCCTAATTAAGGATTCCATAGTCTCACTGGCTCCAGATGGGAATTAAAAAAATACTTATGATTTGTGTGTTGTTTTACCGAATACAGTTGAAATAAACATAGTGTTTAGACTACTTTAGCCTTGGGTCGATACAAATTGGCGGTAAAAGAGGGTAGAATTGAAGAATAAGGTATCACTTTTCAAATCCATAGGTAGGTACTTACCTACTTGCACAAGAGTTCAAACATAAAATGTTTTATTTTACAGAACCTAAGTATAAAGGTACCGTGGACTAACTTCGAAATTAAGGTAATAATTTTTTTTACACATTATCCTAAATTTTGTTGAGAAGTCTTGCACTGTTTCTTAAAAATACTTAATTTTAAGCTAAACCTTTTTTTATTATAAATAGGTAGGTAGGTTTCTACCTACATAGGTGATTATAAATTTTGTATTATTTGAAGCTCGGATAAAAATAATTAACCGATCGAATATTTGGATATATTTACATTAAAACATTCCAAGAGTAAACAAGACTTAAAACTTCCAAGAACTGTTTCTTAAAAATACTTAATTTTAAGCTAAACCTTTTTTTATTATTATAAATAGGTAGGTAGGTTTCTACCTACCTATTTGATTATAAATTTTGTATTATTTAAAGCTCGGATAAAAATAATTAACCGGTCGAATATTTGGAAATATTTACATTAAAACATTCCAAGAGTAAACAAGACTTAAAACTTCCAAGAACAATCTAAACCCTCTTTCTTCTGTGAAACAAACCAATTAGTCTACACTACAATCATAATTCCCAGACGATTTTCAGCATTCCTTCAACAATATACATCTTGTTCATTGTCCTTTATTAAACACTTCTCTCTTTGCCACCGAGGTGAATTATGGCAACCGTCTAAAAGGACATTACACCTAATAAATTGTTGCCATTGTCAAAACATTACGCCGGAATATTAATGTGGCGGTTAACTTAGTAAAGTCTGGCAACTGGCGACACCACCGCGAATAAACTCCACATAATGCAGTATTATATGAAATATTGATTAATTAAACGTGGACAAGTACATTGTTTAATTGGTGCAAAGGCATTAGTTTAATCGACGTTTATTATACTCTTGTGGTGTTGCAACAAGAATTATTGTCGAGCCACGTATATATCATTATTAGAATTAGAGTGTTTGGGGGGGAAAATTAATAGGTATGTCGGGGACTCCCTGAAAAGACATTGTCCGTTCTAGGGAATCAAATTGATGATGCCGAAGAACAATGTCAGATGTGTGATTTTGTAGTTTTACAGTAGAGCTAGTGTACTTTTGATATTTTGGATTTCATTTGATCACATAAAAAATTTCTAAAATACAAACTTTTATATCGACAAATTAAGCCAACAATTTTCAATTTTTAGCAGATCTGACATTGCTCTTCGGGACCGTCAACATAGTATGTATTGGGCTACATATCAAGGGTTGGAACAGTGTTAATATTTCTTAAATGAGAATGAAGTAAGGGATATGTGGGAAGACAGAGCTGTGTGATATTCTACCCTCTTTGCGAAATTCTGCAGGAAATTTAAAAATGGGTGTTCCTATTTATGTTTTTTTTTAATATTAACTCTATACAGGAAGATGCTGCGTGGAGGGTCTTTTTGAGGAGAGGACGGAATGAACAAAGGTCTTTAAGAGACCCATGTTGTAGGAAGGAGGAAACACAGCTTAATATTCAAAATACCCTAAAAGGAGCTTTAATATATAAAATGTTTTTAGCGTGGTTCAATCGGTTATTATCAACGTATTAACGTAAAGGATTTCGGAAAATCGTAGGTGGATGATTGGTTTCTGATATCAAATTAAAAAAGTTAATTGATCAAAAACAATTTACATAAACAAATAAAATAAGAAAAATTAAAGACAATGTTCTATACCTATTCCTGTGCTATTTTTTTAAATTCTGGAACTGACGCGTGTCGGTATTTGAAGGTTGGTTCTAATATGAAATGAGTTAATTTAGTTATTGATGGACGGGTGGTCCAAAAAATAACATCAAGTCTTTTAAATAAACATGACAACACTTGTATTATTGAGACCATTTCTCACGCAACAACTTGTATTATTTTAATTTATAAGAAGCGAAATTTTTCACAACAGGAAATCCTAAATCTCAATTGTATTTTCTCACATAATAAATCCGCCTCAAGTATTACGCATTTCCGCCTGTTTTATTTGACAATTCTTTTCAGTGTGAAAAATGTTAAATACGAGTAATAATATCAAATGGAAGGTTATTTTAATCATGAAAATATCAAATTTCTAGACCTAAAATAAGTAGTGTGTACCTACCCGTTTCTATGTAAATCGGATAACGTGTTGGTAAAACGGTTAAAAATAATTTGTGGAGAATATAAACAATCAAACCTATCTTTCACTTAAAATTGTAAGACGAAAAAATTATTTATGAAATTCAATTAGCACAATTTTTTAATAACTTTACAGCGTGCTCTAAGGGTCTAAGACGCTGTAATTGTGCGCTTAAAACAAGGTATTGACCAAGTACAATTTCAAAATCCAAGAAAGTGTATTATAGTATAGGACATGAAAAACAAATCCATCTTTTGATCAACTGCATTTAGGAAGTAGGTGGCTCTTGAACAAATTTGAGCGGCTGGCTCTAAAATAAAGAAGGTTAGGCTCTGGTACAATTAAATTTATTTAAGGCAGAATCTCATCATTCGAATATCTAAGAATGAAAAAATTAAAGAAATGAATCATTTTATTAAACCAAAAGGAGGTACCTACACCAGATACTACTTTAGATTTGTGCGTGTTCAATGTAACACTTATTTACGCCTTATATTCTTGTCGAAGGTTTAGTTACCTAACCTAAATAAATTTAAATGGTGTAAGAAGTTAGTCAGGGCTACTGCCTGTAGGGTGAATATTACTATAATGTTAGTCGACCTCCGATAAGAGATAGAACCAAAAGAAGAATAACCGAGCTTCAATATTATAAACTTTTGATTACTTCATTATTTTATTTATTTTTCTCCTAGCATTCCTCAACTGTTTTATTTTACTTTTAAAGAATGTGAAGTAGGTTTTTGTATCTCCAAAGAATTCCTTGGAGCTTAGAGTCATTCCGTAGGAATGTCAAGTAGACTAGCTGTTAATAAAACAATGTCTTTAATACGCCTCCAATTACATTTGAAGTGTGACAAAATGGATGAAGATCATCTGTAAACAATAATTATTTTTAAAGTGCTTATAAGTACACATTTAACACTCGAACAGAGATGTCTGATGACGTTATCATATTTTAAACAAATAATCTACGTAGGACAACTTAAAATTCTATGGAAAGACCGTTGTAAATTCTATTATTCATGGTGGATAACACTTGTTTCATATAAAACACAAGTTATATGCTGAATAAATGTATTATACCTACAATTCATGTTTCTGAAGTAATACTTTATAATTTACCTCGACCCTAATGAAAATTTAGTAATAAAATATTAGGCAACTGTGAATCTTGTTACAATGGATTGATTCCAAGCAGGTAGTAGATATCTAATCTGTTTTATCTGAAATACAACTTGCGGTAAGATATGGCATCAGGTTTAATTCCCGATGATTTCACATCCAATATGGGAACACACATCGCGGTACTGCCGCCCCGGGAACCATTTATTGGATAACCAACACCTCTGCCATAGGTTACCCCAAGTGGTTCGCTACGTTTGGTTACTTAGCAGAGGTGCTTGGGTTTAAGGGGTGAGATTTTTACAGGTCTTGGCGGTGGATGCGTCTGCCACCAATCACGTTTTCAGGCCAGATCGGGAGAGACCGTTGAGGGAGTTGTTTTCACTTTTCCAGCAGGGCTCTTTCAGAACATCACCTTGCACCGCAGTGGGAGGGATAGAATCATTCGTTCGTCACTCCTGGACATACTGACCCTCCAGATACTTTTTCCATCCCAAACAATCCTCTCCATCCTTTAAGGTCTTACTAACAAATTAACGGGGTTTCAATGTTTATTGGCGGGAAAATGTAAGATTAACTCGTTGGTAAACGTACGAAATTACGTATACCAACAAATTATTCTTACATGTTCCCGCCAATAAACATTGAATCCCTGTTAATTTGTTCGTAAGAACTTCAGTCCCGTTTTCAACCGTTTTTACTAATAAAGTGATCGTATTTTCGAATAACATTTTTCTCCGTGTGCAATGTAATTTTTAACGCTTAAATTCATGTTTGAAAATAAGATAGATATAACTTTCACGCGAGCGCTTACAATCAGCAGGTATTATTTATTCACTTTAAAAATAAGACGTGGGTACTCAGGTAACTGTCGACCATAATTAAACTCAAGATCTATTTTTCTGAAATGTACAGATCTTTGTTATATTCAACATTCAACCCTTTACCATTCTCAATCCGCGCCATTGTCCTCGAACAAAATGGCGGATAAAAAATAGAAAAACAAGCGAATAGCACTTATCCCGCGGTTGTGGGAGCTAACAAACCTAAGACAAAGGCCCTTTCTGTGGAAGTTCCTTTATTGTGGGAAGGTTGGAAGGTAGTAGAAAGGTCGGGGGCTGGTTTGAGCATTGTGGGGTGAAAACAACGGCACTTGACTTCGCAGACGACCCGTTTGTTTTAGGGCTGAAAGCATTCTTCCACTTGGGGCAGAACAAGTGTTTAGTTGTTAGTGGGAGGTTTGAACAACGCAGTTGAAATGTGAAAAAAAACTTGTAAAGGCAAGTAATAGGTACATAAAGATTAGGTATTTAAATTTTAATACCTAATCTTTATTTAATACTTAATAATAATAATAAATTAATAATAATTAATTTAATACCTAATAATTAATACCTAATAATTAATACCTAATCTTTATTTTTAATATGCATCTAAATTTCTCTAAAAAAGCAATTAACCATGTTAATCTCAAATGACTTCCCAGGAACTTACATATTGTCTGCCTGCAACGAGAATAAATAAAACAATACAATATTTTCTATTTTATGCAGCATCGTGTTCATTAGTCAAAGTTTTGTATTAGTGGTCGACGAACCGTTGGATGTAACCTTTTAGTTATTGAATTGGTTTATTCAGTCCAGACCGGTGCATAGTCGGGAAATACGCGGTTGAGTTTAAAGTACCTTCAAATATAAAACAATTCAAAATAATTTTAGAAAATGTTCATAGTAATTTTTTTGTTTTTTTTGTTTGGAAAACAAACAGTCATACAATAAAATATTAAAACAATAAACATTCATATGTTCTAGACCAATTAAGTTCCATTGAGTTAAGTATTTTTTTATTAGTATGTGCTAGCACATGAGAAAAATGTTTACGTTATCCTCAGAAATTCTTAATTTTATTTTGCATGAAGCCAAAACTCTCCTCTCAAGCTTTTGGCAGGAGACAAGGTGCTGGTTCAATGTGAAATAAAAATGGCCAAATAAATCTTAACTGTGTATCGGTGCAGTTAAAGGAATGCTAAAAAATACATATTTCTAAAGCAATAATTTACTAATAAACTTGCCTGTTCGCATAATAATTATCCAGTTATTATCACCATTAAAATACCACCATATTATTTTCCCCACCGTCTTTCCGATTAGGGAAGAGTTGGTATTTCTGGTAAACTAGCGCCTCCTGTCGAGGGTGGTTGATTCTTGTGGTAGCGGTTGGACACCCCCTGCGGAGTTTGGTCCATTTTCCGATTATTAACGCCTTATTTAGCAACCACAACAGACCGGAAGCTGCCAGAACAGTGGCGTACAAAAAATATTGGTTCCGCGAAAAAATCACATCATATCTTAAAAATAATTTTTGCAATGCGATAATTAACTTCAATATTGTAAATTAAATTAAATTAAATTAAGGTAAATAAAACCACTTTTAATAAACAATACCTTCTACCATTGGATTTGACGACTTCCTATGTCGAAGTGCAAGTCTCTCCCAAGTGACAGTATATTCACGACCCGTTCCAGATTAAAAGACATGATTATGGACCTGCTGAAAGATCACCATTCAAATTGGTTGAATGGCTTTAGCTCTGTTTGGTGACCATATCCCTGATATTTTACCACCTTCCTCTTGCCAATACCCTTACCCTCTCTGTTTTATTTTTAATTTTTTTATTATTATTATTATGTTATTATTTTTTTTTTTTTTATATCTATGTTACATAATGAAGTAATGAAGTATTGTCCATATCACCAGGTGTGAAACGCCTGTGTTGAGATGGAAATTTACAGAACGGTTGTTAACTATAGTATCTACTATGAAAATGACATAAAATAATATAAAATCTTTTTTTTTTAATTTTACAATTCAAGTATGATAAGAAAAAGGCAAGTGAAATTGTGAATCGCAGAAAACCTTTCCAAAACTTAGTCCCCCTCAGAAGAGGACATCCTAATGAGGAAGACTACGAAAGTTATCTACAATTATTTAATACAAGCTTCTGCCCGCGACTTCGTCTGCGCAGAATCTATGTTTATACCAAAATTCTTAACCTATTTATTTAAAATATCTATAATTCTTGATTCGATTCAAAGTAATAGGCGAGTACTTCAAATAAATTTACTAATTAAAATATTTTCTAAAATAGAATTTTGATTTAACAACTATTGTTTTGCAAAATGTCATTCTTAAATTTTGACATTTCCTATTAAACAATAATTATTATTTTCAATATGTATGAGGTATATAATTGTAAAGTTTCATTAAAATCCATTCAGTAAATTTACCGTGAAAGAGTAACAAACATACATACATCCATACAAACTTTGGCGTTTATAATATTAGTTAGATTTATATTTAGAAGGTACCATTTATAAATGTAAAATTTTAAATATATTTAGTAAATACTTAAGATAATTACTCGTTTGAAGAAATTGAACTAACTCTAAAATTTTCTCCTTTAGAAGACCGTCGGGAAAACGCTGATATTATTTTTTCTTCAAAATTATCAACTGTATTATTGATTCACTTATATTAATACAACTTATCCCATTCAATATACCTTCCCGTAGATTAAAAAATAATGAATTGCTCTTCCTTAATCAACACTCGACTAATTATGACTATAATTCACCACTGTCCAGAATGTGTAGAATGGTCAACTCAAATCAAGAACTTAATTTTTCGGTATAAGCCTAAATGATTTTTGTCGGTCACTAAACAGTTTAAGATATTTTATAACTATTTTGAATTACTGTTATCTCTGTTTTGTCTATGCTATCATATGCCATCCTTTATTCTTATTGCAATTTTTACAAAAGTTTATTAATAAATGTTTTTTTTTTTTAACTGATATTGCATTTAGTCATCTGTCTATTGCACTGCCTATAATCACATTGCATCGATGCACTGCATCAGCCAAAATAATACAAAAAAAAGGATTTACATATGTTTTACGAGACGCGTATGAAATTTCATCCCCAAAAAAGTTGGTGGCAGAATTTTTTACAAAACACCACGAAACAAAGGTTCCACTGCGTCATCCCCCGCTCGTTTATATCCATCATTTTAGGGGATGTTGTTCATTCTTTCTCTCGTTCTCTTTGTGGACCGCAGAGTGCGCCGGGCGACTGGTACCCTCAAACTACCCGTAACAATCACAACACACCCCAGTGACAGTCATGAATTAATTAAACATATATCTTTCCTCGATTACTTGGTTTTTAACCTATTAACAATTTTTTTTACAACTCCCGAGGAAAATAATTTCCCTTGAAGCCTGTGTCAACTTTGGGGATGGTATGTGAAGGATTTTTTTAGAGAAAGAAAAGAGAGAAAGTTATGGGAAGGAAAAAGGAATGAGGAGTTGTTAGCAATCTGAGGGTCAGTGTATCCAGGAATGACGGACGTATGTATCTATTCCTGCCGCTGCGGTGCAAAGCGATGGGCGAAATTCTGGCTGAAGAGATCAAACGTACTACCTCAACCAGTCTCTCCCAATCTGGTCCGCCATGCAGTAGGTGATCAAACGCATCCGACGCCAAGACCTACAAAACCTCACCCCATAATACAGCTCCGAATTTAGTCACCTTGAAACGAATCATAAATTATTGTGTTTATTTCGTCGGATGCATTCATTTTGTTCTTCAGTGAAAAGTTTATTAAAATTACTTGCAGAATTTAACAAAAATATTATCAAATTTGGTTTACTTTACAAATAAATAAAACTGTAATATGTATATAAGTTATTTCTTATGTGGACAGTGACATTTCTCTTGTTTTGAAGGTCAAGTGGTAAAAATTTATTTAACATCGAAATAAAACTGTAAATTTGTTTAATATGAAACCCACGCCGCCCCCACAAAAACTCTGGTTTATTTAAATCATGTAAATGGGTAATGAGTCCTAGAATAATAAGGATTTATAAAGGTTTGTAAAAACTTTCATGGTTTCTACTAACTTATGGGAAATATCCGCAGATAATATAAGCACTATGGAGAAAGTGCCATCTATCAAATTTTCCAGCAAACAGACGAATAAATCTCTGTCATTCCCCGGAATCGGAAGTGATGTTTCACGACGAGGAAAGTAATACCAACCAATAAATACAAAAAACAACTTACAAATAAATATAATGCTAAGAGACAGATAGATCATTGTTCTCGTGTCAGTCACTTTTATTGCTTCCTGTTTATGGGGTTTGTTTTTCAAACACGTTTATAACAATAATAATATTTTGATGATTTGTATAGAGCCGTTTTTGTAAAAAACTCACCTCAATAACGCTGTACAAATTTATGATACATTTCTACAATCTTTTTTCTAAATACAGACTAGACAAAACAGTAAAACAACTTATGGCTCAAATATTGCATCCACCGGTTCTTTGATGAGTGATACAAAAGTATATATTCAATGCATTTGACCAATGAACTCGATGCTGCGTAAAAATGTAAATGTATTTTAAATTGCACTCTTTAAAAGCAGAAAATATACAGGACCTTACTTACCTGGTAAGTCACTTGAGACAACTATGTAAGTAACTACCTAAAATCACGTTCTTAGAATTTCATTCAAATTCTTCAATCCTAATGAGTCCCAAATTCTCAAGTCTTTCGAAATAACTTCAATTTATTAACTCCATTTTTGGCTGTAATCTTCTTAAAAATGTAATATGAAAAAGTTGGTGTAGCAAATGTAAAGTTATACAATGTCCAGTGTTTTAATATAGCGTCCTCCGCGTGCAAAGTCGTATCTCCTCCAAGCATAAACTGGAAGTGACCTGCCAGGTAAGTATGTTAAGTATCTCTGTATCTATTTGTAAATAATAGTTCTAGGTAGAGCCTAAGAAGTCATAATAAAATGTACAGCGCCTCTGAGGTGATTTCTCACAAAAACGGCGCTCTACAAATTATCCAATTATTATTATTATTATTATTAAAAGAACTGGAAGTGATCAAATCATAATTCTTTATAAAACACGCATTTTGTAGTATAAGTTATTTTATTATTTTTATTTACAGTTTAGAGTAGTACCTACCTGCGTAACATCTGTAAAACATGTACCCACAAATTGATCTTTCGATACAAAATATCACAATGACAACATTTTGTCAAAATAAAATTGAAAAACCTAAGTGACGTTGTGTAGTTTTTTCTTTGAATTGAAGAGATGAATATAAACACGATATTAGAAACGCATCGATAACTTGTGGATTCGCTTTACAGGCTATAATAGTAAGGGTGGTACTCCCCTAAACCTCCCCTTATAAAGTGGTAGTGTCGAGTCCCGCTGGGAACACGGCGGGCGGGGGTTCAAATCCCGAAGCGGTGAATTACAAAGTTCAATAAAGACAATAGTTTTGTTCAAATAAAAATGGCTGGTAAAAAAATATTCGTTTTTGACATGTTTTCATGCGAGTTTTTTTTTTACCTTTTCATTCATTTGCCAAATGAATGCTTATTTTGTGAGTAATTAATTCAAAATATGCTCTTTTATATTAGTAAACCACGGAAGGTATATTTGGCAATATTTGGAAAACCACTTTCAAAATCCAATCTTTTTACTTGATAAAATATGTTCATTTTTGTTGTTTATTTTTAGGATATTATGCCGTGTTACGCTAACTCCTTATGTAGGCTAAAGGAGTTAGCGTTACACGGCATAATATCCCAAAAATACTTTTGGCCGTGAAAATCTTAAATCATATTTAAATATGTTCATATTTATTTTTCCGTGTTAAGAGGCTAGACTTTGAATCACACGCAGAACACCCGCGTCTGTCATTCTGTCCCGCTCACAATAAGCTCACGCACACTTACAATACATGCGAATTCGAAATGTGCGAAGAGACAACGCTCAAATTTACCTACAAAAATCGCTCGAAAAGGGGTTTATGGAGAATACACTTTTCTACACCGAAACTTTCACGAAACTGAAATTTTAAAAAAAATAAATTTTTAGAAAGAAAAAGCTACGTCGGTAGCTTTTCATAATTTTATAATTCTTTATGAGAGTTGAGTTAGCAGCACTTTTTCCTTAAATAATATTTTTTGATAAATCGTACATGTTTGACAGTGAATATTTACGTTAATACAAACATAGTTTTTACCCTCTAGAAGGCAGTAAAAAAAAAATATTCATTTTGTGCAATTTTCGATGTAGAAAAGTGTTTTTTCCCGGGCGTCCTTTTTGTATGTGCCGAAAAGCGAAGTCTATCATCTTAAGGACTGAAAAGGGTTTAAATTTGTGGGATAAACTGTAAAAAGTAGGTAAGTACTCAAAGTTTACTACAAGGTTAAACTCGAATGCAAATAAGCAAAAAAACTTGTAAAAATAAATAAAGAAACTTTCTACTACAACAAATAAATTCTCGTCAGAATTATACGTACCTCTCGTCACACTTACACACCCACAGATTCACCTTCTCAAACCAACCTTACACACAACATAATAAAAAGTTCAAAATAAAATAAAAAGTTCAAAATTATATTATTGTGTACAAATATTAATAATTACGTAAACACTGTAATATTATACAGAAATAAAAAAAAAAATTAAAAAAAATAAAGTGGCCGAACTAATGTGAAAAATTGTTCGATAATATTTTGTTTTTAGAGACTGAATTTGATTTTTTTTCTTCTTCATGTCATTCATTAATAGATGAATCACTGTTAAATGCGTAACATTACCACTTGAAACTAACAAAACCACACAATACAATGTTTTTTTCTCAGAAAACTAACACTCAATTCAATATCAGCATTCCTTACAGATGACAGCATCATACAAATGATTCAGCGAGGCCTATAATAAATCTTTCAAAACTTATTAAACAATAATCAATTATCAATACTATTGACCTAAAGACAATGTTACGCTTATTGATTCAAGAAATCTCAAGTGTTCTTGGCTAGTAGACTTACTTGTAACATATCGCTAATATTTGTATATTTTAAGTATTCTTCAGTACCTTCTAACTACAAGAATTTGTAAATAATAATGTTGATAATAGATACGGTACAATCTTATACAAAGTATCAATACATCATGCGTATCTGAAAGCAGTGGCGTACACGGAGAAAAATGTTATTCGAAAAAACGATCATTTTAATTGGTAAAAACGGTTAAAAACGGGACTGAAGTTCTTACGAACAAATTAACAGTGTTCCAATGTTTATTGGCGGGAATGTAAGAATAATTTGTTGGTACACGTACGAAATTACGTATACCAACAAATTATTCTTACATTTTCCCGCCAATAAACATTAAAACCCTGTTAATTTGTTCGTAAGAACTTCAGTCCCGTTTTTAACCGTTTTTACTCTTAAAATGATCGTTTTTTCGAATAACATTTTCCTCCGTGTAGCGATTCTCCTCCGGGTTCCTTAGAATCTATCTTAGACTTTTAAAGTAAACGTTATTTTCTGGCTCTACACTGGGCCCTAGAGGTGCTATTTCACAAACATGGGGCTTAAAATATCAGGCGAGCGTGATTACTAAGCTTACATCGATAATATGACAACTGAACCGCAAATCATCAAACTATGTCTCCCTTTCACAATATTGTTCAACATTCATCGTGCATCCATCATAATCCGCTATAATTTTTATCGCCCCCGAATCTGTTCTGTATAAAGTAACCCCATCCGACAAAAGGGTGGGGGTACGTTTGCACCAGAACGGGCGTAATAAGGAAATTATAACATCGTCACATGGGGTAAGGTCGACCAAAGTGGCAATCCGATTGTTCAACCAGGCGTGAAGCTACGAATATAATATCATTTGGAACATACTTCTAGATACACAGTTGCTTTCACAATTCAAATTATGACGTTCAACTAACTATATCAAATAATTGAATTTATCAAAATGAAATATATTTTTCAAAGTCTGAATATGGCTTTGGTAGTCTGAAACCGGTTATGATCAATAAATTAAAGTGGATAAAGTTTTAAATTTGTTTTATTATACTATTATAATGCAATTCCACCACGTATAATCAGTTTCAATAATAGAAATATTAAAAACGTTGAAAAATAATTTTAAAATATTGAAAGTTGAAATTTAATAGTTTTCTTTTGGAGGTGATAAAGAACAGTAGCAATTCTATGCTAGCACTTTATTTATTTGTATAAGCTGTACCTACAAACTAGGTTTTTATATAATAATAATAATATTTGGCTAATTTATATAGAGCCGTTTTCGTGAAAAATCACCTCAATGGCGCTGTACAAATAAACTAAGATTTATAATAATTAGACTTACATCTAAGACTTATAGCTAGTGACTTACGACTAAGACTTATAACTACTGACTTAACTAGTGACTTACATTTATATTTACACCTGTGACTTAAAGTTAGAGAGTCACAACTAACATAGGTGCTTATATTTAAAATTACGTATTTTGGTTTTTGCCAGGGTTGTCACTGATAATAGTGATAACATTAAAAACCAAATAACAAACAAAACTCTGTAAGTATAGGCACAAACAGGTAACGTAGAAGTAAGTTAATTCTGCGAGACGAAGCAGTTTGAGGATTTTACACATACATATTATAGTAGTTCAGACCGGTCAGTGGTTGAGTCCCAACCAGGCGTTCCGTGTTCGATTCCTCAGCTGGCTAAGTCCTCCATCACAACAAAAGCAACATCTTGCGCTTAGTGTGGTGGTAGTTGGAGATTTTCAAATATTGTTGGGTTATTCGTAACCCGGGAATGTTTGTCTTTCTTTGAAAAAAAAAACAAGAAAAACAAAACAAGTTAGTTGCTAGCTATTAGTATTAGTCTAAGTTGTAAGTCACCATTTGTAAATCTCTGTTGTAAGCCACCAGTAACACACTTTATCTGTAAGTTATGTGTTATAAGTTATAATCTAATTGAGATAGAGCCTTAAAAAATTTATACAGCGCCCCGCCCCTTAGGTGATTTTATTAATGTTATTAGTGTTATTGGGTAAAGTGTTGAAAAAATATGATATTAAAAATATTGTAGTCCTTCTTTTATTACGCTACAATCTATTTTAAGCAGACTCTGCAGGTTTTCACTAAAGCTGCATTAAAAAATCATTTTCTCTTATCTTTCCGCACCGCCAAACAGTTTAACGAACAAGCTACAATACGAAGGCATCGGACCGAAAAACCAGCAGAGCTTTTTGTTAGCAAAAAACCTCGAGACATGTGTTTCAAAAGTTTACCCCCGGCACAGATTTCAGGTCTTTGAAAATCACCCCTGATTTTTTCAGCGGCTCCTGAAAGGATTTTGCCAGTCACTCGCCGATCCCGAGGCTGGGGTGACAATCACTGTAGGGTGCAATTCACAGCCTTGTGGGATGCTTGTATCTATATATTATCTACTAGTAGCGGTGATAGGATGTTAAGTGTCGTGTGAAAGGGCCTGCGTGATGAACACAGGAAAATAAGACGAGTCATTGTTAGGGATGGTTTAACAATTAATTTGATGATGTTATGCAATATTGATTTTTAAAACAAGGTTGTATGTTGTGCAAGAATTACTCATATTGCTTATTTGTCATTGAAAACTTTATTGTATTTGATGCATTTTACATTATATCTCCAAAGAAAAATAATCATTTATTTATAACTCCTTGTATAGCAGAAAGTATGTACAAAGCCGACCCTGTTCAGACGTAATTGATGCTTTTATTTAGTTGTTTTCAAACTGACCTGCGTCAATAATAATCAAGAATTCCCATATTAATCAAGAAATCACACTGTACAACGTAACAAATCAAATCAAGGTCACGAAAAAATGCAACATTTTAATTTAAGAATATTAATTGAAAATTTATTTCTTAAGCTCTTTTTGAGCTAAATAAATGTATAAAAGTTACATCTAAAATATTAACAACGCTTTTCGAAATTAACGAATAATTTTATTTAGCTTTACAAGTGGTTCGCTACGTTTGGTGATTTAGTAGGGGTTCCCAGGTTCATGAGGTGAGGTTTATTTAGATCTTTGAGGAGTATGCGTTGCCCACTTACTGCGTGGCGGACCGCATCGGGAGGGACCCTCAACCGCATCAGTTGAGTGACGCATTTTGACCTCTTCAGCAGGACTCTCCCGGAAAATCGCCTTGCACTATAGTGGGAGGGATGGACACATTGACCCCCAGTTTCCTACCCACCCCTCATACTATTCCCTAAAAATACCCTTCACACAGCTTCCCAAAGATGACATAGACCCTGAGGGATTTTTTATTCCTCAAGGCCTTCTGTGTTGACCTAATGAAAACAACAACTAAAATATCTATAAAGAAAAAAATTTGTAAGGTCGTTTCAAAACTCAGGCTATCGCAGAAATAAATTAGTGTATTATAGAAAAAATACTACACCACATGGAGAAAAATGTTATTTTAAAATACGATCATTTTATTCGTAAAAACGATTAAAAACGGGACAGAAGTTCTTACGAACAAATTAACAGTGTTTCAATGTTTATTCTTACATGTTCCCGTCAATAAACATTGAAACCCTGTTTATTTGTTCGTAAGAACTTCAGTCCCGTTTTTAACCGTTTTTATGAATAAAATGATCGTATTTTAGAATAACGTTTTTCTCTGTGCAGTAATGTTTCACATATTCATGTAATGCCTTTATGAATAAAATCAGAAAATAAATCCCAGAGTAATTGTTTTTTTATTGCAATGAATTCATTCCACCATTCCTTGAGTTCTGCTAGAACTGGAAGGGTTCTCAGAGGTGCAGCAGTTCGTTCAGTAAATCGATCACATAATCAAATGCATTGTTCAATTAAATGAAATGCACAATCAATTCCAAGTGGAGGGCGGGAATTATTAAGGGTTGAACATTTGATTTCGTTTCGATTGAGGGCGGGTGCATTCAATCGGATCATTCGATTACAATCCCATATGATTTTATTGAAATTAACGTTTGAACTTACACGGAGAAAATTTTTATTCTAAAATACGATCATTTTATTCGTAAAAACGGTTAAAAACGGGACTGTAGTTCTTACTAACAAATTAACAAGGTTTCAAAGTTTATTAGCGGAAAAATTTAAGGATAATTTGTTGGCATACGCACGAAATTACTAGAAAAATGTTATTCTAAAATTCAATCATTTTATTCGTAAAAACAGTTAAAAACGGGACCGTAGTTCTTACTAACAAATTAACAAGGTTTCAATGTTTATTGGTGGGAAAATGTAAGGATAATTTGTTGGTATACGTACGAAATTACGTATACCAACAAATTATTCTTACATGTTCCCGCCAATAAACATTAAAACCCTGTTAATTTGTTCGTAAGATCTTCAGTCCCGTTTTTAACCGTTTTTACGAATAAATGATCCTATTTTAGAATATCATTTTTGTCCGAGTAGGCTATAGCGCAAAATTATAGTTAGATTTGGTGATTATTTATGAATTTTATTTCATTTAATAAAATATTATCTTGAGTCAGGCCATGGAAAATTTCGAAATCGTATCAATGAATGTGTAAAAAAGAATACGTGTCAACTCTCACCTACTCTGCTTACCTCTACGAGAAAATGGCGTTATTATTGGTTAGACAGAAAATTTTATTAAACAATATAATTTAATTACAAATTTAGTTTTTAAATGAGTATAAAATGTGCAAAAAACGAAACCGTAAAGATTCTCGAAGGGTGAGTTATGGCGTCATGAAATTTTGACAGCTCTTTTTCTAGAATTTTTAAACAACCCAAATATTAGAGTGGGAGATTCTGGTGAAAGGCCATCATTCATTGGCTTTAGCTATATTTGGTGACCGGATCTAAATACTCAGGTACTTCCTCATCTTCCCTTCCACATATCACAGGCTCTGGTTGAGACAGTTGTACTATGTTCATCTGACAGGTCGGTGGCCGAGTAGGCATTACGTTTGGGTTCCACCCAAGCATCCTGAGTTCAATTCCTCAGCTGGCTAAGTCCTTCATCACAACACAAGCAACATTTTCCGTGCATTTTACGTGATGGTAGTAGGAGAGCATTTGTCTTTCATAAAAATAAATAAAATAGTACAACAAAAAAATTCAAATGATTTTTCTGAAAATACTGTGCTGATGCGTCTTGAAATTTGTTTAAAGTCGGGTAGTAACTATATTGCATAATATAAATATAATATGCAATTATAATTATAAATTAATAAATTATAATTATAAATTAACTTGTAACTTATGACGTTGATGTCTCAATCACAGCTATTGTAGACATAGCATTAAATAATATCATTCAGTCTTATCTAAATGATTGTTTTATGTAAGAATTAATGGCGTTAGTATTCCCATAACAATATTGACACGGTGACACGTATGGACGTAATAAATGTATTATTGTTTATGCATATGTATTATATATTATGTATTATGTATTATTGTTTATGATATTGATAAATGGCGTTAAAAACTATTATCTCTTGAAAACAAAAGGCAAGGTTTTGCACCAGAAGCAGGTCAATGTTTTCGCTATCTCTGTTATAGTTTATAATAAATAGCTCGTAATTGCATTGTTTTAAAATATCATTTACAAATCACGTATATACACTTATAATCAATGCACAGACCTTGGAAATAAATATAGGACACATGTATTGGATAAAAAACAATCGAAGCCTCACAACTCAATATGTACCTATATACTAACCGAGGAACTAAACATATTTAGGAAGAGAAATCTTCTTCTTCTTCCTTGCACTGTCCCAACTCATTGCCTTGGCAGGCTGTTGGGGTCGGCTCTCCTCGTTCTCGGGTTCTAGCTTCTTCGGTTCTGGGTATCGCTTTCAACCAGGCTGTTTTTCTGAAGTATTTTGGAACAGGTATTTTTCTGTAGTCATCCAGGAGTTCTTTGGTCCTTCTCTTGATGACTGTCGATGAAGCTTCATGGGCACTGTGTGGCCTGGTGGTATCCGTCTTATATGTGCCCATACCATCTCAACTGTCATTCCTCCAGCTTGCTGTTTATGTCCGCGACATCCAGGCTACCACAAATGCGTGAACTTTTAATCTTATATTTTAGTGATACTCCTGCCGGCATTCGCATTTCTGCTGTTTCGGGTTGCCTAGAGTAGGAGTTGCACATAGTCCAGCATTCGGAGCCATACATTATCGCGGGTCTAACAATACAAATATTTAGGAAGATAAATATCCTATCCAAATATAGCATACTATAAAATTTAGCTTTTGCTTTCTCAAACATGCTCAGTACCGAAAAATAAAATAAAACGGAGACCACCAGACCACACAGTGAAGCAGGCAATGTCTATGGAGCTTCATCGACAGTCATCCAGAGGAAGACCAAAGAACTCCTGGATGACTCAATGCTCTAAAATTCTAAGTAGAAACGGCCTGGAAGAGAGCGATACCCAGAACCGAAGAAGCTACAACCTGAGAACGAGGAGAGCCGACCCCAACAGCCTACCTAGGCAATGAGTTGGGACAGTGCAAGGAAGAAGAAGAAGAAGAAGAAACATGCTCAGTACCGAAAATATTATATATTCTTTAGTCCTGGTATAAATAATAATAGCATTTCTAATAACAAGTGTTCCCAATTATGTCATCTGCGTTCAAATCGTACCTACATCTCTTTAATAAACAATGAACAGTGTTAATCTCAAGTGGCTTCCCAGGGCACCTAGCATGGTCGATCGATATAGAATTTATTGAAAATGTGGAAAACTTGTCATCGTTCCCGATCACCAAAGAACAAACCGATAAATTTAGTAACTACCTTACTATCAAAAAAATTGCTTTATGACTTTAATGTCTTTAGACACAATAGGGTATTTCCAAAATTAAGCAAAAATTACGATTATTATTGCATTTTTATTTTTTGACGTGCTTATTTGGCGCCGTTGCCAACCACGGGCTGTTTTGATTTTGTCGGTTTTCGATCGTTTTTACAATGAATAAATTTGAATGAAAACATAAAAAACAATTATTTTTAGCAGGATGATTAAAATAAAAAAATTAATATTATATATACAGTTTCAACGAATCGTTTGTGAAAATGCCATCTTAAAAAACTTCCTATACTTGTATCGATTTTTTTTAATACATAACAAGTGTTCAATTAATTTCACATCACTATTCGCATTTCATAACCCATTTCTACTTGACTGCTTAATTGAAATTTAACTACTAGGTTACCGTTGTTAACCATTCATACGAGCGGATAGAGCAGAATTCAATGCATTCTAAACATAGAATGAAAGAACATATTTGAACAACATAATGCCTGTTTAAACGGGTAAAGTAAACAGTGCTGAAAGACTCACTTCAAACTGCAGTAAAACCGTTCTTAACGACTCAAGTTATAGTAATGCAACGTTGCATTGTTTGTGCAATCAAATGCGAACTGTTTCAATACACTCCTTGTAATGGACTTTTCCTTTTTTGGATCACAATGTCGCTTTGAGATGTTATTATTATTAGCAAGCTATCGTTTATTATTTTAATCTTAGTCCATCTTATCTTAACTTTAACTAGAAGAAAGAAAATTTATTTGTTTTGTCACAAAAGTTTGGCGTCTTTAATTTAAAAAGCTTTTTTCTAAGGAATTTCTAGGTCAAACACAACTGCTTCTAAAAATCAAAAAAGAAGAAAACGGTGGTTTGCAAGGGAAATGTGTAAATACGAATGTTAGAAGGAGCGGGCTAATATTAAAAAAATATACAATTAAAGCATTTAAGCGAAAATATTTAATAAAGCATATGTATCAAGTAGCTATTAAAGAAACAGTCTGATTTATTTCATATATATAACACGTTAAACGACAGCACAAAACGGGTTTATAATAATTTTCGAGGCATTCTTTGCGATTTTTTTCTAGCGAGGTAATTTCATATAATTATTGTTTTGGGAACTTAACGGTCGAAAAATAAGACGATTCACCAAATTTTATCATTTATTTTTACAATTTACCAAATTTAACACCAAGGAAAACATCTAGACGAAGTCAGGAATAGGACTGACTAATACGCATATATTGCAAATTTAATGATTCTATATTTTTTTTCATAAACTACAAAGTATTGATTATAATCTATTTTCAGAAAGACAGCTTTTTCCGGTCACACAAATTGCTAAAAGCTTTTAGATGAAACTTAAAAAAACTGAAAAAAATCCAGTGAAAATTTCTGACAAGTAGGTACCTTCGTTATCTACTTGACTCCTGTTAATTGCGAATAAATGACTGAATTTTAAACGATTCAATCAACTTCCTTCGTTTGTATCCGTCCGAATAACAACTCGATTTGCAAGATCAATATTACTCCACGAATACAAAACATCCGTTCAATAATTAGAAGCATTGATCAAAAGACGAATTTCTCCATCACAAGCACTGTACAGATGGTTCCTAGAAATGTTTTCAATACCTGATTGAAAAAAAAACTGATGAAGGCCAGTTTGCAGGACCCATCTTCAAAGTTACATTCTAGCGTGGAATTTTGGCCTTTCTAAAAATGTTCTCTACTGGCTGTGGTTTCTCGCCATTCACCACAAGACCTCAGTCCTTCCCCATTCCACGCAGTATATCCATCTCTTCCTCATTATTTTGGATATGGTTTTATAATAATAATAACAAAGCATTTGTATAGCGCAGTTTTGTGATGTTTCACTTCAAGTGCGCTTAACTATAACAAAATTTAAAAATAATCCTACAGTGCTCCATAGAGTCCTTACAAAGTATTGAAAAGTTATTTTGATATGTGAACACCGCACAAGAGTCCCAACTGCTCACAACCACCAGTAGCCAGTGAGACAATTGCATCCCTGATTGGCAAAATTTTGTGAGGATGAATGTAGTGGGGAGAGAAAGAAACTGGGGAAAAGGAAGTGGAGAAGAACCTGTCTATATAGATCTAGTCACCAAACACGGCTAAAACCAGTTCCAGTAACGTATCCCAGGCTTTGCTACCTAAACATTCTAACTACGCTCCTATGCTAGATAAAATTTCGAGTACATGCTTCATTTTAATTAGGTATCATACATTTTCTAGCATATATAGGTCCAAAGATTGTTGATTTTTAAATAATATAGCGCACATCCTGTAGAAAATGCCGTAAGTCAAAAAAGTTAATTTTACAGAAGAGCAAAAACAATTGAATGAATGATGAACACGCGCTATAATAAGGTGCTATAATATCGACATGTGGAGATGGAGTGATCTAATTTAAACACGGTTTTCGTGGGGCATAGATAATCACAATCACTTCACAAATTTCAGAGATAAAACATAACATAGAAAATTTCGACACTGCGGGATGTGCGATATCTATTATGAAATAATTAAATTGATTGAAAAATTTTTAACAATGTTTCCAGAAGTAATTAATCATAATAAATAAAATTCGTCACTCCTAAATTCTCAATTCTTTTAAAATAAACATTAATTCAACTTTGGCAATAATCTTCTCATAAATATATACCAACCAATGTCCAGTATTTTAAATATAACGTTCTCCAAACTATCTAATTAAATTCTGTTTTGGAAGTAACCTGCCAGGTAAGCATGTTTCTGTATGTGTTTGTAAATAATAAATATAGATAAGATGACAAATTGTACACCGCCCTTGAGGTGATTTCTCACAAAAACGGCGCTTTAAAGATTATCAAATTATTATTATTATTGTTGTGCTTACATCACACTGACACGCCCACGATCCACTACCATCGGTCTATCCCTTCAGTGATCACAACTGTATAATTTGTAAAATCAACTCTGTTCCCAGTCTTGCCGCACCTCCCCTTTCCCTCGCCCAACAATGTTGGATGTTCTGAACAATGTTTGTTCTGAGCTAATCACGGGTATCGGCGGGTTAAGGGGACGGAGGGATTTCCCGAAAGGCAAACAAATCTTTGTCTAAATACTAAATTCATCTCTTTGAAGAGATGTCTCTTTGGCGATATGGAGATCTGAATAGCGATTGCGAAACGTGGAGGGTGATTTTGTATCAATATTGACAGGGGAGACGCACCTTTTACACTTTGTCACGAATAAATACAGTTTAATTAAAAATATAAATATGTCTGCCCAAAAAATTCGATTGTGAATGTTTTTTTTTTAAATTTGTTTAAAGAAACAGTCAAAAACAATGCAATAGAATATCAAAAAAAAAGAATAAAAAAAAGAGAAAAGTTCCAAAACTACTATTAAGTTGTTTATCAATTGATGCTTTTAACTTAACAGATTATAACAAAAATGACAATATTATTAAAAATCAACCATGATAAGGTCAACAGTGATAATATTTAATTTAATAAATAAAACTATTTTATACATTCATATTATAAGAGATACAGCCTAAAGAGATGTAACTTAATATAACTATAAAAAAAGTGTATTCAATTAGAAATGGTTTGTATTAGAGTATAATACAAACTATTTCTTTCAGCGAGCCAATTTTTCAACATAATATTTGTTTTTACGTTTGTACATTTTTTTAATTTCTGCAGGTAACATATTTAAGCAATTAGGTACCATTTTTGCCAATATTTGTTTATGTGCTTAGGTACGATTAGTCCTTCATTTAACATGAAACGAGAATTGTAAGTGTGGTCCAGTCTATTTTTGTACATATGGCTATGTTCATTTGTATATAAAACATCAATATTTTGTTTAATTCATAATTGGATTATCCACTGGAGCGACAGCAATTTAATTTTTTTTTCTCTGATTGCTAAAGAAAATTTTTTCGCCCACATTAAAAAAATCATATCTCTGAATTTGAATATGGAGACATACAAACTGATTATAATTCTATATAGATAATGAATTCACCTATCTTTTTTCTTTATCACATATTCGCAAGATTTATAAAAAATATATATTATAAAATTGTTAACTTTAATTTTTTTTTTTTAATAGTGAACACCTCACAAGAGTCCCAACTGCCTTCATCTGGAGACAGTGAGACTATGGCATCGCAAATTGGGGTATGTTGTGAGGTAAGGTTAGCGGGGAAGGGAAGGAGATGGAGGGAGAGGAAGGTGGGGAAGTACCTGGCTATTCAGATCTACTCATTAAACACGGCTAAAGCCATTTCAAGCAACGTTTCAATTCTTAATGGTGGTCTTACACCAGGGCGATACTGAGAGTATCTTTCACTCTGAAAAAGAAGAAAAAATTATAAAAAATCTACAGAATATTTGCCATATTTTGGCAGCAAAGCAATCCGTTATTTGGAAATAGTGCCGTATTGTGGCAAAAAGCGGTCGAGTGATTAATATTGTTTATGAGTAATCTGAGTGTTGTACCAGATAGAAGGTAGGCTTTTAAATAGAACTGCTTACTCAAATTTGATTATTTCAAATATGTCTGACTAATCAACGATCGATATATTTTACATTCATGTATATTTGTAACCTTTTTATTTTTCTGAAGATTTATTAGTATTATCTTTTTCTTCAATGATATATTAAATTGTCAACCACTTTATAATGAGCCTCCGAACAAAATACCTACCCTCAAGTGGCAATATCTTCCATTCATCCCTGTCGATAAGTATTAAAACAAAGCGAGATGGGAATAATGCTGGCAGGGGCGCAGCGCGGTATCGCCCGCCCCCAGCCGATGGGGAGGGCTATACATTTGTTCAAAATCACAATTTGTCAAAGACGGGATTAGTGTATACAATCCGCGAACCATTTGAGCGGGGTTTCGGTTTTAATACTTCTGTTTGTGTTATTCCACGGCGTGTTATTATTGTGGATGGCTTTAATAAGTCCCTTTGATGCGGGATTGTGTACACGGGCTGGAAGTATGCGACTGTTTTTATCGATGTTTTAATTGGAAAGCTTAAAATAACAGAACAAATACAGAAATGTTGCTAATTACTTATTAAAATCGATCTTCAAAGGAAAGATTGTGATAATAACTGAGTATCGTTGAAATATCACCCCAAGGACGCTATACAAAGCTAGAAAATAACTGAAAACCGTAGTAAAATAAATACATTATTTCTGAGATAGCCCGTCGCATCAATTGAATTATAAAACGAAAATATATTTTTGCGATTTCGTGCAGATTACTAAATGTGAACCTTTTAACAGCCCAGGCGACATATAATAATTAATTGTAATAAATAACTTATTTGATTATTTGTTTAATCTAACCCCTAGAGCCTCTATATTTTGCAATATATTTCTCACAAGCAAATTATCAAAATACGGATTGCGCGAGAAATATTTTCGTTAGATTAGATTCCAAATAAATCCGCTGTTTTCAACACATTTTATAGATGAAACTGTAATTTAATTACAAAGTTTCCAAGGAACCTAAATGCCTTGTATAATTAGACAAAGGCATTTTAAATGTTATCGTGATTTTTTTGTTCGTTTTATATAATGTTTGTTAAATAATTAAAAACTGAAAAAATAACTTGACCAATAGTTTCCAAATGTTAAAGGTTTTTTTCTTAAATAACTGTTTCATCATATCTCACCGTAATACAAAATGAGACAGCACGAATTTTATCACTCCGTATCAGGCTGGGAGAAATATCTCCTAAAAAACTCTTTGACGTCTGCGAGAAATATCACTCAAAAACTCTAAGGCGCTCCGCCCACTGAGGCAACTGAAAACCAACTAAAACCGGCTGTTTTCTCTGTCTTGATTGGTCAAAAAACTTGTTTAACCATAGATGAAGAACAATCAGCTGACAGCTCGCAACTAGGAACGGCCGCCCAGGGCAATCAGCCGTGACAGTCGCAAGATGGTCGCAAGTCACCGCTTGCGTTACCATTGACAACGGGGTTTTGTGTGATTGTGAAGTGTGCGGGCCATCACATTGTCATACAAAGACAGTTGGCAGTTGAGAGTTTTCAGTTGCCTGAGTGGGCGGAGGCGCTAACTAAATAACTCCCATAAATACTTTATGGGTTTTGACGTCTGGGAGAAATATCTACTAACATTTCTCTATGGGTTAAGGCATTTCTAAGTTTAGTATTGAAGTTTTGTGGAGCTCACTTGGTGATATCTTATTAGAATTAGCTTATAAGAATAAGTAATTACAGTATTATTACAGTTTCATTTTAAATTAACATACCTTTTGTGTCAAACAAAATTAATAAATGCTTGGAGATCAGAATTAACCAGCAATTTAAATTCAATACTCCACTAGAAATTAGATTCCGACAATCCCATTTGGAATATTATTCTCCGAACCGAAATAATTAATGTGATTTGAATGGTTCAACCATTTCGTAACAGTAACTTGTGGATACCAACATGTGTATTATAATGGATGATCGGCTAGCATTATTAAACGGAAGCATATGGTGTAATAATCAGATTATATTAGGTTAGGTTTGATTAGGAATCAATAATATTCAAATTATTAGGGCGGGTAGATACCCATACTTACATACATAATTCTTACGTTAAAATTTAACTTAATCACAAGCAATTCATGCCACCAAAGCGACTGAGCATAATTTTTGGCTAAGTGTATATTTATTCTCTAAGCGAAGTTCTGTCTTAACTATACCGTTTTGCATTTCGTCTGTTTGTAAATTTCTTTGTACGTTCCGTTTATGGTTCAATATTGAGGCTGTAAAGGTTCAGTAAACATTATTTTTTCAAATGTGTAATTTTCGTGCTTATTTTATCTTTCTCGTTAGCATTTTTTTCGGTATTACGGTAAGTACCTACTGCTTAAAGAAATATTAAAAAAGAATTAACATTTAGTCAGATTTCTTTCAACAAATTATTTAATTTCTTATTTTAAATTTAAAAAAACATTACATAAAATATACTGTTTAAAACTCCGCTCGCTGAAGAAACAGAAACCAAACTAAAACTTGGTTGCTATGGTTTCCATCCAAACTTTCTATTCAATTTTACGATTTCAATAATTATCTAAACTTGTTTAACCGTAGACCAAGAACAATCAGCTGTCATGTCACGCAACTGGCATGTCGAGTCGCGAGTCACTGCCCGCGTTGCCATGGACAACGGGTTTTTGAGATGTTGTCTAGTGTGTGGACCATCATATTTACATACAGAGGAGAGCGAGTTTACTTTTTTACTTACTTACTTACTTTTTTAGTTTAGTTGTAAACTTTTTTTTTCAGTTGCCTCGTGAGCAGAGGCAATAAGTGAGTATAGATTTTTAAGTACCTACTTAAACATCTTATACTTTCAGAGGAAATTTTGGTTTTGGTTTCTTAGATAAGAAAAAAAATTAGAAATATGTTTTTTGATAGCGAGATCCACTGTTCACGAACGATCATCTATCGACAATTCCTTAGTTTTTTTTATAAAGAATTTTGATAGTATGACTGAAAGAAAATACACGATTGTGTAGGTATTTTATCCTTTCGCTTTGATTGTGTTATTGTATAATGTAACCGTCATTAAATGCGACATCACTAGACATCGAATTAACACATATTCCATCACAAATACCAATGCAGAAGTTACACCAATGGCGTATCTTTGTTTGACACGACTTTGGCTCCACACTACGGACGTAGATTTCATACATAGATAGATACTTCACGCCGTGTATCATTTATGTAGATGTTTCGAAATTCAAAATGAGGATTGCGAACCCACCTCTGTTTGCGCTTCCCTTTGTGGCAAATCTGTTTTCTATGGTTTATGTCTGTCTATGGTGGAATGGGGTCTCATAATGATGATGGCACGACGCCCGATTGAAATAACCCCATTTAGGATAATACGCCCTTTATTCTAGTGCCATTGGGCACATGCGAGCAAACACAAACGATGTTGGCAAATATTCAGAATATGCTCTCTCTGCAATGGAGCCCTATCTGCGTGGGTAGCAACGACTAGTTACTGTAGGAACCTACCCTGTGAGTATTGTAAAGCTGCGCCGCTTTTGTGCGAGCGATTCATATTCGGAAACAATAATTTGTATGGCTGGATATTGGCGCCGTTCGCATTGTACGTTCAAATAATTATTAAGAACTGCGGCTTTGAAATGTTGCCAGCCGTGTTGTTTCACTGTAATAACCTTTTTGATTGGAATTCGTGGCAAAAATAAAATAACACAACATTGGTGAAATATTGAAATAAAACAAAGTTTCTTCGTGTTGATATAAAAAAAAATGTTAGCGGAATTAATTTTGCTGTGATTCTGCAGGTAGCTGATTTGAGATTTTTACGGCAAAAAGGATTATAGTGATTTATTTTTGGGATATTTTGCCGTGTTGCACTACCTCCTTGTATAGCTTAATAGAAGAAGTTAAAGCAACGTGGCATAATACCCCAATAATAAATCACTGCAGGAATCATAATATCAGGTAAAATACCACCATTTTATAGGAGTGAATCTGCTGTGAAAAGGAATGTTTTTACAAAACAGGAGCGAAAGAAAAATATCTAATTGTCTCTATCTAACCTCGAGGCTATAGTTATTAGGTATGTGTCGATGTTTAAATATATTTTGAACCGTGTTACTTTTATGTAAGTACTTATAAGTAAATCACTTTATCGAAGAAATTTACTGTTTTTCAAGTGTTTATCTTCTTGAAGTTCTGTAACATTATTATTAGGATGCGGTTAATAATTTTACGTACAATTTACTTTTATCGCATAGTTAATAGGCGTATTTATGCAGAAGACATAGATAATCCATTTGTATAATATTTTATCGGCAATAATATTTCGACAAATTGCAAATTTATTATGCAATGCATTCCGATGTATTTTGCACATCTGCTGTAGTGCACGGCAATTCGCCCCAAAACAGGTTTAATATGGTGTAAAATGTTTGAAATAATCTAAAGTGAATTATTTTTAATGCAGTCATGTTAATAACGTAGTTTTAATGATATTGTTATGGAAATTATTATGATAATGGATGACTGGGTAAATCATTCCAAAGTATTTCGAGTTTTTGATATTATGTGAGGATAATAAATGGTCTGTTTTGATTACGTTCACATGTAACGACTTCCAACTTATCCTTGATGACCTCTGTAGTAAATTAAGATGATAGACTTCGCTTTTCGGCCCATACAAAAAGGACGCCCGGGAAAAAACACTTTTCTTCATCGAAAATTGCACAAAATGAATATATTTTTTTATGCTGCCTTCTAAAGGGTGAAAACTATGTCGGTATGTTTTCGAATTTTCGATGCATTTCGTATTAACGTAAACATTCACTGTCAAACATGTAAGATTTATCAAAAAATATTATTTAAGGAAAAAGTGCTGCTAACTCAACTCTCATAAAGAATTATAAAATTATAAAAAGCTACCGACGTAGCTTCTTCTTTCTAAAAAATATATTTTTTTTAAAATTTCAATTTCGTGAAAGTTTCGGTGTAGAAAAGTGTATTCTCCATAAACCCCTTTTCGAGCGATTTCTGTAGGTAAATTTGAGCGTTGTCTCATTCGCACATTTCGCATTCGCATGTATTGTAAGTGTGCGTGAGCTTATTGTGAGCGGGACAGAATGACAGACGCGGGTGTTCCGCGTGTGGTTCAAAGTCTAGCCTCTTAATAAGTTTGTTGGTTCCAGAGTCGGAGATCAAAGATTTAAACTTCGTCATAGGCATATGTACTATAGGCGATTTTTTTTTTATTAATTCAGGGTATTAAGGGACTTACTTGACTAACTCTAACCAGTTATTTCTGTAATTATTTGGAGTAAAAATGTAAATGATATTTTGGTTTCCGGTGACACTATTTATAATTTGTTTTCAACAAAACATTAAAAAATCAGTAGAATCAGTGGACAGGTGAAGTCGGAGCGAGAGGTTTGGTGTTTAGTCGGCTGAGTAACCGCCTCGATTTTTTTGTTTGTTTTCGATGGAAAATATTTTGCAAAAAATAAATCTAGAATCTCGATCATTTTAATCAAAATAATCACTGGTTAAAGTAAGTCTTTCACTCCCTTAGCACCCTATATAAAGGTAGCGAATTTATATTTCCTCCAGAGTTGTAAATTCATTTACTACAAGTATCGCCTTTGGGAGCGACCACAACTCAGATTTGAAATGATTTTAGCTAAAAGGTCAGAGTCAGAAAAGAAATTCAGGAAGTTACTTCCTGACTTTCATATTCCCTGCCTTCTCAATCAGTAAGTTCACAGTTGGAATGCCTGAGTCCCAGTGGCCCCTGGCAGTAATCATATAATTAATTTCTTTAAAATAAGAAAAAAAGCATTATTATAACCAATTTTCTCGAGAAAATTCATGCGTCAAGGTAGTTTTTCGGTGTGAATTATTTGAATTTAATGTCCGTTGTATTGCCAACTCATTATAATTTTAAATTCCACGAAACTTACGAGTCATATTATCACAGCCAAATATTCGACAAATTGGGAGACAAAAACGCTTAATTGACGATAAATATTTTAAAAATCCAATAAAAAAATCGCTTTATGCTTCTGGGATTTGAAAGTGTCATCGTTGACGTAAAACTCCTTAATTATCGGAATTCTGTTGCAAAATGACGTATTATCTCGTTAAATATAATTATAGAAATATGCCTACTAAAATTCCGCGATATTCTATCAAATTAATTAATTTAATAAAATTACCCTATTAATGCTTGTTTATTGATGATATCCAAAGAGTGTTCTGTTATCCAAATTGGCCAAAGCAAGGCATAGAACAATGTAAAATGAGTTAATTACTAGTTACCTTTAAAGTGCTTTAAAACCTCTAACATTGACTTTCACTCCGCTAGTTATTGGCTTATAATAAATTTTTAGAATAATAACTATTAAAACATAGCATTCATTTTATAATGCAACTTTGTTAATGATTCACTCATTTACCTAAAAAAGCAGTTATTTGGCATTAAAACCAGTTCTGTGTGCCCAAGTTTCCCTTTGTGAATAAAATTATTAACTTAAAAATGCATTAGAATCATTGAAATGAAAGGTTTCTTTTGGTTTTCCGAAATAAAGCATTTTGGAGATTGCTGCATTTGATTCAACACAATTCAATTAGAAACCAACACAATGCCCTTTCCAATAATATACTAAAAAAATTGTCTTGTGCAAATCGTTATTAATATAAGATTTTTTATTGAAAACAATTCCTAACCTACCTAAGTGATATTGAAGTATTTTTTTACGTGATATAATATAAAACGATTATCTTTCGAAGTGTAAGTCACTCGTGTATATGACAGACACACTAACAGCCTAAGTAACACGGTATTTTAATAATGAAATATTAATAATAGATTTTCCAGCTACCGACATGAAAGGCGACCGGAAAGGCCATCTTATTATTTATTATCTCCTCTATTCTAGTTCACAAAAGGGCCGCCAGGGCGACTCCCACTTCCTCCCGCCATTGTAGAACACAAGAAACTACCGGTACTGGTTATGATCAGTCTTCTAAGAATTTCAGGAGTTGAATTATTTGATAGGTAGGTACTTACATAATGCAGTTTATGATGATCAAGTGAATATTAATTTTAGGAATAATGTTGCCACAACAATACGTATAGATACATAATAATATTTAAATACTTTTATAAAAGTCCTTTTTTAATAATTTAAAGATTTATACCGTTTTGATTTGAGATTTTCACGGCCAAAAGTATTATCGAGATTTATTTTTGGGTTGTTGGCACGTCTAATTACGGACGCAATTGAAATTCACAAAAACCATTATAAATAAAGGCGACGCACTCGTAACCGGTAATTGACGGCTACACCAAAACTAAACATAGAAAACCATTTTAAATTAGTTAAATAATTATATAAATCTTATTTGTAGGTGACTAGTTATAAATTATAGTTGTAAGTGGCTAGTAATAAATCTTAGCTGCTAAATTATTAGCTGTAAGTCTAAGTTACAGGTTAAATAATTTAAGTTGTTAAGCGTCATTGGGGTGATTTTCCTTCGATAATGGAGCTGTAAAAATGATCCAATCATTTAATGTTTGCATATCGAAATAGGTTCAAATAATTATAAAAGCTAAACCTTAACGCAGACTCTCAGCTAGTTAGGATAAATAACACTACTGTTTCTTATACAGGCATGAGTTCCATAAAAATAAAATCCGATATATTTATCCGAGACACTATCTAGGTAACAAATACATTATTTGAATACTTGTTTCCAATGCAAAAAGGTAGCTGCCAATAATTTGGAAAAAACATTAGTCGAAGATAATATTGTTAATATTGAAATTTGAAATATGAAGTTGACAAATACGACAGTCTCATAATAAGGGTGCAATAGCAAAATTGGTTAATGCGTATTCTTCTTCAATGATATATTACATTGATGGGAATAACCTTCAAAAGTTATAAAGAGAGTTTTTCTTGTAAAAACAAAAATTAATATTATGTTGTGTTTTTTGTGCAGTTGAGTGGTTTCTGTATTTGGTGTCCGTAATATAGAAATCTTATTTCACTATGTTTTGTTTCCAACTTTTCATTTGAGCTTTAAATCTTATAATGTTTTTTTTGTTGTTTATTTTTGGCCGTGAATATCTAAAATCTTATCAAATATTGTTGTGATTTTGAATGATATCGGGATTTTCATTTTTAGTAGGTACCATAGTAACAGAAGTTTTTGACCCTGAGATATAATGTTCCTATATGCGTGTTTAATGTTATATTTTTTTTATTAATTATATGTGTAGAGGAGTACTGTTTTAGTATATAAAAAGTTGTTCAATTGACATGATTTTAAGATTGCGGAAATTTTTGTCACCGGATTAAAAAATATAGCTTTTTAGTGCGCAAGAAACAGAAATATCCGGTGTGCTCGTGGCTTTATGACCTAAACACGTGTATTTTATTTGATTCGACGGCGCTGTTCTTATTTATGCGCCGAACATACGCTCACACCTCACGTTGCTTAATATTAAAACAAATTAATCTCACCGGTAATAAAAACGTCTGAAATAGTTCAAAAATAACGCTCTATAAAAATGGAACCAGTGTTCAACTCTAAATGTGTCCCTTCCGCGAATGTGTGGAGTTTTAAATGATGATTTTAATCAGTTGGGACAGAAGTTATTAAATTTAGAAAACATTTTGACGTTAAAATGTATTCATTTTCGCATATATTTCGTCATAAATTATACATATCCGTAAGAAGAATATACCTGTCTGATATAAACCTCAAAAATGAGTAGTAAAACGCAATAATAAAACATGTTTCTTTTTAAATTAACTCTACATAGAAGGCTCCGTAGTTTACACCAAAGTGTAAAAAGTGAATCGTTTTTAAATGAAGAAGTACTAAACCTGAGAAGAGAGAGCTATGTTTTTGACGAAGGAAAATGTCTTGTTATCGTAAATAAAATGTACACAAATTTTGTGCTCGCGTTTGCTTCATGTCTTTCAGCTAAGGAATCAATGAATACTTCTTAGAAGCACTATCCTTTGAAATATCGTAGATCAAATACAGCATTTCATCCTGATGTCTATGTTTCAAATATTGCAACTTGATAAGATAAGGGAATCCATCAATCGGATTGATTTGTCTATATTTCACTATTGCTAAAATATTGGCTGACACACGAAGAAAAATGTTATTCTAAAATACGAACATTTTATTCGTAAAAACGGTTAAAAACGGGACTGAAGTTCTTACGAACAAATTAACAGTGTTTCAATGTTTATTGGCGGAAAAATGTAAGAATAATTTTTTGCTAAACGTAATTTCGTACGTATACCAACAAATTATTGTTCGTAAGAACTTCAGTCCCGTTTTTAACCGTTTTTACGAATAAAATTATCGTATTTTAAAATAACATTTTTCTCCGTGCACCTATTATAAAGCGGTCGGTATATGTTTAATTTTTAATACATGAAGATCGGATATTAAATTGGATAAAAAAGAAGTCAAAAACATGAAGTTGAAAGATTCGAATCGCCTCTTAAATCACTTTTACATTTGGCCTGAGATGTCTTGATAAATTTTATCAATTTGTGGACAGTTGAATCAGAACGTAACGTTGATTTAAGTCCCGTAAAATAACATCTCCAACGACATATTTATATATAATAATTCAGATGTTAGAGCCCCTCCACATCGCGGTGGAAGAATATAATAATCTCCCGGTCCATTATACTCTTAAGGTCCATTTACAGATTTGTGTCCGAAATAATCCTTACAAGCCAGAATAGTGACAGTAAACGGCGGAGAAAAATAAGATAAATGGAAGGTGGAACATAAGGAATAATCGATTGATATGATAAAATGATTTTGTTCTTGGGATGGTAGAACCTACCTGCCAAACGTATTTATTATTATTGCAACAAATGTTTAAATAATTGTAATTAACAATAAATTAAAAATGTGCACATATTTTCTAAAGCAGAAAATTTGTGCGCTAAAACAGCACGAACGATCTAGCGGTGAGGTATCTCTGGGTGCATGAAATTGCAATAAGGCTTTAAATGCCTGTAATTTCTATGTCATTCATTGCGCAAATCACCGACAAAATTGTCGTTAATGTGCGCAAAAATAAAACATATTTAAAAAAAAAAAACAGAATTCGATTTGATCATTTCGATTTTTTTTTAAATTTAATTTCGTACGTATACCAACAATTTATTCTTACATTTTCCCACCAATAAACATTTAAACACTGTTAATTTGTTTGTAAGAACTTCAGTCCCGTTTTTAACCGTTTTTACTATTAAAATGTTCGTTTTTTCGAATAACATTTTTCTCCGTGCGCCCTGGTGAAAGATCACCATTCAAATATGAAAAGTTTCGCTTGAAATGGCTTTAGTCGAGTTTGGTAACCAGCTCTGAAAAGTACTTCTCCACCTTCCTCTCCCCCATCTCCTTCCCCTCCCCACTACATTCAGCCTCACAAAATATTCCAATTTGGGATGCCATCATCTCGCTGGCTCCAGACGGGAAGAGTTGGGACTGAATATAAATAATTTTATTTAGTTTAATTTAATTTCATTTAGTCTTACTATTACTCTATTATTATTGATGACATTGCAAATAAATAATATTACGCAACATTTCAGCTTCGAACTTTTCTGATAATAATTATTTTATTTGCTGCTTCTTACGATATGTTACAAGGCATTAAGTGCGTTCAGCGGCTTCCCATCACTAGCGGCCAGTGGGTCCTACTCAAGGCCTAATCCCGCCACCAGGGACATCACTAATGGCGGAACTAGTGATGTGCTTTATCCTGCCCAATGACGATCCTGTTATAATGGCTTATAACGAAGGACTAATGTATTATTTTGCGAAGAGAAGCGAAATTGTGGTGATGTCAGAATATTAGAGCAAGGTAACACACCTTTCGGTTGTTTCTCAATACATACGAGTATGTAATTTTATAAGCTTGCTTATTCTTTTGACCATTTAGAGCCGAAATAGGAGTAGAAGAAATTCTGGTAGTCGTCTAATGTTAATATAGGTATTTACCTAAATAATTGGTTACGTTGAAAAGCTACACTGTTACAGTTAATTATTGTTATTATTGTTATTGTCAGAGGCAAGTGTCCTTTTTAATTTATTGTTATCATAAATTAAAAAGGACACA
Source organism: Limnephilus auricula (assembly GCA_951813805.1). Lineage (NCBI taxonomy): Eukaryota > Metazoa > Arthropoda > Insecta > Trichoptera > Limnephilidae > Limnephilus > Limnephilus auricula. The sequence goes on from OX638408.1 coordinate 6,854,018, forward strand.
GAAAAAACTAATTGCATAAAAATGTTCACAAATTCTTAACGATGAGTTATTTTTACATCTAATTTCATTCAAATTCTCCAGTCCTAATGAGTCCTAAATTCTCAAGTCTTTCGAAATAACTTCAATTTATTAACTACATTTTTGGCAGTAATTTTCTTATAAATGTAAAATGAAAAGTGATGGTGTAGCAAATGTAAAATTATGCAATGTCGAATGTTTTAATATAGTATCCTCCGCGTGCAAAGTCGTATCTCCTCCAAGCATAAACTTTCTAATTAAAGTGTTTATCGGAAATGACCTGCCAGATAAGTATATTTTCTGTATCTATTTGTAAATAATAGTTCTAGGTAGAGCCTAAGAAGTCATAATAAAATGTACAGCGCCCTTGAGGTGATTTCTCACAAAAACGGCGCCCTACAAATTATCCAATTATTATTATTATTATTAATATCAACTTTAATTGGTAGAAATCAATTTTTATTTTTTTTTTTTATTTATTAGTAATATTAATGTTTAATCTATAAAAACAGTTATTTTGAAACAAGTTCTGCCATGTAATTATTATTACGCCTGACAGCTGTTTCGCCTTCTGAAGGCATTATCAAACTGTGGGTATCCCACTTACAGACGATACATTTATACTATTTCTAGATAGGTATTTTTATTTCAATTACTAATACCCGTATTAATTTCTAAGTAAAATGTTAGAAATTATTAATGGTTATTACCCCTTATATAAAATTTTCCCAATTACTGTATTGTTACCAATTACAAAAATCAATAAAGTAGCTCCTGTCAGAGCTAGATATTTGACATACCTTTTGATTACAAAAATAATTTTTCGGTTTGGTTGGGTATTTTGGCTTCAAATCCAAAACTACGTTTTGTATGAAACCGGCCGCGCAGCCGTTGCTATCCTTGTTATATCACAAAAACACAATCCCTAAACGTTACATTATTCGGTTCGCGTCTCAGCTAAAAATATTGTTTGTTGCAAACAGATGCTTCCGTTTCATGTGCCTATAAACCTTTCAGTTTCAAAGCGATCATTTTATTATAATCGTTTCATATTTTATTAGGTTTTTTTCATCACAAAAAGCTTTTTTCCATAGCAGCGCTGTTGTAAAGTTTAGAACATCGGGAACCGGATGTCTTGAGATGTTATGACCATCATTAAAATGACTACAACAGAAATCTAAATTAATGATTGAAAATCGAAGAAAATAAACATTATGGTGTGTTGATTTCCTTTATTGATGTTGAGTAACTCTCATTTTCATTCAGCTAAAGAAAAACTAATGTAGCTTTTTTGTATATCAACTATTTATTTACGCAAAGATAATAAAATCATGTTTTTTTTATATTTTAAATACAGTTAATTTTAATTTTTTAATTTATTTATTTCAATTTATTTCACCTCTTACACACAACAATTTTACATTTTAATCATTGTTTAACAATAGAATAACTAAAATAAAAACAAAAATATAATAAAAAGGTATAACAAAAAGGTGAAAACATCATTTTTTTGGTTTCTACACCAATTAAGAGAACTGGCTCTTGAGCTTGGTGTAGGTGTTATGTAAGAATATATAATTTTTAGTCCATAATTAATATAATATCTTAAGTACTAGATTAAGGACGACATTATACAATATTTGATGGTTTGAATTACAGGATTAAGGTTACATGGTTTTATTGCATACAGTTTTTTAAGAATAGTTTGATCTTTTTCTGGAATAATGCTAAATCTCTTATTTTTTTTACTTCTTCGGGAAGGCTATTGAAGTAAGTTATCCCTTTGTATACATAATTATTTTGCATTTGTTGAGTAGAAAATAATGGAATTTGGATATTATATTTACGTCTCAACGATGAGTTAACTTTATTATTTTTTAATGTCTTATCTTTGAATATTTGTAATATTGAGTCTTTTTTATAGAGATCTTCAATTTTTGGAACTTCGAAAATTTTGAACAATGTTGCAGAAGGGAATGTAGGTTGTTTTTTTAAAATGACTTTAATAATTAGTTTTTGAACCACATTTACAGGGTTTACAATTTTTTTATATGCACCTCCCCATCCAATAATTCCATATTGAATTACTGACTGTACTAGTGCATAGTACACCTTTTTTAAATTATTTACCTTGAGAATATTTCTTAATCTAATAAATATATAAATACATTTCCTAATGCGCTTAACAAGTTCACATATGTGTCTGTTCCATTTCATATGTTGGTCTACAATTACACCGAGGTACTTTATTTCAGTTGTATGATTTAATTTTTTACATGAACTATTACAGACAGTCTTGTTACATTTATTATTGTGTATAATTATATCGATGTTTGGGTGAGTTCTGAACTTATTTATTGAGAAGGGAATGTAAAGTGTCTTTTTTGCATTAATTGAGAGCAGGTTTGTGTCGAACCAACAAGTTAATTTAGTATAATCGATTTTGAGAATCCTTCTAATGTTCAGAACGATATGCAGGGTGCAACAGCACTGCTTTAACCCGTTTAATCACAGGAGACCATATTTGTCCCAGCTCACATAGGTCTCACAGAAATTGTTGTTTCTCCCTTACTATCATAGTCAGAAATGTGATCTAAACGGTATTGGAAAAAGAATAAAACAAACTATATATTCAAATCTAAAAGAAAACAAAAAATAAAATAAAATTTACCCCTTTCTGAAACCAAAGTTTCCGATAGCAATTTGAAAAGAAATTATGGAACTTTTTGAATTTTTTAAGAATTTTTTTTACATGAAACGAACAAAAGTGAGGTGACAGTAAGGTTTGTAATTCATTTATCTAATGAAAAGGTTTGTAATTAAAAATAAAGTGAGCCATTTTTAAAACTTTTTAATGTTTTGGCAAAAAAAAAAATTATTTATTAAAATACATACCTAGTAATTTTTAATATAGAAATTTGAAAGCCTATTCCATCACCTTTGAAAAACAGTTTTTAGTTTTCGAATACGTTAACAAATGTTCCATTATTTGGATTTTATTGCAAAGCGGGAATAATTTTAGCCTCTGACAAAATACGCCAATTTTTTTAAGGGTTCCAGTGATTTCTGAGCATATTTAGTACAAAGCGGATGTAACTTTGCTGCTTAAATTTCTTTGGTACGTGCTGAAACACCCTGTCTGTATAAATATATTTGGGAGATATTATGTTTTTGAAACGTATCAGTACAGTGATTTTTTTTTTAATTACTCATTAACCAAACAATACATTTAAGTGCAATTTTTTTAGGTATATGCCAGCTCACTATGCTGAGCCTGTTCCGAGGTAGCACGAATGTAATATTTTTATATCGTTATCTTAAAAGAAAGAATAAAATGAATTATTAATTAATAAATACAATTTGGAAAAATAAACATAAAATTTAAATTAATAAGAGGTGATATATGTAAGAAATTAAATTATTTGAAGAGAAGAGAGATACAATTTGAAAAGAAGAGCGGTAAAATTGAAAAGAAGAGAGATAAAATAAACTACAAACATAACTGAATTCGTAGGAATTTTACGGGCTCTTTTGCACAGGGTTTTTCTAAATCAGAAGTAGTCAGTGATTTTCTCTTACTTTGAATGTCAAGTGCCCAAAATTTTATCAAGAAATATCAAAATTCTGCTTTATGTGGAAAAAACGGATGGGGGTAGTTTATCGAAATATCATGTAAATATTTACCTTCCCTTCAAAGGTGAAGTGTGCAAAATTTCATCAATTTCAAAATAAACTGTTTATTTGCATAAAAACAAACCTACAGACACTCTTCTTTATAAATATTTTTTTTTTATTATTTATTTATTCGTAACATATGTTTATACAGTTTTTTCACATGCTTTTCGACTACCACACTAGACATACGTCCGTTTTGTGGTAGTATATAACATGTATTATACTCCTACATTATATAAAAGACATTATAATTTCATAACAAAAAATTGTGACATCAATTTGTATTACATATAAGCAGCTATAGTTGTCGAATGGTGAATTCTGACTTTATAAACTTTGCACATCATTTTTTGTCTGCGATTTTTAAGCAGCTAATTTTGAGTTCGCGAAGCTGTTCCCACAGCGAAGCTATGAAATAACATAGAAAAAAAACAAATATTTGTGTTATTTTTTTAAAATAATTTTTTTTTTTTAATTATTCGTGTAGTCAAACTAGCATATTTATAAAAATTGTTTGATGACGTACAAAGAATTAAAAGAAACTTGTTTTCTTCAGAAACCCAATGATAACGATAAAATCTTGTTCCGCAGCATCCTCAGGTAAATGAGATCACTCTCTCTAATAACATTCGTAACCAAATCACGTCCCTCTTATAACAGAAGAAGTGGGAGAAGAAGAGAGTGGCAAAAAACCCGCCATTATTTAAAATGGGGTGAAATTCCATTAAACCTACTCCTTTGTGGAGTGGAAATTACATTCTAATAGCGTAGCAAGCGCCATCTCTGTAGGCAAAGCGAAATCTTTCAATGGAAGCTACTTCGAGAATTCCATTTTTAAAAAGCCAGAGAAACAACTTTTGAATTATAATGACAATATCAATAATGTTCCATTAGAATTTTTTAAACTCATTTAAAATTTTCGGATTTAGATTATTAATTTTCTTTGGTATTTCCTATACTTACCTACTGATTTCAAAAATAGAAGAATTTTAATTAGGTACCTATCTAAGAAAAGAACAGTTAGTACAATTTGAGATTTTTTTTTGTAAAAGTAACGATGATAAAGAAATTCTGATGCCATTTTTGGAAAAAGCATAGTTTTTTTATTTGTTCGTTTATAAGTTTATGGAGCTTTTACACTGGGTTCATAAAATGGGTAGGTACAATTATTTCTACAAGGATTAATAATAAACAACCGTTAAATATGGTTTATAATCGCATAAAATAAAATAAAATATAATAATTTTATACTGAGAAGTAAGTATTATTTTTTGCGATACCAAAATGAAAACAGCACATTATACTAATTAATGCAAAGCAAAACATCGAAAAAATCTTACTATCTTACTAATATTATATACGCGAAAGTTTGTATGGATGTATGTATGTTTGTTACTCTTTCACGCAAAATTTACTAAATGGATTTTAATGAAACTTTACAATAATATAGCTCATACATCAGAATAACATATAGGCTATAATTTATTAAGGTAGCTATTTATTTTTAATATATTGAAAATAATAATTATTGTTTAATACAAAATGTCAAAATTTGAGAATGACATTTTGCAAAACAATGATTGTTAAATCAAAATTCTATTTTAGAAAATATTTAAATTAGTGAATTTATTTGAAGTAATCGCCTAAACTTTGAATCGAATCAAGAATTATAGATATTTTAAGAAAGTAAAGAATTTTGTTATAAACGTAGATGGGACCTATTAAAAGAAAATAGATTACTTGAAGTTCTAATCCTACACAGACTCTATCTATAATACTACCTAGGTGTAGAAGTAAAGATGAACTAATTGAGTTGTTTTTCTGATGCTTGGTAAATCCTCGTAAACTGGGTGTATAATAAAATGTAAACATATTGTTGTGTATCCTTTCACATTCCATATTTATTCCATTCATTTCCCGATCTTCTTGCAAATAGAGGTATTTTATACTTCTTAAACCGAGCTTATTCTCCTGAATCCCACTTTGATTAAAAATTCTGTCATCACACCGTAGTCAAAAGATTTGGGTAAAATCTAAATCAAGATTTATTATTCCCATCATATACTTTTAACTAATGCTTTTCCATAAATCAACCGTGTTTCCTTAGCTTAACACATGTTAAACTATCTTCTAAATCACCTGTGCGTGTTATAAACTTTAAACGAATCAAAAAATACCGAACAGATGCCATTTTATTATGAAGAAATGTCGATTAAGCAGTTGTGCCGATTGGGAGTCGTTCCCATCACTAGCACCCGCGTATTTACTCTGGCTTTGTAAATATTTTCTTTGATCGAAGTGATGTTTTTGTTTCCATCATTTTTATAAAGACGGTATCAATAATGCCCGAGGATTCTCGCTTTGTGGCAGAATGCGAAAGTGGCGGAAGGGATTGCGAACCAGTGGTAATAGAACACCAAATGGTTTTAATTTTATTAAAAAATAAACTTATTTTTTACAAGCCTTCTTGCTTCCAGGATTGAACATAAGTATCCCTCATTTAGTGAAAGTTTGGTACCTATATTTGTTTTTTTGACGAAGAAAAGATTCTTTCGAACCTAGTCGTTGTTGTTAAAACATAGTGGGTAGTTAAATATTTTATTTCATAATAAGACAAGGAGTTACCTGTAATAGCTGTTATTTTTCTTGGTAATAAGCTTTATTAATAGTAAAAAATAATCACTGAAAAATAATCATATCATATTTCGGGTACTGGCATTATACTAGCACTCTAATTAAAAATTTAGGCGTATTGGATTTGTCAAAAATTTCATATGCAAAAATCAGTCATTTTTAATACATATATGATTACGAATTTTTTTTAAAATATTTATATTGAGGGATCAGTAGGATTTATCGGTCCAATTAGGAGTTCCACCGAGTCGAACCCGCTGATATGAAAATATCTGGAGTCGGTGAATTATTTTCCCATTTGGTACTTTTTTTGGTACCCACATGGTAGGTTAACATCTTGTTCTTGTATAGTTTTGAATGATTTATACTTATGTAATACACTTGCATAGATGACTAGATGATCAATTAGTGGAAAAGTGTGTGAAAGGGTTTAGTTTTTTAGGGGAATATTTAACCCGGATATAAAGTTAATTTAAAATTAATAAATCTAAACAATAGAATTATTTTAAAATTCGCAGGTATCAATCGAACTCAATACATCTGACTGACTGGGACAACTCGAACTTCAACAACTCGGCCACTGAGACGTCATTTTTGTCATTACATCATTTTTGAGAATCTCATAATATCTCGCTCCTAGAATTACCAATGTTTCATTTGGATTTATTAATATTATTTTCTTAGTCAATTATTAAATACTACATTGATCGGTGTTACCTTCAAAGTTATTCCAATATATTAAACAACCACAACAACAACACTTGGATAGTTCGTTTAACGCAATTTTCATGAAATGTAACCTCAGGGGTGCTTATCAAAGGTAGAAAACAACTAAAAACTATTGCTCAAATTCTTATTCCCATTCTAAAACTTCTAGATTATTTTAAATAGTTTGGTTAGGTGGGTTTGGTTAGTATAGTGAAGTATTAGATAAGACCAATGTTAAATATTATTAGTCTGGTCCTTTGGAAGCTAGCAGTTCACAATGGAGTGCTGGTACCTACCCTGATGTATGGCAGTGAAGCATGGAACTGGCAGAGAAAGGATGAAAGTAGACTGAATGCTGTAGAAATGAGATCCCTGAGGCGTATTTGTGGTAAAACCATGTATGATCGTGTGAGGAATGTGGAGATCCGAAAAGAATGCAAGGCCGATGTGAGCGTCATAAGTAAGATTAAAAAAGGGACGCTTAGATGGTTTGGACATGTAGAGCGAATGAACGAAGAAAGGAGTGTCAAGAGAATATATGATACTAATGTAAATGGTAGAAGAAGTCGAGGACGCCCGAGGAAGACATGGCACGATCAAGTGAATCAGATACTTGAGTCGGGCCATGTCAAGAGTCAGAATAATAGAAGAGCGTGTATGATAAGATGTATGAATGTGAATGAGGCGAGGAGTGTATGCCAAGACCGAGTTGTTTGGCGGTCCGTCCTCTCTGCCTACCCCTGCGGGGAAACGGCGTGATGGTTAGTTAGTTAGTTAGTGGTCCTTTTGGATTTAATTTTGTAAGTATTATTGTGTCTTAGAGTTGATTTTTCCCAAATAGAGAAAACACGTTTTATAGATTAAAAATTAATAAACAATTAGTTTTAACCGCTTTTATTGTTTCAAAAACAAACATGTTTCGTAAATAATGCTCTTACTCTGTCAGCGTTTACTTAAAACTAAACAAATCTTTTAAGTAAATGAATATTAAAATAATTAATTTGAATTTAAAATAGTGCCAAAAAATGAGTTTGCTGCGTTTGAAGAAATATTTGATATAATTGTGTACTGGAACTTTCAGCTTTTTTTGTTCCAAATTAATAAAACACTTCACCTAAATCATAGTGCATTATTTGGCGACCCCTGGCCAAATCGCTGGAAGTTAATCGATTGAAGTTATAAACAGTTTCGTTTGAAGATCTTTGTAAATTTTTGCCAAAGTAAATATACCGGCGAATTAGAGATTATACTCCTCCAGATCAACCCGGGCTTTGATATGAAGATTTAATGGCTGGGGAACGGTGAAGACAGAAAACAGTAAGAAATATGGAATTGGGAACACACATTGTCTGTTTGCGTTTCAAAGTTGTTTCAAAATAATTCACATTTGAGTAAACATACCGAATAATGACATCATTTTTGTTTATGATTTAGCTTAATTTCTCAGCAAATCACCCACCTATCCTGTTAAGGGATTGAATTATTTTGTAGAAATTATTCCAGTTGTGGGTAGGTGCTTCCTGGCCTTATTAAAGATACAACATTCAACAGTCCTAAAAATAGAAAATTTTTCTTCTCCATCATTATTCTAAACAGACAATGTGGCGCCTTTCTTATTTTGATAGAAAAATTACGTTATGAGCTTTATAGTGTGTAGAGTTTTTGTGTAGTTTTAGATATTCAAAACAATAAAAGCTGTTAATTTCGTGGCGACAGAACTCACCGTTCGAGACATTTTTGTGGACACGAAAACAGAAATTGTTTAAGATTTGGTGTGTAATATGCAAAAGTGACGCCAGGTAGATATATACCTAAATATTATAATTATTTTTTTAATAAATTATAAAACTTATTTATGGTAAAACTTTGATTAAATAATCTTAAATTACTTTGTTTTAAACACTATTTAAATTGTGGTTAAAAGAAGCAGAGTGGAAAATACTGCGATACTAACATGACATTACAAAGCAGTGCGTGAACCCAATATATTACTAAGTAAGTGAAGTTTTTTTTATTTTTTATTTTTTTAATATTTTTATTCAGTTTTAATTTTACAATATTTTATTTTACAAATCTTACGAAACTGATCAATCAGTTTGATTGTAAAAAAAAGTGGGAGATGGCGACGTGACTATGGGTTAATAAATAAGTTATTTTCATTAAATTAATTTTTATCGTTATATTCATCTATTTCTGCTAGCATTTGACGCACTAAGGGTAAGCCTTTAGTTTCCATAAATTTATTATCGTTAAAGTATTTTTGAGAAATAAATCAGCTTTCATAAAAGTCTCATTCCACATTATACTTAAAAGAGAAACGATGGAGAAAAGCAATTTGTCACATCTCAATATTTGATTTGCTGTTCAAATCTTTATAAAATCACAACCGTCTTCAATAAAGCGTACTTTCCAGAAGGCAGCGGAAAATCTCGACTCTCCGTAGGCAATTTCGCTGGTAATTCCACGAATTTCCACAAACAATTTTCCACTGCAATACCTCCACAAGATCATTACTGTTCACTCGACTAGTTCCACTTCCCAGCCGCGGCCAATTATTTTTGCCCCACTATTTGCCCTAGCGATTCCACAAGAATTCGAGAATTTTTCACTAGGTTTTCCACAGAATTGTATCCCAAGGCAGTATATTTCGCGAAATAACTTGCTTCTCTTATTCCGCCCTCTTTGGTACGGCTTCAATTACTAAACTTGTGGAATTTAAACTGGCGATTTGATCCTTGGAGAAATTCGGGTATTCTTCTTTATTCGTTTGAGGAAAAGCTCAAATATACTTTAGCAATCAAATTGAAGTTAAATTAATTTACACTCTTAAATATAAGCCTTGTTACTACTATTACCTTACAAAAAAAAAACACAATAATTATTAACGAATATTTATTTTTTTTATTTGATCGGAGAAAATATTATAGGAATTGAATCCAGGACCTTGCTGGGGCTCTGCTCTAACCACTGAGCTAATTCTACTTCTTCCGTCATATTTGACTGTATTATATAACGACTAAGAACCCTTAACATTATCTTCATTTTCTTAACACTTGATTTGGCTGCTAAATTTATGTATGATTGCAAGATTTTTTCCGAACCAAATGCATCCAGATAGCGTGATAGCGTCTTGGATAAATATTTCCATTTTTATTTTAGCGTGGGACATCTATTGATTTTTCTACAAATGTTTTTATTTTTTTTATTTTTTGTAATGTATAATAAATAAATTGCTGTGTCCAATGTCCCGACAAAAATTCGATTACAATTTAGTTTAAAATTCGAATTTGATGAGACACATTTCTTTTCTAGTCTTTAAAAAATAGCATTTTTTGCAGTATATAACAACAACTCATAACCGACGCATCTGAATTTTAAAAGAAAACTGGCATTTCACAGAAATAAAAAATGCACAGCACAGCCCAGTGAATCAAATATTTCATTAGGGTTAAGAGTTAAGACTCGAGACTAAATGACAATGAGTATCTATTACATAAATATATTATTCAGATGAATGTAAATGCCAAGACATAGTTATATGACATTTAATCATCTACGTTACTTAGTGATTTGTCGAAGTTAACTTAAAGATAACGTACTTTCCCACCTGTGTATGTACGTAGCATCAACGCATTGTTTATCATCCGACTCAATCAATTGCATATTTCCTAATAAAAAAATAAATGTTTCAAACTGTCATAGTAAACCCCTTTCTTCTAATGCGTAATGTGTACATCATAAGAAACCGTACGTTTCAATTATCCGACTGTTTTCATTCGTGCTCTTAATACCTATGTAATATTATTTTCCCCGAGATGAACTTCAATATAAACATTATTATACTTAATAAACTCGTGCAAATAAAAACAACTCATAGTTCTGTTTTCCTTTGAGCAGTCCCTCTCTCCCGGCCGACCTTAATAGCGGAGGGAGATCAAAGAAATAAATTACAGAAGGTAATTGCTTAGGTATTATAATCCAAACAATCCGCTGTTGCATTCTACCCCGATTCCCCCTCCCTCCCACTACCAACCCCGTCGACATCAAACTACCACCTCCCTAAGGGCTGTCCGAACAGCCTTACATCATAATACAACCAGTTTATTACTGAAATTATTTACTTAAGGATGATTGGGTGGAGAAGTAATTATCACGATAAGCATTAATTTATATGATATTTTTGGCCTCCTTGGTCGAGAGGTGAGGCTATATTTTATTTAAATGCTTTGTGTTATTTCACATTTTATTAATTTAGAATAACGTTTACTAAATTTGAGGCACGTTTCGAAGTTAAACATGCTCTCAGTATCTATCATATTGGTGTAAGACCACCATTCATAATTGAAACGTTGTTTAAAATGGCTTTGGCTGACTTTGATGACCTGATATCCCCCTCTTCCCCATATCCTTACCTCCCCACTACCTTCAGCTTCACAACTTATCCCAATTGAGGATGCCATAGCCTCACTGTCTCTAGATGGGAGCAGTTGCGTTATTCCCTTAAAAATAATTTCAAAAAATTGCTTGTTTGATTAAATTAATAATATGTGTATCGTAATTCATATTTTGCAATACCTACAGCATCTACTCTGAGTATTATAAAAAGTAGTTATGTCTCTAATGGACCTACCTCTGAGAGTTGTATACCTCACTGCAATAAGGGTTGATATCAGAACTCCATTATACACTGCTGGCCTCGCTTGCTCAATTAATGGCTTTTTCATGGAGCATTAGATTATTAATCTACTTCAATAAATTTACTTCAATTAAATTTATTTAATTTACTTTAATTATTATTAAACAAATAATTTACTTCAATACTATTTCATTAATCTACAAGATCATCAATGGCCATACATCTATTGAATTTCTTAGAAAAATCGATAAACTTCAGAACACACACAGATATGAGACGAGGAAAAGAAATGAACTGAGACTCCCCTTCAGGAAAAAACACGGAGTCAAAATTCGTTGATGTACGGAGCCTTGAAGATATTTGGAGAATTACCAGAAGAAATAAAATTAGAAGAAAACTTAAAAACATTTAAAATTAAATTACGTAAATATGTGATTGATGTGTTATAAATGTATTACTTTAATTATGTATATATATAAGGATTGTATTAGGACATAGATAACTATGTACCTACTTAAAATGCCTCAATAATCAAAATAATCGGACTTCCATTGACATTTAAATAGGTGATGAAAAATGTTGCTAAAGAAATAACTTATTTATGAATTGTATTCCTTGGATAGTTTGAATAATGTATCTAGCGAATACAAAAAATAATTACTTCAAATTAAAAATAATATATTTTCTTCTCGAATCGTGCAGCATCCCTTATCTTTATAGAACGGTAAATAAAGGCAAGTAATTTTTCTTGTGGCTGCCTTGCAGGGGTTGTTTTTGACTTTTTGTGTCACCAGAACCTCCCCTCTTGCACCCCCACTTACTACCCCACCCAACCCCCTCAGCCGATAACTTTATAGCTTGTCTTGCAACTTGGTGAATGCAATCAGGATTTCTTTATCTTTTCACAATATTGTGGATATTTTGCTACGTTTCAAAATAATAACCACACGATATTAGAGTAATTTTGAAACTTTACGAAGTAATCACTCGATGAATATAAGAAGTTATTATTTGTCATATTATGCTAATGCATATAATTGGATGTCTACAAAAAATAATACTAAAGTTCAATCAAAATTGCATGGCTTAGAAACAGACAATTACGTAGTAGGTACCTAGGTATCTCAAGGACTAAACCTTATTGTATCATTCATCATGTACTAATTATTGTATCATTCACCTGCTTATGTATTTGTTCTATAATATGTGCATATATGTATATTTATATGCCTGTGTATGTCGTACAGGGTACGCACGTATACATGTAAATGTAGGTATGTATATTTTTAAATGTGTATTTTTAATATTTGATTTTGATCCTCTTTTATTTATGTACTTGTAATTTAATTTATTATTATTGTAACGTATCGTCACACAAAGAATGTTGAGATAAATAGTGTGCTCATCTGTAATTAGAATCATCATTGTAAAACCATATTAAAAATTTAAATTACTGAATAAATTGTATGATGTGTTCTATTGGAGAGCCAATAAATAAATTTCAAAAAATAAAATATGTTATTGTAGAAAGCAATGACTTTGTTGTTTGACATATTTATTAAAAGTAAAACACTTATTTTGAGTAAAATCACAAGTTTTTATTAATTTATTTTACCGACCGGTTTCGATTTGCTCAAGCATTATCGGGTTTCAAATAATTAATACTCTAGTAAAATTTGTATCCTGATGATGCTTCAGCAAAGCGAAACCGCTTAATAAAATTATTTAATAAAAACTCGTGGTTTTGCACAAAATTAATAATTTTTACTTTGAAAATTTTGCTCAAAATAAGTGTTTTTTTTTTTTATTAAATAAAAGATGTTCGATTGTATGAGTACAGAAGATGCGTAGATTTTATAAGTCCATAGAAAAATACAATGAATAAAATTTCAGGCTAGAGGTACAAAGGTAAACAGCCTTTTATAGTTCACAGCAAGTCGCATCCACTCGAGCGCATTTTGCCACATTATGCCACTATTTCCAAAACCACGGATTGCTTGGAAAATGTTCCAAATTTAGATTTTTTTTTATTTTTATTAAAACAACTATATAATAAATTGTACATTCAAAATATAACAAAATAACTGTTATCTAGGTTCTTAAAAATGTTTTAAGGTTAAAGATTTAATTATATTTTTTTTATAAATCCTAAAAGAAAAAATATTTAAGTTTCTCTGTCGCTCCAGTGGATAATATTCCTTCAATAAACTTGCTTCTATGATAAATAAACTAAAATCAAATACGCTGCGATCTCTGAAACAAAATTAACGATTCTTAAGCAAATGAAAGTTAACATTTTCTTGTATGGAATCTGCCCCAAGCAGAACAGATCCATCCCTCTCTCAGAACCTTTGTCATTGCCTCCTTCTGTATGCTCACCCGATTCTGTTTATTTTTCCTAATTATCAAAGTACAGATTTTTGGGGTGGTTCGTACGACAAACAAATTCCGCCGAAAGATCCGCCCGGCTTCGCGTTTTATTTATCCCGGGCAATCAAATGTTTATCAAAGGAATGGAAACATAAATGTAGATATGGCATGGTTCGTATGTATGGCGCTTAAATCGAAAACAATTTGCGCAAACAGACAAAGTGATTTGAATTCCGAATGAAAAACAAAAATGCGGGGAAAGAGAAATTAAGCCCCGTTTACGTGGGCCTGGAAATTTTCGCAAAATCTTGCACACGAAAATATCATAAAACACGACGTTTTTTTGTGAAAATAGGCATCAGACTCAAACCACAGTCAGAATTGACTTAAATAAAGAATACACATATAATGCAGATACATTTTTTTATTGCTTAGTGGTTTTATTTAATTATTTATATTAATATATGGGCATTTACAAAATAATGTGATGTACATATTGTGAAACAGTAATCAGGAGATAAATTAGATTACTTATATTGCACAGAACCTGTGCAGAAGAATTGTAGTAATTTCAACGTTGATTTATTGAAGTATGTTATTATAGCATGTTTGTAACTATATTCCGTGCCTCTGATTCCACTGAAAAACAATATTTTTCATAGTGTAAAATCCGTAATATCTGTAAATATATAAATACGAAGTATATTCTATTACCTATAGGTTACTTTTCTTCGGTGCCTTCTAAGCTTCTCGTAAAAAAATAAACCGTAGTTCTATTCATCTACAGCATCTATAGCAACAAAGAGTGAGGAATAAATAACAGCATTTTCGTAGTTTTTTTGCTTAATTCGGGCAGACATCATTCGACAAACCTTCGTAAAAATTACCATCATTTATTTTATGTAGTATTCTTATACCTAGTCAACGTAAAAAGGTCGCATTGAAAATTGGATACGAATTAAACCGCTTTGATTTTTAACGCCTTGAATTTTAAATCGCAAATAGCCCTGAAATAATAAATTTGATTTTACTGCGTCGCTTTGTAACTACTGTAGGTAATATTTGTTTTAATATTCGACATTTGCAAAAGATTTCAATCTCAGAAATCTTTGATAAATAAATTGAAATATTTGTATGACTTTAAATCAAAAGAGTTTTCTTTTGCCAAATCAATTCGAAAAAAGATTTTTTTAAAGTGGAAAATAAAATTCATAAAAATCACACTTTACATTTCTTGCATCTATTTAAAAAGCCGAAATGAAAACATAACGTAAATCAGCTTGTAAAATAAAGCTTTCAATTTGAATAAATTCCATAAAAAAATATACTCAAAAAGGTTCTAATTTGATAATGAGTTACTCCCGTTCGTTTTCCTTCCCTCTCCATTATGATTCATTAAAAATTACAAAGCAAAATCTCCCTCTAAATTTTACCACCCTCCTTAATAAAGGTATCACTGCCTCAATAGGTTTGTTCTTGTTTAATTTCCTTTGAAAATTGAGCTTCGGACTAGAATAATGGGAGCTTTCTATTGGTCGAAAGCCGAGCACAAAGCATCCAATCAGAAAACGGAATCAGTTGTACGTCTGGGAGATGGGTCGCTTTAACTTCACCTATTGAAAATTTCCACGGAAAATAATTTGTCTGAAGACTTGATCAAAGATTTTCTTCTTATTCTTGGAGAATGGGTTCCTCAATGATCTTTCACGCGAATTGAATCCGATTCTGAGAAATTATTGACAGACTATCGACTGTTAATGAGTTTTCTAAAATATTATTTGAACAAAAACTAATGAAAATAATAATACGTTTTTTTATGAAAAATCTATCTAGCCTTTATTGAAATGCCTTGATTACTTGACGGTTCCTACATCAAATAGGTGATATGAATACTTATTACCCGTATCAGCGATTTAGCACATATATATGTATCTAGTAAACAAATTGTTACAGGTACACGGAGAAAAATCCTATACAAAAATACGATCATTTTATTCGTAAAAACGCTTAAAAATGGGACTGAAGTTCTTACGAAGAAATTAATTTTAATGAAATTAGTTCTAATGAAGAAATTAACAGTGTTTTAATGTTTATTGGCGGGAAAATGTAAGAATAATTTGTTGGTATACTTACGAAATTACGTATACCAACAAATTATTCTTACGTGTTCCCGCCAATAAACATTGAAACCCTGTTAATTTGTTCGTAAACACTTTAGTCCCGTTTTTAACCGTTTTTACGAATAAAATGATCGTATTTTCGAATTACACTTTTTTCTCCCTGTGGCAACTAACTATAAACTATAAATTGACGTAAATGAGGGTAAGGAATCTACATCTGCACAAAGATACAGCGTTTATTTTCTTAAATATTAGGTTTGATTTTGTAAGCAATTCAATCTACAAAAGTTTTATCTCCCGAATGATGAACAAACCATTCCTCAGCGCTAAACTTGCCTGCACAATTTACATTTAAACCCGAGAAAGCTCAGTGTGTGCTTTAAACTTGCAAGATGATTGGCGTGTCGCATGCGCTTTAGTCTGATTATTTACCCAACACATCTCCATTACCCGGAAATACAGCCTCCCTGGAACTTCCGGCATTGCAGCCTCATCGCACAACGTACACGTAGAAACGTGTACAGACGTAAATTCTGCCTTCACCTAATAATTACTCACGTTTAGAACAGTGTTTACTCAGACTCAGTCGATCTTAGAGCTACGTCTTGGAAATATGGGATGATAACTTCAGAATGCAAATTTGAATGTTCCTTCGCCATACAAGCAGTTAGTACAAGTAAATTGGATATTTCATTGAAATTAAAAAATAATACTAAATATTAGTTTAGACATAGTATTTCTGAAGCGGGTTTTCTTTAACTATCAATTATTTTAGAGAAGCGCTTCTCTGACTGCTTATAAAGGTCTCTCGATTCTGTCAACATTAGAATCAATTATATTCCTCATAAATCTATAAGAATGTACCAGTGACGGTTCAGTGGCCGAGTTGGCATCGCGTTTGGATCCCACCCAGACATTGTGTGTTCAATTCCTCAACTGCCTAAGACCTCTGTCACACCGCACAAACATTTTGCGCTTACTGTGGTGGTAGTAGAAGATTATCAAATATCTTCAGGTTATTTGTATCCCGGGAATGTTTGTCTTTCAATTAAAATATTAAAAATATAATGTGATGTAATAAAATACATTCCTAAAATAAATCTTCACACAAAGTGTTACAATTGTTTGGTTAATTAATATTATCTATGTTTTGTGGAAGATTTCCAACGTAAAAGTGTCTGTTTTTCGCTGTCTAGAAGATAAAAAAAACATCGTTCCCCTTTTTTAGAAAGCTTTGCATTCTCTATAAATACATGTCCCTAAAGGGTTGCTTTATTAAAATTTATGTTTTACAGCAGGAAAGGAATGAATTTAAGTGGAACAAGATGTCCCGAATCCTGACATGACACAGACAATAATACTTCCGTTCACAATGGAACAAAAAACTGAAAAAGCTCCGCTCACTATCAGTAATGTCTCGCTAGCCATTATGAGAAATATTAATAGTAATGCAAAGTTTAACAATATTTCTTAACTTTTATTTTTTTATAGCATCCGTAAAACAGTTGTATACAATGTAATGATACGCAAAAATAAGATATATATGGGAGTGATACAGGTATCTTAGGTACTTAGAACTGGACTAATTGCCGAGAGATAGCTCAGCTTCGAGTATGAATCTAACACAGGGAGTGGGAGATCTCTACCCAACCATTTTGCAATAGATGGTAGTAGGATCGTTTCAATGATTGCACAGATGAATGGTGAACACTATTGGACATGGTACAGGTAAAATCATACATAGGGGGGTCCTGATTTCCTATAATATAAAGCTTCCCAGGACTTGGCTCAATGACTATTTAATTGATTTTTTAGTTAAAAAACTTAATAAGTTAAACCTCAAATTGTAATATTTTAATTAATAAAGATAATATTAGCCAAACTCAATCGCAAATCTGATACAGAAAAATCAGAAAAAGATACAGATACATCTGGGACTCGAACCCAATATCATTCATAAAGATAGCAGCCATTAAAAAAATGCTTTAAGAAAATGAAAATAATGCTGGTGGTTTTCAATCGAAGTATGATACAGTTAAATATGACCAAATCGGATAGGGATACGTTGGCGCAGTGGTAGCGCGTTGGCCCGGAAATCCGAAGGTCCTGGGTTCGAGTCCCGGATGTATCCGTATCTTTTCGTGATTTTTCTGTTTATGTTTATATTATCTTCTTTAATTTAAATATTATAATTTGAGGTTTAACTCATTAAGTTAAAAATAACAAATAAAAAAATCATCCTAGACTTGCAGAAAAAGTTTTTATGATTTTTCTTATGTTCATTAATTAGATTATTTAATTTATAAGCATAAGTAATTTTGTATTGTTTATACCCGCATGTACTATATTTTATTCTCAAAATAACTTCTAAAAATTATAACAAACTTTGTAATAACGCAATTAAATCAAACATTATTTAGATTTCAATATAATTTTCGTAGAATGTAGACAGACGTAACATTCTGTTTCTTATCCCGAAATTCAACACGTGTTTCATATTCCCTCCAGTCTGTTTCGTCCTTGATGCTCATCTCTCCTGACATTTGTATTATTTTACCGCCGCCATTTTTGTTGTTCTACCCTCCCCAATCCCTTTCCGCTCCCTCTTCCCCTTGGGACCCTTTGTGTCTACTTCCTGCGGCGGGAAAAAGATACGAGCTTTGAATTTGGAATTGTCATTCTCTTTGTCGGGATCGGTTACATGTGAGCGATCTGGAATCGTAATCTGACTGTGACATATTTGGAAATTATGTTACATTATATTATAATATTATATATCTGTGTATAAATAAAATAAAATAGAATTCGACGATATTCGTGTTCATCGAGCAGTCAAAATTTTGCTGCGGAACCAGAGGTTATTAACCAGGCATCTTCTTCCTTGCACTCTCCCAGCAACCCGGTATACGTGAATATGTTTATTAATTTTTTTAGAGCTACTTATTTTAGCAAAAGTTTTAGATTCTACTACATCTCAACAAAAGTGGTATTTCAATACCCTATTTGAAACGTCATGAAAAAAAGGTGAAAAATAGATTTTTTTTAAATGTCTTTTCTTTTAATGACTTTTCAAAGGAGGTATTGAAGTTGCATGTTTCTGAGTTGTCCAGTCACTAAAATTTTATATAAACAATAAGCTTACCTATGTAATATATTTGCAGCAAGTTCGAGAGCCTTTGATACTATTATATTCCTGGTGAAAGACCACCATTCAGAATTAGGAAGACAAGGCATGATCAAGTTAATCATTTTATAAAATTTTAATCAACTTGAGTCGGGCTAATGGAATGTGAAGAGAGTCAGGATAATGGAAGATTATGTATGAATGTGATTGTGTGGTGGTTAGTTTAGTAAGTTTACTTGATGTGAATTGTCACAAAATTGCGCTATATGAAATATTTTATATTATAATATAATTATATATATTTTTTATTGATCTTAATAGGCTAGGTTAAGCCTCATAACATTCCCCTATTTAGGTTGGATTAGTTTCACTGACTCCGGAAAGTTTAAACGTTTGTGAGGTATTTACAAAAAAAAAAATATTAAAAAATGTAATCTAAAAGAATTAGTAAATGTAACTTGGCTGTCCCATAAATAAAAACAAATCAAAGTCTCATCATTGCACTCCTATCTCAGGTGCCCTCGAGTGAAGACGCCCGGCGTCGATATTCCACTATACCACGCGGGCGTCGGCGTCGGTCACGACAAGTGGCGTCATTAGGCCACGCCACGCTCCGGCCGCGTGCGCCCGCCCCGTGGGATGCCCGCGCCCGCACGCTTGCTGCACGCGGCCACTTGTGGTCGGTCACCGCTACTGGCATAGCCGAAATACTTTGAAATTAGCGGTGCCCGTTGACTGCGGTTGTTCTGGCTATTAATCCGAAAATGTTTGATTTGTACTACAAAACTAATAATGACACAACAAAGTACTTTAACAATATTATTTATGTAGTAATATTATTAAAATTGGGGTTAAAATTTTCAAGATATCATAATATATGTTTTTCTTTTAATTAAAGCGTTTTTTAGGTAATACATATTGACTTTTTTAAATTTTAGCCCTTAAATCTTATCTTACAAAACTCTTGGTTCTCTGCAAACAGTTCCCTCTTTACTGAACTTAAAAGCGTGTGTGATGTGATTTTCTTCAAAAAACGCGCTATATCATTAAAATATTACGGTTATGGCGATTATTACAGTGGATGGAAAGATGTATAATATTCTATTTGTATTTTAATGAAAAGTGCTCGAAAGAATGTAATTCAATTGGGTTATGTTTCGCTCAGCAGCTCGGTTGGTGAATGAATTCATGGCTTTTGTATTTCCTCCTCCTCTCGAAAAGACTCTTCGCAAAAACATTCCAAAGAGACAAGGACCTTAAGGGTCATTTTTTTCGTCCAAATCTTGGGAATTTTTTTTGATATCATGTTCATTCTAACTGAAATGATCATAATTCTGGAAGCACATTCACTCATTGTGTGATTCATCTTTCTCGTCTCAAGCACAACCATTGCATATCTTCTTAGAATGAATTATCTCGTCCTAAATCTCCTCTGTTCTACGCAATTAAGTAAGTGGCATTAATGCTAGACCTATCAGCCTAAAATACACAATGAAAGAATGAATGGAAGAAAGAAGAACTATGAATGAGTTTTCTTTTGCCAATCATTTGTTCTGTAAATCAACGGGTCCGCTCAAATGTGTTAGAAGCTAAAGAATAAACATGTTTTATCAGAATCCTTTGATCATAGATCAACCGCTAGTGTGGCCAGATAACGCACTGGGAACTATGTTTCTTTCAGCAATGATTGTACGATTATGCCAGAGAGGCTGGGTTAATAAACGCCACTCAGGAATATTCCCAGAAACCAATGGGCCGCGAGATCCACGAATCTTCAGTTCATTTGTCTCAACAAAGCGCCTCTATGAATTTTCGGCTTTCTCAAACTGCTGGATACAAGAGAGTGTATTATCAAAGAGTTGTAGAAAGAGTGAATGATCGTGGAAAGACCACCTATGAACTAGCAGGGAACATAGATTATGATTTGCAGCTTGTGTCTTGGTTAATTATTATTTATTTATTGATTTTTTGTGTGATATCGCAGTGTCTCAGCTGTCCATGTATCCAAAGCCAGAGAAACTGACTGTGTGGATAGGGCTGTATGAAGTCAGTAAAATGAAGTAAGGTAAGTATTTACCTGGCTATTCGGTTCTCAGTTCAAATAACTCAGTCAATCCGTGAGAAATAGTTAGGGTGTCGTCACTATCTGTTTCTGTGTTTTCTCCTAAAAAATACGCAATGTTTCAATATTGGATAGTGGAATCTCACATGAGCTATTCATAGTATTGTATATACCACTCTGGAAGAAAAGGCAAATACATCGTATTATTATTTCTAATAATAAATAATAATAAAATAGTTGAAAAAACGATTAGCACAAATTAATTAAGTTTTTAAACCTTTACCTCTTAGTCCATAATCAAAAAGTTTGCCGCTATGCCATGAAGATCGTTAAACCAAGCTTTTCTTAAATTATACTTAAGCTCCAGCTAAAATTTCTATTCATTTGTGTGAGAAAGGTGTGTTATTATAAATGATGGTTTTTAATGAAAGATGCATTATAACATCTTTGTCTGAATGTCTGAATGACTTTTTAAGCTTTTAAAAAATTTACTATAATTATAATAATATAATAGGACAAATATAAAACTTATGTAAGGCAATAATTATAATGTTCTTTGTATCATTTAAGCTAACCAATAAAACCATATCTGCTGAAATATATCGCATTATTATTTAGATAAATGCGCGTATTAATTAAATAAAAATAGGAAAGAAGAATGATAGTTATGAAATATGAACATCTTGATACAGTCCATCTCACAGCGCCATCAAACAGACCTCCATTCATCTCCAGACATTGTTACCACGTAGCTTCCTTTGATCCGAGATCAACACAATTATCATGTCATCACAATTCGGCTCAGGAGAAAATAAAGAGAATCACACTAACAACAACGGGAGCTATCTCCTCACTGAATAAATTCCCTGCTGAGCATCTGTCGTCGGCTAGGAAATCGTAGTCGATAATAATAATAATATTACCGGCCTTAGGGGGTTGTTCTTTAACGATTACTTTTAATGTTTTTAACGTATATTTTTTTAACGGAATTAGCTCAAAATAACCAATGAGCTGATTTGTTTTGAATTGTGTTATGGTGAAAAATAAGAACGATCCGAAGGGGGGTCAGTGGGGTCCCCCATCGAGAGGCGATTGTGACTATTAATTTCCATTTTGCCCTTTCCAGGATATTACTAGTTATATCTGAGTTTATTATTATTATTTATTACTTCTGTGTTTTAGTTTAGGAGATATAATGGCTTTATTAGAACCTTCAATTTATATGTTTGAGGTGGTACATGGGGGATGCAAGCAAGGGAGGAGTGGGGACTTTTGTGAAAATACTCCCTGAGGTAGGTACTACTCACCTGCAAAAAATCAGCTTTCCCCTAATTCGTTCCAGAATGAGAAGATTTTTGTCTAGATTGACAGCGCCCAACTTACAGGCTTACAGTGCTCAAGTGCATTTTTTTATTATTTTTATAGTAAATACCTCACAAGAGTCTCAACTGCCCCCATCTGGAGCCGGTGAGACTATGGCATCCCCAATTGGGGCATGTTATGAGGCTGAAGGCTGAAGGTAAGTGGGAAAGGGAAGGAGACAAGGGAGAGGAAGGTGAAGAAGTACCTGGCTATTCAGATCTAGTCACTAAACACGGCTAAAGCCATTTCAAGCAACGTTTCAATTGTGAATGGTGGTCTTACCCCAGGGCGATTCTAAGAGTATCTTCCACTCTGGAACGTGCCGCAAATAAACTATATATATATATTTTTTTAAATAACTAATTGTGAAATAACACAAATCAATAAAATAAAATTTATTTGCGCACGCCGGGTTCGACCCGCGACCTTCGGAATGGCAGTCCAACCCCCTACCGCTGGTCTACGCAATTGATCTACTACAAAATTATGAAACTTTTCACAGTTTGAGACATAGTAAATTATTTAATATACCTACTTAAGAATGTTAAGAACTATTTATTATGAAATTAAAAAAATACTCAAATAAAAAAATATTATTATTTATTTTTGATAAATAATAATATTTTTGAGCGACTGCACTGATATGACAAACTGTTTTTTAATTGTAATTTTATAACACATATGATTTTTCAGATAATTTCATGGTGATTTCTGCGTAGATTGCAGTGCGCGGTTAAAGGGTTAAAACAAATAATGTATCCATGTATTTCGGTCTCTTTGTGAACGGAAAATGTTATTATTTATTTATTTATTTAATCGGTGGAGCACACATGCGCTAGATTTATTCTTTAACTCTTTCTCGGCTCGTAAATCTGAACGATTTCAATAAATGATTTCGTACTTGAATCAACAAATTCTTTCGGAAACGCTTTCGTAGGTTTGCTTTTACTTTGAAGGAGATGTATATTTGGTTGCGAAATAACTTAGATTGCTGTAATTTAGAATTGAGAAAATAGTTTTTTAATTCGAAAATAATCATGGAAAATACCAACCCAAAATGTTTTCTCCTCCATGTTCCACGCTTCTAAAACGAAATTTCAGGATATATTTTGGAGGGTTCCATGTCTAATCAGACTATGAGATCTCAGCGTCTGAATTCCTATAGTAAATTTATTCAGACACGATACTTCCTCACGTGTTAATTCATCACATCATAACTCACATTAACCTAACCTAACCTAACTTTACCTAACCTAACCTAACCTAACCTAAGGTTAAAAACCCCAATTATCAGTTTCCGACGCTTCGAGACATGATGAATTATCATGTGAGGAATTAACATCCGATGAAAAGTTTGTACTCAATATTCGTACACTTAAAAAGTTGCCACTGGGTAGACCGGTAACTATTTTGGAGAATTTACAAAAAGTATCGATAAAAGTTATACTTTTAACTATTAAAAAATACCATGCAAAAGTAGCTTTATTTCTTACTTGGGTTAAATTTTGAAGTCATATTCGTTAGTAAAAAGTCGGATTTTATTAGATAACCAACACCTCTGCCGTACTTCACCTTAAGATATTCGCTACGTTTATAAGGTGAGATTTGGTCAGGTCTTGGCGGCTGATGCGTCTGCGAACCAACTTCGTGGCTGGCTAGAACGGGGAGGCCGTTTGAGAGAGACCCTTCGACCTCTCCAGTCGGATTCATAAATCCATCACTCCTGGATATACTGTCCTATAGATTTCAACCCACCCCTCATACCTTAAAAATTATTTTACTCAGGGTCTCCTGTCCGGAATACATATGTATAAACGACAAGTTACGATAGATACTAGTCTAGTAAAACCAAAATAAAAACAACCATTCTTTTAGGAAACATGGAATATAAAAATAGGTAGGTTTCTACGAATCCTTTGTCAGTCGAATCAAACAATCAAAATGTCATAACTTACTTTAAACTTATTAAAGCATTTTTTAATAAGATTTATATGAATAATCACCACGTAAACTTTGCGGCATATACTTGAAATTTAGAAATATATCTTAACATACGAAAATCAAAATATCTGTAGGCATTAATGTCCCTCAATATGATATAGGCAAGCGGACCTACTTTTATTATAGATGTATTCAGTTTTGTTTTTGAATTAAGGACTTATTCTGTTCCCTACAGTCACATGAGCAAACAATAACTGAAATAAAAGACTTGAAAAGACCGTCCCTGTTTTAAATAATGTATAAATAAGAGACAAAACAGGGCTTAAGTAAATAAGTGGGGCAGGAAGTAATACAATAAATAAATAGCATTCATCATTTCAAAGGAGCAACTCGTTAGTAATAATAATAATAATAAATTGCTAATTCGTGTAGCGGATGTCATTTTAATCATAAGATATGAAGCTTTTAAAATTTTAACCTTACACAATTAAAAGAAACAATCTCCTGGTTTCTTCCATTTAATTAATGCTGAGAAGAAAAAAGAACATGGAAAATTGTGGATTTATGTTAGACCGAGATAAAATTTTAAAAGCTGTAATTATTTGTAATTTATCCACTTAATTTAGTGTGTGTTCTAGAGAAAATCTTGAATAGTGCTTATTTTTTTTAAATATTTCAACGATGCTCCTTTTGTCCCAATCTCCTCCAATTGATCCAATCGCCATCCAAGATCATCTGTTTCCCTTTGCAAACTATGGGGGAGTGCCGGACAGATGTCACCGCGACAAACGGAAAAAATAAGCCCAACAACGAACCGAGACTAATTCGCTTTGGTCAACAAACCGTGCTTAACAGGGACAGAATTGTTAATACACACAACTACACAACACACACTTGTTTTGTGACGATGCACTGTGTACTTTGTAGAAAAGCTGCCACAATTGTGTTTTTTTGTGGAATACAAAACATGAATCTTGAAAGTATAATTATTTTGGTATTCTTAGTTCATTTTCAATGAAGTTTAAAGTGGGATATAAAGTTTTTAAAGCTATTTAAAGAAGTGCAAAAAAAATTTGCAATAAAGCTCGTAAATACGTTAACTTTTAATGAAAAAATCATTGATTTATTTTATAGGAACATTCATTTCATTCAAGTTTTTATTATACATTTTCATTTGCTAAGTTTTATTGTATCGAACTGATGATCTTCCATTGATTGGCTTCCAGTCTTATTATCTAATCTAACATAACTTCTGTGTAAAATTCGGATTACTGATACATTTATTAACAGTTGATACATTTATTAACAGTTGATACATTTATTAACAGTTGATACATTTATTAACAGTTGCCTTAATAACAATAATAATAATAATAATTGGATGATTTTTATTGCGCGGTTTTTGTGAAAAATTACCTCAAGAGCGATGTATAAATTTTTTATTTACTAGTTATATATTATTTACAGTATCTACAATTATTATATACAATCTTACTTCTAAATACAGACTAGACAAAACATTTTAACAGCTTATGGCTAAAAACTAAGCCTTGTTTCGAATTACTCGTCATAAAGTTGTCCGACCTTAAGATTTAAGAAATGTACATCTTCAACTGTGTATTTTAAAAACTCTGAGAAAATCTCTAAGTTTATATCGGAGTATATTTAATATATATCTACATACGTGCTAGTCGGATTAGAAAAACCACTTTGAAATAAAATGTAAAAAAACGCGACCAATGTGAGTGTCGTCACAGGGCATAATAAATGAGCAAGGGTAGTTCCACCGCTGGTTGTTTATGCGACTAGACACAAGGCTGACAAGGGGTTGTTTTTTTTATTTTTAGGGGGGAACAGAAGCAGGTAACTCGAGACCTTCCCGAGGGGTGAAAGGTTAATGCGCTGTGCTCAATTCGATTATTGAAGGTTGATTTTAAATGGCAATCGTATAAATTAAAAGCTTCGTTCTCGGCAAATTATTCTAATAGTGTTGTATCAGCGTGGAACAAACGTATATTTTTTAAGTGTGTATAATAGATTTTTTAATCCTACTACAATGTTTATATAACTTCAAAATAAATTTAAGTATTTTAAATTATAATTTATTTTATAGTTGAAAATGTCAACAGATCTAGAATTATCAATTTGTAGCACCATTATACCTCTTTTCATGCTATGGTGTACATCTGGTACAACGGTATGCTGGGTCCGCACTTCCGTTCTGCAATGTGAAATACATTTATAGGTCATGGTGTCGCTCCTGACAGTAGTTGTTCGTTGCGAACAATTTATAGCAATACAGGAGGTATGGGCTGACAAATTAACAAGTGTGTTATTTTTAATGCTATTTCTGTAAGTGACCGATTCCTGATTTAGAAACTTTCGTAACAGATGAATGAGTTGTGGGTACCTGACAAGCAATATGGGAGTGGGTAGGTCTAACTACCTTTGTGAACTCTTACTGTTATTCTCTTGTAATTACTCTTCAAATCTTATCACATTATCATCATCACTCCTTTATCGACCGTTTCGAGAAGGCCTTATGCCGAATCCGTCAAATGAAAAATCATTAGCTGGATATAAATTTAAAGAAATTTTTGCAAAAGTATTTTGTTGTTGTTGTCTAAATTGGTTAAAGAGTATTATACAAACATATCCTATCAGAACTTTGAGAGTATTCAGTGTGCTGGTGACCCAATTATATTCGTAATACATTATTAATTAAATTTCCACAATCTACAAGTTTAATCAACATTTAATTTATCTCTTGAATCACGGCGGCAGAAACTAAATGAACTGAATTAAAGCAGAAAAAAAATATTATGTTGATTCAAAAAGTTGGTTTCGAAAATTTTCTTCGTACCGATCTATACATTATATTTTTTTGCACATTAATCTAACCTAACTAATTACATTTATGCATTGACACAAAAATCTTCTTTCGTTACCTGACTTTTTTATGTGAATACCGCACAGAAGTCCAAACTGATCCCGATTCTTTGGAATCAGTGGGACTATGGCATTCTTGATTTAAGTATGTTATGAAACTTTATGTATGGAGAAGGGAAGGGGACATGGAAAAGGAAGATTGAGAAGTTCCTGGCTATTCAGATTCAGTCACCAAGCACGAAAAAATTCATTTCATGTAAAAATGCTATTCTGAATGTTGGTCTTTCGCCATGGCGATCCTGGGAGTATCATTCATAAAATATAGTTTCAAACAATCTCTTCCGTTACAACGACTTTTGACGTAACTCATGTCAATAATTTTATTGACTCGATCGTGCTATGTAATGTATGTCTTTCTGGGGCGTCCCCGACTTATTTTTTCTATCCACCTGCACATCACACGCGGAGAAAAATGTTATTCTAAAATACGATCATTTTATTCGTAAAATTGGTTAAAAACGAGACTGAAGTTCTTACGAACAAATTAACAGGGTTTCAGTGTTTATTGGCGGGAACATGTAAGAATAATTTGTTGGTATACGTAATTTCGTACGTATACCAACAAATTATTCTTACATTTTTTCGCCAGTAAACATTGAAACACTGTTAATTGTTCGTAAGAACTTCAGTCCCGTTTTTACTATAAAATGATCGTTTTTTCGAATAACATTTTTCTCCACACATCACACTCTCTCCTAACACTACTTACAAATTATTATCCTTTATTATAAAGTCTTGAAGTAGTTTTTTCGACGTTTAACGCTTTCAATGTGAAAAAATAAACATTTTTTTAGAGTAGGATTAAAAATCTTTTGTAAAGAGACATGTGCTTGGTCGAACACATTTTGAAACAACACTTGCCACATGTAAAAATAAATTCCTACGCAAGTTACCTATTTATTACAGCATCTTGGAAAGAAGTTCATCAAATCCAACAGGAGAAGGCCCCAACTTCTTGGCGTAATAATAATATGACGGATGGCAGCAAAACTGGAATCAACAGCTGATTTTCAAAAAAGCTCTAGCGCGTAAACACTTGTCGCGCGAGGGACCAAAATACAAATATGATTTAGGTAGCTAATCATTTATCAAATTATTAAATGGCCTGTGTAGTTTGGTGTGATACGGCTCGGGATGGATGGGTCCACGAATAGATTATATTTTCAATATCGCACTTGAGATCGTAGTGACGGAACAGCTGACGGAGGTATTTGAGGAATGTACCTCGCCTTGTATGAGGGAGATGAGCTTTGGATGAAGTGTGGCGAGTATTCCAAGATTACGGAAAGCTCTCCATATCGCTGTGATTTATTCGGGGCGATGCGATGGGCAGTCATAAGCGAGAGCGGTTCCGCTGCGAACTGCACTTTACTAGAGATAAAATAGTTATTAAAGGCTTTGCAGAATTAAAAAACTGGGAATAAATACATTTAAAAACCAGACGTTACGCAAATGGTGCAATACTTTGTTTTAAAACATAGATAGTTTATAACTCTATTGATAGCCTATTCGTTTTGGAATGCTATGACTTACCTATCTCACCACGATTTTTTCAAGATACCGCAATGCTGTGCATGTTCTAGTGCAGCATATCATGGCAAGATTAAATCATGTACATAAATAATAAAGGCTGAGTTATCCACTCGAGCGCTTTTAGCCACATTACGGCACTATTTTTAAAACCTCGCATTGCTTTGTTGCCAAAATGTGGCAAATATTAAAAAAAAGATTTTTTATTAAAACGACTCTAATACAGTGTACATTAAAAAAGTAACAAAATAAATATTCTCCAGATTCTTTAAAATGTCTTAATGTTAAAGATTTAATAATATTTTTTTTATAAATCCTACAAATATCTGATAATAAACAAAATATAGGGGAATTCATTGGCTACATAGAACTATAATCAGTTTGTGTCTCCATATTCAAATTCGGAGGTATGATTTTTTTTAATGTGGGTGGAAAAATTTCCTTTAACGATCCGAGAAAAAAAATTGAATTGCTCTGTCGCTTCATTGGTTATGACTTCAGATTTTCACGGCCAAAAGTATTTTCGTGATTTATTTTAGGGGTACTACGCCGTGTTGCGCTACCTCCTTATTTAGTCTAGAAAGGAGGCCTAAAAGCCTAAAGAAGGGGTAGCGCAACACGCATAATATCCCAAAAATAATTTACGGTAATAAACATGAAAGTTGAAAAACTTATTACTATCTAATAAGTACATGTCTACCTAGCGTATGTAGAAAATATATGAAATTGTTCAAATGTTTCAAAAATTAATAGTTTACCCTTATATGAATCCTTTTATAAACTTCTTTATTTACTTAACAAGCATCATGGCCTTTTTTAGTTAAAATTATATTTCAAGCATCTAAAGCTTAGAAAATGGCATAGAGAGCGAAATATCGCATTGAAGTAAAGCCAGAGATCACTGTTCAAGAGATTTAAGTGGGACAAACAAACAGATTTCTTTCGTATATTGTTTTTTTTATCTTTCAACCCAGATATTTTATTAAGAAATTAGAGAAAAATAGCTAGTTCCTTTATTTATCGCACCTTTGAAGATAAGAACAATGAACATGTCGGTATACCTATATAATTATTATTATACTGAGACCACTGTGACCAATGTTGAACCACCCAAAAGTTTCCGGATATTATGAGTGAGCAGTACACTAAATTTTCAATGAAACCGAAGGAATTCTCAGCACATTTCTTATGGCAGAAGGATATATTTATCCGAGGGTGTTAAAATAGGAGACACCGCGCTGAGAATTCACGAGAAAATGACAAATTAAAGCTGTCACGATCAACTGGAGAAGGAAAGACAGCTATAAATCTGCTTATAAAAATGTATTCTTTGATAAGATGAAGATAAATCGACTTCTTTGAAGAAAGTGCGTCTATAATTTGCGTTTCGTATTTAAATTTATTAAATTATTTATTAGATATCTACTGATTACCACCCAGCTTCCCAGGAACATTATAAGAAATTTTTAAAAAATTCTTCCTGAAATGAATATTTATAGATCTAAGAATATTGTATCTTGTTTTATTTTTTTAATAGTTGAATGGATAATACACAATTCCATTTCTCATCATGAAAATAACTTTGCGCTATAAAAATAAGTGGGTTAATCTCATAATTTCTTTTCACTTGAATTTCAAATTCGTGACTCCAAAGCTCACCGTTGAACAATTGGAATAACTGAAAACATTGTGGTATGTTCTTTATATTTTTAGGGGGTTTAACATAATTTTCAAATCCCTAAAGTTCACAATGTAAATAACATGAACATATGAAATTTTGGTGGGTTGAACTAGATATGTCATTGTTCAAATTGTAATATTTAATCATTGAAGACAATATACGAAATTCTTTAACGAGCGCCCAAGCAAGGTCCTGGGTCATTTCCTAGGGGCGACCGAAACTTTTTTCGATTTTTCTATTTCAAATTTTAGTTTGAGAATCGCTAAAATTATTAGAAATTTCATACTTAAAAAGCTGTGTAAGTGTCATGACTCATGACGCTAGAGCTTACCGTTCGTTTTATGACGTTAGAGCTTTGACGTGTAGTTAAGCGTGTATTCATTCGATTGGTCAATTTGTCTTTCAACCACTTGAATAAAATACCTTAAATTTCAATTCCATGTTCTGAATTTTCAACGCCTACAAGAGCGAACACATGTTAGTCAGTTGTGTCGCCTTGTGTCCTCTTACGAACTGTTAACAAGCAACGA
This sequence comes from Limnephilus auricula, assembly GCA_951813805.1. Taxonomy (NCBI): domain Eukaryota; kingdom Metazoa; phylum Arthropoda; class Insecta; order Trichoptera; family Limnephilidae; genus Limnephilus; species Limnephilus auricula. The sequence continues at coordinate 6,885,358 of OX638408.1, forward strand.
AACTACTTGCTGAAAAGCGTACCACCAATAGCTCCGTTCCGACTTCTCCCTCTCTCTCATATACGACGAATCAAATAGAAAGAGAACTTACAACAAAGATCTCAGGAATATATAACAAAACACGTGTAATATCGCACCTTGTGAGATACTTGGATATTAGGAAATGTTTCCACTTGACCTTATTCGCTAATCTCTACATATAATATTCATGAAACATGGGCAATAACAGTCAAATATATACGAACACACAAAGACCAAGATATGAATAATGTAATATTTTTATCCCACATCAAACCAGAAACAAGTGTTATTTTGTTTCATTTGATATTTTCACGGCCAAAAGTATTTTTGGAGTATTATCGCGTTTTTCACTACCTCCTGTGGTTTTATATTTCAAATGAAAAAAGTACATTTTTAGTAGTTTGCTTTAATATTTTTTTTATAAAGTAATTAAATACTTTATTTTAATTTTACTCAACGGAAACGATAGGAAAAGATTTAATTCATCCGGGCATATTTTTTTTTAAATATTTTTAATATAAAACTAATATTAGTAAAGATTAAACTAAAATCACGATATAGCATTAAGCTTCGCCTTATCCGTTCACCAGCTCTAAATGATAATAATAATAAAATCGTTTATTCATCAATAGTTTTTTTTATTACACATTGGTTCTATTGACGAAAATGTCACTGCTCAGCTGCAATTCAAGATTTCTCCTGGAATGCAGCTGGTTTTCAGCAGTGTCCAAAACAAGTAAACGTCATGCATTCTTTCTGGATCTACGCGTTATTTCTAACACTGTCATACATGGTTTAATCACGCAGAACCCTCAAGGATCTCATTACATCTCTCCTACATCAAATTCGGAATATTATGTACATTTTGGCCACAAAAGACATCTGTTCTCAAAGAGCTATATAATAAAATTAATTATATTCAGTCAGATTTAGTCTGTCTTCAAACCCTTCCGCGTTTAGTGATCATTTACGTCAATAGGTGTAGCGTCATCATTACACTCCGGTTTTAAATATCACTCTATGAATACGCATTCTTTATTAATAACTCCTGGGTTGCCAGATTAATAGTCAACACATTGGCAACATCATTCAATTAACTAAATGTTTAAATTATGTTACTTGTGGCTTTTGAATATTAAACCTAAGCAATTCGGCAATTACTTGTGTTTCCCGAATATGCACCGATTCATCATCCATTGAAATACCGGTAGAACAAAGATAGCATTCCCACCCGACGCCTGTGCTCTAAAGATTGCAATCCGTTTATTTAGACGGGAGAATCTATCAAGCGGACCGCCCGTTTCTGCACAGAGGCGAGGTTTTTTTTAGGTACATTGGGGCTCCTGATTAGAGACGGCTGCCAAATCCAACCGTGGGGCGCTCTTGCGATTTGTACAGGGTTAGCAGTTGTGCACTATTAAAGTATCTGCGGGCCCTGTACAGTACGCCCAGTTTCTGAGAGGCCAACTTAACCCTAGCCTCGATGGAGCCCCCGTACCTGAGCTGGTCACCTAGAGTTACACCGAGCATATCAATGCTACCTGTTCGGAAGAATGCTACCGTTGAAGTAGACTAGATTGTCATTTCGATCCCTTCTAGACGTAATCAGACATGATTGGTTCTGTTTACAGATGACATAATAAAGTATTTATAGGTTTACAAAATATAGTTGATAAATTAAATTATAAATTATTAAATTATACTAAATTAAATTACACATAATATATATAGTGGTTTCTAAAAGTAGTTAATAATGAATAATGATATATTATAATAATGATATTATTGTAAAAATAGGTTGATATTGACATTAGTTATTGAGTTATACAATTCAAAATAATTTGAAATAAAATATTAAAAAAAAAAATTATATATCATAATTTCTAAATGAAAGGATTCATTGTGATAAATGTTTTGAAAATACGATGAAAGAGAAGAAATAGATAGTTTTAGGCTTTAGCTTCATTTTCTTCAAGTTCCCTTCCCTATCTGAGGTTAGCTCTCATCACAGCCAATATATCAAAAAACTTATAAAGTAAAATAATAAAACATAAATACGTAATACGCAATACCTTTACAATACACATCATTATATACAACTGTACCTCGTAAAATTTTACGTAAATTAAAAAAAAATCTTGTATATTTTATTTTAGATATATATATACATATATATATATATATATATATATATATTTACATTAACTCCACACAAAACAATTCAAGAACAATATGTTAACCTACCAGACTATTAAATGGGAAAATAATTCACCGACTCCAGATATTTTCAGATCAGAGGGCTCGGTTTATTGAATTTTAAAATGGGCGCCTCAGCACGGGTAAAACACCCAATTATACCCACATTATTCAATTAATGTTTTAAAACTTGTAAAGTTATTCTATAAAATTAAAAAAAAATCTTTACTGTGAATTATTACAGATTTTTAACATAATAAATAAGAAAGTTTGTAAACGTCTAGTATGTAAGTAACACTGTACGAAAACTCTCGCACCGACTTTATAAGTCAAATTTATCAATAGGCAGTCGTTAAAGAAAATAGTGTCACAGTTTTCTCGAAATAGCTGCATGTAAAAGTATGTTTAGCTCAGTCATAAATAAAATAATTTCGGGGGAGTGTAGGTATACTTACCGGATCTATTTTAAACCCGGAGTTTTTATTTTGAGCGCATTATGACGCGGGTGTTCTAATCAGTTTTTTTGGTTTACTCGTACAAGGTTACAACTATAATCTAATAATGATTTAAATAAAACAAATTACTTTGTGTAAACCACTAATCACGTGTTACAATATCTACATGTTTCAAAACCGATGGTTTCTTCGTCAGGATAACGACATGAATTAATATTATTATTATAATTCATGTTATTATCCTGACGAAGAAACCATCGGTTTTGAAACATGTAGATATTATACACAAAGTAATTTGTTTTATTTTATTTTATTAAAATGATGCCACAAAGTAATTTTGCTAATATTGAAGAAATTCTAATGATTTGATTATCACTTCAAGGTACTTTAGAACTTTTTTTACATAAGCCCAATACAAGAGGCCTCGAGGAAAAAATATTCCTCCGGACCTATTTCATCTTTGGGGATGCTGTGTGGAGGGTCTTTTTTATGGAAAGGAGGGAGAGAACAGCGCCCTTGAGGTGATTTTCACAAAAAACGACGCTATGCAAATCATTTAAATATTATTATTATAGATTGCGTTAAGAAGTTTTACTTAAAAAATTTAAATGTTAACAATAATATCACTTGAAGAAACAATAAATAATAACAACAGCTCAGATTTATTTCTAGTGACTTAAACTACGATTTATAACTAGTAACTTACAACTAAGGGGGTTTCTCACCATCCTCTTAATAGCTATATAGCCTAATAACGAATATTATTAAAAAATAAAAATAAAATACTCGCAGTTGTTAGAAAACTCGGCCAACTTATCCAATATATAGTTACTATTCATAGGTTCAAGTACCGAATTATAAACTCCAACTTAATAAATAAATAAACCGTCAATCGTAAATCGAAAATATTCGTTATTAGTGTAGATAAGCTATTGGGAGGATGGTGAGAAATCCCCTAAGACTAATAACTAGAAACTATGCACTAAAACTTATAACACTGTAGTGACTTTAAATAATATTTCATTCGAATTGGTTTAATTTTAGAATATGGGTGCTGGTTTTGCGCCACCACCCTTGGGCCTCGAGATGTGAATCCATCATTTACGTAGTTACAATATGCTAATAATGTGTTTTTTTATTGTTTCAGGCCGCCCAGATATCCGCAGGCAGCGAGGCCCGCCGCGCCCAGGAGCGTCGGGCCCTAGAGTTGCAGCAGCAGATAGCCGCCCAGTACGCGGCGGCGGCAGCGGCTGCAGCCGGGGCGGGCCCGCACGCTCAGGGCGGGGACCAGCCACTGGTATTTCTGCCTTTCTTCGAGCAGCTGCGCAATATGCCGCACCATCACCAGCAGACCAAACACACTGGCGTAAGTGGAATTGGGTTTCTTCTCTTCTTCTTCCTTGCACTGTCCCAACTCATTGCCTAAGTAGGCTGTTGGGGTCGGCTCTCCTCGTTCTCAGGTTGTAGCTTCTTCGGTTCTGGGTATCGCTCTCTTCCAGGCCGTTTCTACTTAGGATTTTAGAGCATTGAGTCATCCAGGAGTTCTTTGGTCTTCCTCTGGATGACTGTCGATGAAGCTCCATAGACATTGCCTGCTTCACTGTGTGGTCTGGTGGTCTCCGTTTAATGTGACCATACCATCTCAACTGTCGTTCCTCTAGCTTATTGTTTATTGTTTTATTGAATTGAATTGTTGAATTGAATTATTTTATTGAATTGGGTTTCTTCTGGGGGCAAATAATATTTATATATATATACATTTTTGTTATTGATTTTATTCCTTGCTAGAGCAATCCCGATGAGTAAAAAAACTCATTTTAGGACTTACAATTATTCATAGGTATAGGTAGTAGGTACAATTTTACAAACGTATTTTGATAAAAAAATAAAAGTTTCACATTCAGTACAGCATAAAAATAAAAATAAATACGGCTTAAATAGAACACACAACAAGAAAAAACAAGTATATATAAGATAGAACAAAAATGTCAAGACAATTATATATTATCATTTTTAAATGTACTTAAAAAATAATATTTTAAAGCATTGCTTTGCAATATTTTTATACGCTTGTTGTTTTTCTACATATCTGGAAGCAAATTATATAATATATAAGCAATATAGTTCAGAGATTTTATTCCATATTTATTTGAGGAACGCGGATTTTATTGTTATTTCGAGTATTGTGGTAGTAGATATCTGGATTGTAAAGTGGCTTGATGTTACTGTTAGCACGTGCTAAACTTATACATGATGAAAATGGTGACCGGATAACTCAACTATGAATGAATTCAACTCAAAACTTTCTTTGGAAAGTCATTAAAGTGATGAAAAAATATATTTAAAATTGGTTAAGTGGTTTATGTTAGCTTATATTAGGTTATGGGCTATTTTTTTATAGCTTTGAATGACTTTTCAAAGAGGTGTTGAGTTGATTTTGAGTTATCATTGAACCGATGGAAATAAGTACCTAGTACCTACACAAGTTCATCGTGTATGCTAAATAAGTTTTGTATTTCATGAATAAAGTGATTTTGAAAGCTAAAAACCGTTGTGTTAGGTTATAAACTCATGACAGAAAAAACCAACCAAATTTCAGAGTTCACATTTTAATTTTGGATGTGAAAATGGGTACCGCCGCCCCTGGAAACCATTATTTTATTGGATAAGTAAACACCTCTGCCATAAGTGGTTAGCTACGTTTGGTGACTTAGCAGGGGTGACCGGGATTATGGGGTGAGGTTTGTCAAGGTCTTAGCGGCGGATGTATCTGCGTGGCGGCTCAGATCTTTAGAAACAGGTTTATAGAGACCCTTAGATCGCTACATCATCTCTCTCAATCTTGCACTGCAGTGGGATGGATGATTCATACATCCGTCACCCCTTATACCTTTTTCCTTTCCAGAACTGTATCTCCTTCCTTTCCTTAAAAACGCCCTCCACACATCATTCCCTAAGATGACATAGGCCCTAAGGGAAATTATTTTCCTCGTGGCTTAATGTGTTAAGCTAATGTAAAAAATATATTTAGAAATACCATTGCCAAAAACACAAAATAAAGCAACCAAGAAAAAAAAACTTTTGGAAAGTAGGAAACAGCCGCCAAGATAAAATGGTTTCCTAACCTAAAAAGATGTGCGTGTGTTCGTAATAAATATCGTTGTCATAACTAAATTGACAAGAAAAAAATTCACATTTAAAAATCTCAGAAGTAAATGCTGTCATTTCGGCTATTCGATCATCTTTTTACATGTTAAACACGAAATGGGTCGCCCATTTTGAAAACAGTGATGAACATTTCAAAATTTTCCTTACCCCATCTGTCGTGTTAGATATAGCGGAATAAATTTCGAATAGCTGTCATATTTCGACAATCTTTTGGCGCGCAATCCGAATCATAATATCAAAATTTCCCGAATATACATTCGCCCAGTTGCTGCATTACAATAAATGGGGAAAAGTCGTAAAAATATTGATGTTCCTTACGTACATAAGTGCTTTGTTTATTTCTGGCAATACTCGTGTAGGTAATTTCCATTGTAGATCAAATATATTTTATATTGAAAGTATGAACTGTTATGGAGAAGGTTTTTTTTTATGTCATGGTCAATGGAATCAGTGCCAAATTCAATAAGTAGGTAGGTACAACAAGAGGTAGTGATTCTTAAATGGGATTAGCTAAATTTGTGTTCATATCTTTTCAGTAGGTTACAGTATTCACTCATGTTTAAAATCTGAATATATCTTCTTCTTCGACCCGTCAGAAACCGTGATCCTAATAATGTAGCAGAGTGGGATACGTTTTTAGATTTCACGGCCAAAAGCATTTTCGTTGTTTGTTTTTGGGGTGTTATGCCGTCACATCGTTAGATCTGCCCGATCTGCCCTGATGATGGACACTGCAACGCTGTCCGAAACGTCGGCTAAAGAAGGAGGTAGCACAACACGGCATAACGCCCCAAAAACAAACAACGAAAATGTAGCAGAGTGGTTCAAGGCGTGTTCCCACTTCAATCCCACGCTAGCCACACAAGCATAATTTCTCCCTTATAATGATCGAAGTAGCAGGATTTCAGTGAGCGATACATTGTTCCTGATCAGGGAATGTTTATCTCCTTTAGCTCCTCAGGCCACGGGCATTTTTTTTCTAAGGAACAGGCAATTTCCACTATGCAATAAAATCCAAATAAATAAAATATTTCTGAATGCATCTGAAAAATAAAAAATGTGTTAAAAACCAGAATGTTCAGTGGAAACTTATTAAGTGTATGAATATTGAGTACAAACTTTTCACCGGATATTAATTCCTCACTTGATAATTCATCATGTCTCGAAGCGTCGAAAACTGATAATTGGGGTTTTTAACCTTAGGTTAGGTTAGGTTAGGTTGATGTGAGTTATGATGTGAGGAAGTATTTTGTCTGAATAAATTTACTATGGGAATTCAGACGCTGAGATCTCATAGTCCGATTAGACTTGGAACCGATGAATTATGCTTAAAAATGTTATTATTAGAAATAAACATATAGTTTTTGATGTAAGAATTTTTTTAATGCGAACTTTTTAATTTTTTTTTTTCAAACATATTTGAATTACTTTTGACAAAAAAAAGAGAAAAACGCACACACATTTTTTAGACTAACGAATTGAAAAAGTTATTATCACATTAATTTTTTTCGTTTCTTAAAAAAATTAAGTTTAAGTTCCATAATTTTTTTAATGTCAGTAAATGAGGTACAACGATTTCTATGAGACCTATGTGAACACTTTCCTAAATTTAACAATTTACCCTAAGGGGTGAAGTGAACAAATTAAGCTGGTAGAAAGTAGATAAGTAGGTACTAACGGAAAACAACAAATGTTTATTTATTTTCCTAAAAGAAGAGCCTTATGTCAGAGATATTAAAGCATTGGTACTTAAATAAATAAAATAAAAACACCTCATAAAAAATATCTAAACGAAGTAGAATAGACAGATTTTCATAATTTTTCAGTAAGATAACATAATTTTTGCCATTTTTTTATAGAAGCTATAATAATAGGAAGTAGCTACAATGCCCGCCGCACTAGCTCGGTTCTCGATCATTAAACGTGCACATCCCGCCGCTAGTAAATCGCTGGAAAGCGGGTGATGTGCCAATAATTTCTGTCGGCAACAGTTGCTCCTCTAATGAGCGGCGATAAATAAAATCGCTCGCTGGGCGGGGCCATAGACAGCCACCACTGCCAAAGACAACCTACCATCCGTGGGCGTCGTAACCGTCTCAACACAATAGACTACACACAATAGAGCGGGGCTTCCCATTCGCGAACAACACAACTGAAAGGCGGGAAATTGCAAACCCCTCCTCCGTGGATATACATCATAACTTGCGCAGTGCCCTGAGATAGATTGTTGATGGTTCAATCTACGTGAAAGCATCAGAATAATAATAGAAAATGATCTCTGGAGATATGAAGCATCGCCTATATTATTATTCACAGTGATATTTGCATCTTGAAGCTTGATGCATACAGCTAGGATTCTCATTGCAAGATAAGGAAACGAATAAGTGAATTAGATACTAGAATGGATGCATTGTTACCATCATAACTTTTACTCATAAACCCTTTACTCAAGTTAGACTATACAGGACACGTACCACGACGACATTCTCAATTTGAGATTTTTGTCTTCGTCTTGTTTAAACGTAATTCACAGGCAAATTGACAGAAAATTAGTCCTTTCAGATAATATGGGTCAGTACCTAACAAGGAGCACAACGGTGTCAATCATATTGCCAACCATCTAGGAGCCAAACACAATTGATTGAAGTGACAGAAATTGTTAAAAATATAAGCATTAAAGCATTCGATAGGTAGGTAGTATGTACATCATTTTGTGTACACATTTCAATACCTCGTTAGAGTTTGCCATAGTGTAGTGAACATAGGAATATTAAAAAATGTATTTATAAAATAATATTTCGATCTACACTAAAAATTTCCTTCCATTTAATATATGAGCTTGACAAATATGACCTTTAAATAAGATATGGCAGAAGTTCAATTGGTAAGGCGTTTGTCCCGGTTAGACGAGAGGTTCTGGGTTGGAATCAGTTGCGGTCGTTTATTTATCTGTTCGAAGCTTTTCACTTCAATCCGTTTCTTATTGAGCGATGAATCACAAGGAATTGTCTTTCTTCAATTTTTGTACCGTTCCTTTAGACTGTTTAGAGATTAAATGTATTTGCAGGTATTTAATTTTTTTCCAATATTTCTACAAATTAACTCAAAAATGAAAATTTTGCATTCTGAGATAATTTGATTCAAAGTTTAAATTCCGTTAAAGAAATCAAATGTCAAAGTTCAAATTGTGTACAGTTCGTTTAGAGATGTAATAGTTTTTAAGCAGGTATTGATTAATGTTTTTAAAATTTCTGCATTATTCACCCGAAAGTGAAATTTTTTGACAGTTCAAGACTAGTGGTGTGAAATATTCTAAAGTGATTTATATTACAGATGCTGCCCTCGTGGACCGCCCCCTCCCGGCCACCGCGGCCCTCCCCGCCCCCGAGCTCGCCGCACGCGCCCCCGGCCCAGCGCCCCAGCCCGCCGCGGGACCCTGACGCACCACTCAACCTCAGCAAGCCCCGGCACGCGGCCCAGTACAGTCTGGCCGCCCAGCACCAGCTTCAGATGCAGCAGGCTCAGCAACACATGCAGCAACAGCAGCAACATCAACAGCAACAACACCAACAACAGCAACAACAGCAGCAACAACAGCAACAGCAACATCTTCAGCAACAGCACCAGCAGGTGAGAAAAGTGCGCATCAACAAAACTCAATTATACCTATTACTTAATGCGTTGGTTCAAATTCTTATTCTCTATCGGATTGGGTTGAGTTGAATCTCCAAAAAGGTTAGCTGTATTCTGTACATTTGGAATTATGATATACTATTCCCTACGAATGATCGTACGTGACGTCTTCAGTCTTTGAAGTACGAGAAGGACGAGGATGAACGTCGATGTACAAGCTCTCATTGGGTCTAGTTTAGTCCGAGCTACTCAGCATAGATGATTCTAGATGCTAGTGGCTCGCAGTTGTTTTTTATGTTTTTTTTTGTTATGTTTAACCTTTATCTTTTTAATTTATTTTATAAACTTTTAAATTATACCAAAAATACATCCAATTATAGATTTTTACCTTGTATTAAGAAATCAACAGAATTATATATTTATAAAACAAAAGAAAAAACAATTCATTCATTATCTAAGAGATGTCTCTAGTTATTGATTTGCCCGTCCATGTTCAGAACCGAGGTGGATTAGCAGTTAGGTTTCTACCAACAAAGTAATTTTGAGGAGGAACCTCCAGGGCCTTCTACAAGCCTGTTCCTGATTATAAGAGTTTGTAATCTAAATAAAGACAAAAGTGTTATGTTGTGAAGAAGGTGCTATTATTTATCATGAAATCATTCAAACGACGAATTATATGTGACATTTTGTTTTCCTCCATCTACAACTTGGGTTTCATCAAGGCCCGGGTGCATTCCTTCGTTTATTTTATTCAACTTAGAATCACGAGACTCCCTACAGTTAAACTCTGCTTCTTTTTGATATCCATTACGCACAGCCTATTTTGATTACGGTAACTTCAAAACAACAACAAAATAATCTTGTTTGATATTTTCGAAAAAATGTATCCATCTGAAAGCGTCTTTTGTCAAGGGACCTAAAGCAAGTCCGAATTATCGAATAACAAAAACTATAGGGGGTCAATGCACTTCTCTTTTTTGACGGTGGTTTCTGTTGCTTTTCAGATAAATATTACCTATGATCAGGTTCAAGATTCAATTTCCACTTATCAGTCGTACTAGCAGGAATAGACTTTCACAACCAACTATAACCCTGACTTTGTCCTTCCAGCCCCAAGTGCCACAATTCGAGCCCTTCCAGCGGGCCCTGTATGCGCTCCAGTCCGCCCCCGCCCAGCGACAGGAAGCACCTCGCCAGGAGCAGACCTCGGTGCCACAACAGCTCAAGGAAGACCCTGACTATGGGGCACCCTTCAATAGTAAGTATTTCTATATATGTACATATCAAATTTATAAGCTTTTGGCGTCCAGCTTTTATGATTTTTTGACAGACCTTTTTGACATCCATCCAAAGGTGCCTTTCTCCAACGAGGACGCCATCCGATGTTTTTTAAATATTATATTTAAGCATATTTTATCCTCACATAATGATAGTGTAAACCTAGTGACACCGAATCTTATCACAAACAAAGGTCCTTCGAAGTAACCAGTTGGTAAGGATTAGGAACATATAGTTTTCATGTTGTAACACAATTCTATCATCTCGGGTCTTAATCCTGCGCTATGTCAGTATTTTTGACTCAAAACTCTCGTTAAAGAGCATCTGCGCCTGCTAACCCTACCTTCTCTGCTTGGACCTACCGTGGATCTGTCAACATGTAAGGTTTTCAGCACCTGTATAATAAAATGACATATTAAAACAGAAAGAGTTGCAGATAGATGCCTAACACTACCGATTTTTCAATTACAATTTGTAATTTTCGGCGTCCTCCTGTCGGTAATTTTTCATCTTCAAAGAAATAATTTTTCCGCTCGAGTCACTACGCTTTATAACAATCTCATAACCTCGTGTGTAATCACCTTCCTACGTTCCTGCGCTCCATTCTATACAAAGAAAATGTTGACATTGGCCGCAGAAACACGTCAAATTTCTTTATTACAAGAAAACATTCTTGCTTAATTATAAAATTGTCCTCGGGGAAAATGCGCGCGCACCAGAAATAAAGAGTTTATTTATGGTTTGACACCTGCCTAGCAACTGGCCGCCATGATGCATATTGCATGTGAATTTCCCCCCAATTCTTCGAAGCGTGCGAAGGCGATGATCGGCGTTCATTCGCAGATAGGTATCTCTAAACAAATCACAGTTTGCGCGATTAGAAATAACCCATCTCGATGCCGCGCGCAATAAATTACCAAACGGCTTGTAATATTAATTTACGAAATACGTCCGCCGTTCTTCGCTCGCCGTCCGCCGCACGGCTTTCCGCTGCTTTGAAGGCCCGTTTCCGCATATCATATTATTTTGATGCGAGATGTGAGCAGTCGGATCGGACTGTAAACAAACGGACCTTCCTATAAATCAACAGTGGATCTCGGTCGTAAGACTGGACCTATAAACGTTTCAGTGCTAAAGAAGTAGTAAGGTACTGCCTATTAATACCCCCGGTGATACGGCGAGATTGTAGCGATATTAAACGGCGGGCTTCATTACGATCTGGTCATTCACTAAAACCAAAGTAAACCAGTTTATTCAAGATAGGGAGAGAGCCCTAATAAACTTGTGTTGCACAGGAGTAAAATGCGATTAGTAGAATGGAGACGAAATCATATTACTTAGTTCAAAACTAGTACTATTCCTCAACACCTTGGTAGTTTGTTAGCTACAGGTTTAGGGCCTCGAAACGTGCCTAAAAACAACTACTAAAAATATGTACATAAAATTCATGTAAATGAATGTAAGAAGTCTAAAGTCATCATGTTTGAAAGAGAGAGTACGAAAACAGTATGCAATATAGTTGTGAATGATGAATACTTGGAGCAGGTGGATGAGTTTGTATATTTGAGTATGTTTACGAGAGATGGGAAGGTTGATAGAGATATTGAAAGAAGGGTAAATGCAGGTAACTCCATTAATGGAGGATTGAACGCCGTTGGAGCCAACAAAAAGTTGTCCACAGAAGCGAAGCTAGCAGTCCACAATGGAGTACTGGTACCTACCGTGATGTATGGCAGTGAAGCATGGAACTGGCAGAGAAAGGGTGAAAGTAGGCTGAATGAAGTAAAAATGAGATACCTGAGGCATATGTGTGGTAAAACCATGTATGATCGTGTGAGGAATGTGGAGTTCCGAAAAGAATGCAAGGCTGATGTTAGCGTAATAAGTAAGATTAAGAAAGGGACGCTTAGATGGTTTGGGCATGTTGAGCAAATTAATGAAGAAAGGAGTGTAAAGAGAATTTATGACGCGAATGTGAATGGTAGAAGAAGCCTAGGACGCACAAGGAAGACGTGGCACGGTCAAGTGAATCAGATACTTGAGTCGGGCCATGTCAAGAGTCAGAATAATAGAAGAGTATGTATGAATGTGAATGAGGCAAGGAGTGTGTGCCAAGACCGAGTTATTTGGCGGTCCTTGCTCTGCCTACGGCGTGATAGTTAGTTAGTTAAATTCATAAACATGCTAACCTTAAACTCCACGACAATATTTTTGTTTAAAATTTCATGCTCATATTGAAAAGATCTGTAAACCAGCCACAAAGATGTTGGATGTTGTTATACATAATTCAAAGGAGTTGATCAACCTTGCAGATAGGGGCTGTTTTATTTTAGCTTAGTGCGTATCGTTCTCGAGTGTGGATCTCGGGTATGGGCGCCAGAGGTCACCGCCAATTAATGGTCGAGAAAATACAAAAGAAAAAATTATTTTATGTTCTACACGAGGGAGTTCGGTTTTTACCCATGGCTGTTTCCTACAGCATTTATCTCGGGAATGATGAGTATCTGCAGCCCTAGTTAGACGTGATGCAACAGTAGGGATTTACTATTGCATTACTGCTGATGGCTTAAAAAAGCTTCTGAAAGATTTATTATCAATAACAGACGATCTGACTAAACTGGGATTCAATGTCCCGGATAATTTCACGCGAAGTCGCCAACATAGGCTTCTGATTCTTCCCAGGCGCAGAAGTAATTTTCCAATGGTGATGCCCCTGGGAAGACATAGAAGACTACTAGTTTAATTAATTATCACGCAGGATATGTGGATATTTTCCACATATCCTTAAATAACTTTAAGCCCGAAGTATCATTAATTTAACTTTTAATCATAATATGATTACGTGTACCTACGTAATATTTTCCAGTACATGAAACATTTTTTTGTCCTACATTATCTAAGCCTATCTATACTTTTTGTATTTTTTTAATCGCGTTTGCAACTTATTGGTTCTTCCGACTTTTTGCAAAAAAAATACTAGTAGGTGCTTGAAATGTTACTAACTCAATATTTTTCTTTATTTCCAGTGTGGGGGCCCGATGCAGCCTACAAGGCTAACGATGAAGCAGGAGACAAAGGAAAAATGGTTCGGCAGCAGAAACGCGACGGAGAGAATAAACCGCACATCAAGAGGCCCATGAATGCCTTTATGGTTTGGGCCAAGGACGAGAGGCGGAAGATCCTCAAGGCCTGCCCCGACATGCACAACTCCAATATCTCCAAGATCCTTGGAGCTAGGTGGAAGGCCATGTCCAACGGTGAGAAGCAGCCCTACTACGAGGAGCAGTCCAGACTTTCTAAACTCCACATGGAGAAACACCCCGATTACAGGTACAGACCTCGCCCGAAGCGAACCTGCATCGTCGACGGCAAGAAAATGAGGATATCAGAATACAAGACGCTCATGCGGACACGGCGGCAAGAGATGCGACAACTTTGGTGTCGGGACGGAGCTCCAGAACTAGGATTCTTATCGCCGGGGAATGAACTAACTTCCCCTGGAACTTCAGGGTCTGGGAGGCCTTCGGCTTCCCCTCCAGGTATGATGAACGGCGCGGGCCCAAGCGATAGGCCGTTCTACTACCCTGCTGATAGCCTGTCTCCACCCGACGCGATGGCCTTTTCCCCCGGAAACGGCGCCGCGTACGACCTAAGTCCGGGACGAGAGGACGATTGAGCCGAGGCGTACCGGGAAAGGCCCCAGGCCTGGTTCCCCTTTCCCGGCCCTTACGGACCCTTCGCCGCCTTCGGGCACCAGCTCCCCCCGCGGCCGGAGCCCTGGTAAGGCCGACTCCGGTTCGGTCAGATCTTCCCGAAGGTCCTGACACTTAGAAACAAATTATTCGTCGAAACAAGTAACGATATGATTATTTATGATTTTTCCATTCGTAATTGTTCGACAAGCTCTCGGTGTTAAATTAAGTCCAAAAAGGACGGTCAATGTATTAAAAATATAAATTGAATTAAAGTATTGAAATTGAAATAATATTTTGTAGAAATTTATTACATTCTTATTTTGTCTAGATATTATTGTGTAACAAAACGATTTTTTTAGTGTATGAAATTTTTTTATTCTAAGTTAAACTTTTCAGAAAATTGTATAAAAAAAACTCCAATAATAGATACTTAAATAATAACTATAAAAATATAAATTAAACCGCTCTCTGTAAAATTATACAATTCAGCCTTACAATAATTCCGTACTTATTTATATGATAAAGTGCTAGACATAAACATAAAATAAATAATAAAAATGTAAAAATAAAATATATTTATAACATTAAAACGTAGGGACAGTACTCGCAAAGATTTATTAAATTATTTTTGAATTACGAATAATAATATGCGGCCATATTTTTTTATTCTCATTTTTTAAATACTCACTTGTTTATATTAATTTGTATGTTACTTAATTTAAGCGGTTGTGATTCTGTTTTTTTAATAATAATTCAAGTCAGAACTTGAAAGTACCTTTCTGTAGTTGTAAGTTTAGTTTGTTGAGTTTTTTTTATGTTTTCTTTGATATTTTTAATAATTTGATTACTTCCTCGAATATATTTAAAATTTCACTTGTTGACTTTTGTAGGTACATATTAAAAAAAGTTTTTTATCACTAGGATTAATTAATTGTATAAAAAATAATAATAATGTTGTAGATAAGTTATAGTTTTTTTAGAATTTAATGAAAGATGAATTCAATCCGAGTAAAATATGTATTGTTCTTGTGCATAATGGCAACATTTAATATTTAAAAAAAAAAGTGATTCTGAAAATGTTATTTTGAAGAAACATTCCAAATAGACCACATTTAAATAAAATAATAATTGTCTAGGTAAGGATATGTATTAACAGGGGTCACACCATTTAATTTTCATTAATAAAAACTTTATATCTGACAAAAATTGTTTAATACTAATCTACCTATTTGATTTCAGTTAAATTTGTATAATAAATTACAATAATTATTTACAGATAGCAACACATTATTACGAGTCAATATAATAATAAAAATATCAAACATAAAATAATTATTAAGTTTGCATCTCAAATAATTCATAAAATTGGTGTCTAATAACTATTGTAATTCTATAGTAACTGTTAGAATAAGCCCTTCATCTCCTTTGAAAAGTGCAATTTAACTTAAATTACCCAATAGGAAAACATAATTATTATATTGTTGATATAATTCGTACTGCGGTATTTCTTTCACCTAGGAATATCAATCACCTTATATAATTTGTTAAGAATTAATAAAAATGTATTACATGACGTCATAATTTTTTCACAGCTTTATTAAAATCAGCACTTATATTATGTTAAAACGTTTCAATATTGGAGAGCAATGTCGGGTTGTTTCAAATTATATTACATTCAATGACGGTTATGCTTTACGGCTGTTCAAAGATGAAGCGGGCAGAGAAACGATAGAGTTTGAAACACCCCGGCCTAAATCGAAAAATTTAACGTTTTTAATTGCTGACATGTTTGAAGGGTTTGAGTTTTTATTTCCAAGTGCCGTCATTGTTTCTGTACATAATATTTATAAGAATTATTTGATGCCAGTAATCACGGATAATCTCAAGTGATAAATTTATTACTGATTACAGTTTAATTTAGAAATAATACAGTTTACAATTATCACATGAATCTGGATTGATGTGTTAAGATATTTATTTTTAGCATAAGATTGTGTAAATAAAAAATCGAAACTAATATAGGTTCGCAAGGTTGGTTAAAAATATAAAGTTATCTTAGTTGTAAAAATTATCAAAAACAACAACAGCGATTATGTATAGAAGTGTATTAATACAACAAAATATTAATATTATAATAAACTCTCAAATTAGTCAACAGAAAATATATAATTTATAAGCTTTATGTGAAATGAAAACACATTAATCTTTCTACGTCATCTTTCATACTTAATTCAACTACTAAATAAAGTGTACATATATACTGGTCCCAACGAGAGATTCTATGTGACGTCATCATTCTAGGATCTTCTGTTTTTAATGGTTTCAAACAAGACATATGAGAGGGAACAGGAGGAACGTCGATGAAGTCCATATGAGCTCTCGTTGTGACTAGTTTAGTATTTGATTACTTTTATAGAAACTTTGGCAAGAGACAAACACCAGTAGGTATTATACATAAACGCAATTTATTTTCTTTCAAGTTTGTCATTTTGTGAATTATTTCATTGACTGAACAAAAGTTTTTTTATCCTTGAATGTTGCCATTGTAATTCCGTATGTGGCAGCCATTAAACAGTGTATTATGTTGCCATATCGCAAGTGAGAAATTATTAAGTATAAATAAATAACATAAAATAGGAAAATTATCTAAAAATGTGATCACATGCCAGTTTTTATGACTTGCTTATTAGAGCATTGTAACCTTCTAAGGCCCGTATGCACCAAATATATACTTGCTAAAATTGTTAATATTTAGTTTTGTTTCAACAATTTTAACAATTTAAATATTATTTACAAATTCATTTAATTTACAATTCATTTTCAGCAACATAAAAAAATCACAATATTATTTTATAAATAATAAAATCATGCATTAAACAATACACCACATTAATAATTGTAATATTTAATATATAAAATAATTAAAGGCAAAATCATATTTTCACACAATGCATTTCTGTTATTTAAAATACTTCATCTAAAAGTAAATGTATTTTATTTCCGCCTTTAATAATAGCAATAGAGTCTAGTACCTACCTATAAACATTTTTATATCAGTATAAGAAAAGAGCCATTATAACACTTCAATATTTCAAACATAAAATAATAATATAATTTAAATTATAGGAAAGCTTCTAAGCTGGAAGTCATAGAAAAGCAATTATGAATTCTTGCCATAGAAAGAGAATATTGAACAGAATAAAAGATGTACAATGAAAAACAGAATTATCGCTAAGTTCGAGTGCAATGCTTTATCCAGTACAAGCTATAAACAGTTGATTATGTTATTATATTATTTTATTTTTGTAAATAACGATTATCCCTGTTAACTTATGTAATTCTATGTAAACACGCTACCTTATCATTAGAAATGTTGTGTATCTAGATATATTATGTAAGTGAATGTATTTGTGCGATATATCTCAAAATGTAGCATAACGCTGTCAACTTATTTAAATATTAGTTACATAGAATCTAGCCGTTAACGTCTGGAATTGTTGAGGAGTTCGTTTGATGTAAAATTGTATCTTTAGAAAGATTGAAAAGGGAAATTCCATAGAGAAACATAACTTTAGATTAAATACTTAATAACCTTTTTGGCTTTCTGTAAATGTTCAACAGAGCAAAATCACACTCAACATAACGATTATATTGAATATTTCTGTTAATAACCTCCCCGGCTTTCTGTAAATGTTCAACAGAGCAAAATCACTCTCAACATAACGATTATATTGAATATTTCTGTTAATAACCTCCCCGGCTTTCTGTAAATGTTCAACAGAGCAAAATCACTCTCAACATAACGATTATATCGAATATTTCTGTTAATAACCTCCCCGGCATTCTGTAAATGTTCAATAGAACAAAATCACTCTCAACATAACGATTATATCGAATATTTCTGTTAATAACCTGCCCGACTTTTTGTAAATGTTCAACAGAGCAAAAATCACACTCAACATAATGATTATATCGAATATTTCTGTTAATAACCTCCCCGGCTTTCTGTAATTGTTCAACAGAGCAAAATCACAGTCAACATAACGATTATATCGAATATTTCTGTTAATAACCTCCCCGGCTTTCTGTAAATGTTCAATAGAACAAAATCACTCTCAACATAACGATTATATCGAATATTTCTGTTAATAACCTGCCCGACTTTTTGTAAATGTTCAACAGAGCAAAAATCACACTCAACATAATGATTATATCGAATATTTCTGTTAATAACCTCCCCGGCTTTCTGTAAATGTTCAACAGAGCAAAATCACACTCAACATAATGATTATATCGAATATTTCTGTTAATAACCTCCCCGGCTTTCTGTAATTGTTCAACAGAGCAAAATCACAGTCAACATAACGATTATATCGAATATTTCTGTTAATAACCTCCCCGGCTTTCTGTAAATATTCAACAGAGCAAAATCACACTCATAATGATTATATCGAATATATCTGTTAATAACCTACCCGGCTTTCAGTAAATGCTCAACAGAGCAAAATCACACTCAACATAATGATTATATCGAATATTTCTGTTGCAAAATCATACCACAGCGCCATTTTATCAGTAAAGTAGAATAAATTGTCTTAAAATTTTCATTATAAACAATGATAGTTCTGGTACTTCAACAATAGCATCTGCCTGGTTTCCACATCTCGATAGTTTATGATATAATTATATACTGTAAGTAGTCAGATTGTTTCTGTTACTTTATATTTTGACCTGATAATGTTGTAGGAAATAATAAATAAAACAAATAGGGATTATAATAATTGTAATATTTGAAGGCTCATTCATTGTCTATCGTGCCAAAACGAAATATAATCAATATAAAAATGAAGTTTTGTTTTATTTTATTTTGTGTAAAATATTATATTGTTCCATTCTGTACAGGTTGATAAGACTAGAACAACAAAAAATCATAATTATTGAAGTATTTATGGTAAAACCACTTCAAACGGATTAAAACGAAATATCAATTAGCTGTTCAGCTAAGCAATAATTATTCTTATAATATTGTGGTAACAAAGAAATATTTCTAGATAACAAATTAGAAAAAAACAATAAGAGAAAAATAGTAAATAGGTACCATGGATAAAGAAAAACATCCATGTCCAAAATAAAAGTAAGTAATAAGAAAGAAAATGTTTTCAATAAAATTAATGATATAATGACGTGGATATCAAATACTTTTCTAATAAATTATTTAATACCATTGAGAAGTTAAAGAATTCACAAAGTTCCTGATCGCATTGCATTTTGATGTCCTTGTCTTGCATTGAGAACTGTAATCAAATATCACAATAAAACATAACTTTAATCAAAGTTGCAAGCTCACATTATAGAGATTGTAAGGGAAAGAATCTTCAATAAATAAATTAATAATAATTCACAGTTTAGTAAACAGCGGAAGTCACGCAGGGCAAAGAGCAACAATAAAAACTCGCGGGCTTTGATATTTTGATATTTTTTGACAGGTTTCCTTTTAGTGTTGCTACCTCTATTAATATATTTCCCTCATTTATTTTCCTTATTGAAATTAACTATTTTACGAGAAAACAATGAGAAAAATTTATTATATATTAAAACTATCAATAAAAATCTATCTTAATTAATAAAATATTATAACCAAGTATTTAATTGTTTGGCGCATTTCAATGATACATTGTTGCTTCATCGTTTGTTAGAAAATATGGGTAAACTTAATTATTTTCTACCTGGTTCTGGCAACACAGTTAACTGTCATGGAACGGCTGTCAATAGTGAGTAAATAGCTGGTGAACCTTGTAAAAGCTCCTAAAATAGATTTATATCATGGACGGACAGATTCCGTATCTTCTATCAGAGTCGCCTGATGTCACATCTATAACCAGCTATCCCCTGCAGTGCACACAGCGCATAAAGGTACTTTTCATTATTATGATTCATACAGAGTATTGACCTCGATCCTCCCATCTTCGTCTAGCCCGCTCCCGATGCCGTACTCTTCCCTATTGTCAAAGCGAAATAGAGAAAGCGTGTGTTTTGTAAATTAACATTAATATGTTTATTTTTTATTGTTTATGCTTAATTAATGCATTTTTAAGGGTCTCTCTCACTGTCTACCAAATATTGTAGTAACTTAATAATCTTTCACATGATATTATTGTATTGGTAGACAGATTTGGTAATAAAGAGTATTACGCAGAACTTCTGATTGAACTAGGAATCATTTATATTCCGCCAATAAAGAACTATTTTGTTATATCTTTGGGTAAATATGCATTACTCCGCTCACCGGATAATACAGATTATTTCTTGTCGAAGTTCGATACACGGATAATACGGAGCGTTCCTTTTTTTTGAATAGACAATCAAATATGACATTTGCCGAAAGTACCAACCTTATAAAATAAATTCTTTGAGCTGATTAAAACAATATAATTGTAAAAAAACACTTATAACCTAACCTAGATTTTGAGTTTTCAAGTAGTTTAGCAGCTACGCTAGGTTTGTGTAACCTGGTTTGTGATACAAAAGAAAGTGCCCCCTTTATAGCACCTGCCCGCGTCAAGGCAAGAAAAGCATCCAAGTTTTCAAGTAGTTTATCGGCTACGCTAGGTTTGTGTAACATGTGATACACAAGTGAGTGTATTATTTATAAAAAATAATTAGGTACTCAAATTAAAAACATGTTTTTTTACATCATTTTATTTCCAAAACTCCAGTAAATTAGTGTTTACCTAACACGGCCAGATTTCCAAGCCAGTGTTTCGGACGACGTTACAGTGTCCGAAACTTTAGCTAAAGAAGGAGGTAGCTCAAAACGGCATAACACTCAAAAATACTTTTGGCCCTGAAAATCTTAAATCATGTAAATAGTTGTTTCTTCTGTAGTAATTATTTTAAAAGAAGTGTAATTTCTGTAATATGTGCCTAAAAGTGTGGTGGTCAAGGAAATATTAATCCAAGGTCTGCGATTGAACGCTCAAATTAATTATGAATTTCATGAAGAAATTCAATTATTACTAATTTAATTTAATTAATTACAGTATCATTACATTTGTGGATGAACATGTAATATTTATTTACGGCCGCTGTTCCCAATCCTACTAATCAATTACTAAGCCAAAATTTTGCCTTAGTATTTGATTAGTGCACAACTACGCTTTTTCCAACACACAAGTATCGCTTAAGCATATATCTTAACCTAAGGAAGCTGGACTAGTGGATTAAACTCGTTCCGGCCGCCTCAGTTTTGGACTAGTTCTTAAAAGTGTCAACAGAGTAGAAAAAATACCGCGAACACAATGTATGGTCGATGAAATATCACTTTGACAGAAGACACAGTTTCGCGCTCATTTCACTTCTGTTGTATTGCGTTTATCAATTATCATTTTAATTAATATGGATTGAGAAGTTCGGATGCGTGCGGAGCAGAGACGAAAAACGGTTAATTTATGCGAAAAACTATGTCGTTTTCGAATATTCGCCAAGCCAAGTGTCAAGTCCAGTACCTACGGTCAAGCTGACACTTTATTTTATATACGTTTGTTTAAAAAAATATAAAATGTCAGTTTATGGATAAAAATATTTTAAATAAATTACGTGTATTAATAATAAATCCAACAATTAACTCTATAATATTAATTTAACTTCGAAAGTTCTTACTTTGATGTCATTTTATTGTCTATGAAAGTGGGCGAGGCCAGATAACATAAGATGTTTGGGGACAACATAAATCGAGCGCTACCCTACAAAATGCTTGGCTGATAGCGGCCTCAGATGAATCGATGTAAAAGTTAGAAACAGCGGCCGTTAATGTAAAATCATTGTAACTTTTAATTTAAATGATTATAATATCAGTATTTTGTTTTCATAACTGACTAGTTTGGTTTCCTTCAATAGTATTTTCTTGGTAGGGTCATGTTGTTAACGGGCAGGGTCGTATTTAAGCAAAGGCTACACAAATTATGATATAATTTATAAGCAGCTTCATCAGTTTAGTGTTGACTACCTCATACAAGATGTACTACAAATGGTGCGTACGAGATTGTAAATTGTACCACCACCTCACAAAATATAAGTATTTTTGGAAACACTCCTCATTTGATGGAACTCCTACTACCTCAACATCAAATTTATCCCCTCATGCTAATTTGTTAGGTTTTCGGAACAATTCATATACGTCTCATAGGTTAGAAATATGTTCTAAACCGTATTAGAAAGAGAAAACACCATGCTTTACATTCAAATTTAAAGTTAACCGCAAAAGAAGTAAAAGCGAATTAAGGTAACTTAACCAAAGTTTCAGGTCGCAATTTGTTAATTAAAGAAGTACATTTTTATAAAAGGTGTAGGTGTCTTTCTTTTTTTTCGTTCAAATTTCGTTTCAATCAATAATTTTATTTAGAAAAAATGTAAGGGAGCCATTTTTTGTTGGCATTCAAAATTTTATACTTTATTATTATAAAAATTATATCTTTATTTCGATTTATAAAATTTTAATGCGTATTTTAATTTCTTTCAAAAACAGTTTTTAGTTTACAGATATTTTCAAAAATATTCAATTTATTTGGGTTTTATTGCAGAGCCGAAATATTTATATATAAAAGACAAAATACGGTCCAGGCTTGAGGGGTTATGGGTCTACAGATCCTAAATGCAGCCCTGAATATATGTGTTTGACGATATATTCAGGGCGATACACATGTTCTGAAGTAATTGGTAACAAACAGAAGTGTTGTGTAAATATTGATGGTTGGATGAACACAGGTTTCTCTAATAAAATTCTAAATACTACGGAAATGTTATTGTGATTTATTTTTGTCTTAATATGCCATGTTGTGCTGCCTGCTTCTTCTACCAATGTTTCGGGCAGAATTACAGTATCGATCATCAGGGCATTTTTATTTTTTAATAGTGAACACCTCACAAGAGTCCCAAGTCCCAACTGCTCCCGTCTGGAGCCAGTGAGACTATGGCATCCCCAATTGGGGTATGTTTTGAGGCTGAAGGTAAGCGGGGAAGGGAAGGATATGGGGAAGAGGAAGGTGAGGAAGTACCTGGCTATTCAAATCTAGTCGCTAAACACGGCTAAAGTCATTTCAAGCAATGTTTCAATTCTGAATGGTGGTCTTATACACCAGGGCGATACTGGGAGTATCTTCCACTCTTTATATCTGCCCGAAGCTTTGGCTATAGGGGGTAGTGCAACACGGCATAATAACCCAAAAATAAAGCATGATAATACTTTTGGCCATCAAAGTCTCAAATCATATGAGTACTACGGAAATGTTATTTATGCTGTAAAACTGTTTTTGCATAAATTCAAACTTTTTTCATGACATATAACTACAATTAATATATTTAATAAACTCCGCTTTCCCTTTTTGCGTTCAGACATTTTTTGTATCTTATTCAAAATACTATTAGGCTTTGTTATAATTAAAGAATCTTAATCGTACAACACTGTATTGTTATATTATCACATGTTTAAATAGTTATCATTCTCATTAAGTAATTTATTCAAATACAATCATCGTCCCATGGTTTATCAATATTATTTATGTACATATTTGTACCTATTCAACTCATGAAAAAGACGTAATCACATTTCTTTAAATAATTAAATAAAATTTATCACTTTGAATTATTAATTTAAATAATGATTCAAAACAATAATAACTCGAAAAAACTATGCAAGTTTAATTTAAAAGAAAAACCCACAAAATTCATGGAGCAATTAATTTGAAACATTTGCTGATACCCAACAGAATTATAACCCTTTTAAAATATTACCAATTATTATTTCGGCTACTGGCATTACACCTAGCACTCTCATTAAAAATTTAGGCATATTAGATTTGTCAAAGAATTTATATATAAAAATGCAAAAATCGGTCATTTTAAATACATGTAGGATTACGAAAGATTTTTTAAATATTTATATTGAGGGATCAGTAGAATTTTTCGGTCCAATTAGGAATTCCACCGAGCCGAACCCTCTGATATGAAAATATCTGGAGTCGGTGAACTATATTCCCATTTGGTACTCTGGTAGGTTAACATGTTGTTCTTGTATTGTTTTGTATTAATTATACTTATATAATACACTTGCATAGCGTGGTTTTACTAGATGATCATTTGTGTAAAAGGGTTAAGTTTTTCCTGTGGGGACATAAAGTCTGGTTAGGTAAATTTTACAGCATAAATGTAGATGCTGCCGCATTGTATGTTAATAACCTTTGATATTTTCTGATGCCCATCTTGAATTTAACGTGCCTAATAAAATGGTGGCCAATTTGTGTTCAGGCAAATGCGGGTGGTCATTTGATGTTTTATCAGTCTAAATAGGTCCCTTGAAAGCATAAAATAACTTTGTAAATACACAAGCAATGTTTTATTTCACCAAACAATACAAACTTAAATTAGGTTTAATATTCAGTTCCCAAATAGCATACTTAAAACAATCTTTTCTATAAAATGATATTTTCCTTACAAACGCTTCGTTCCTAAGAATTCCCAGGTTTCAGATGCACCCTACCTAACATCGGGACAAAAGTGCCTATTTGTTTGGCCTTATTCTCTAACTATAGCATCATAATTAATGACAGGTATTGAGGGCAACGAGCAGGCTGACGAACTAGCAAGGAAAGGGGCGTAAGCACCACTTGTGGGATCCGAGCCGGCCGTAAGAGTAGCAGCTTGCCACACAAAATTACATATCGATAAGTGGGTCAAATCCCAGCACTGTAAAGAATGGGAGAGGGCACCCGGAATAAGACAATACAAAGTTCTCATAAAAGGACCAGACCCTAGACGAACCAGGAAACTACTCGATATGGACAGAAATTCGCTGAGAGAACTGGTAGGACTACTAACAGGACGCTGCCATCTCGAGAGACAGAGCAGATATTGGGAGTGCAAAACCCCAATATATGCAGAAAATGTAAAGAGGATGAAGAGACTCCAATTCGCTATGGTGCCAATGTCCTGCTCTGATGAGAACTAGACTCAGATACCTGGGGAGACATACAGTAGAACCAGAAGACGTAGCCACATATCCAATGACAACCCTGGTGAATTTTATTAAAGGGACTGGGTTGTTATTAAAGGATTGAGGTAACATGGGAGATAGCACAATGGGCCTATGGCCT
The DNA here is from genome assembly GCA_951813805.1 of Limnephilus auricula. Lineage (NCBI taxonomy): Eukaryota > Metazoa > Arthropoda > Insecta > Trichoptera > Limnephilidae > Limnephilus > Limnephilus auricula. Next base: position 6,910,951 of record OX638408.1, read on the forward strand.
AAGTGCTCACGGAAACTGCTTGTAAACCGTCTCCGCCTTAAAAAAAAATCATCATAATGAGTGAAAATGTTGATTTTGCGGTGATTTTTTTTTTATAATGCACCCAACAGACAGGGCTTCTACTTCACAGGGCAGTTGCATTTCGTGGCCTACTTCATTTAGAGTTCAATCGGGGATTAATAACAACTCAAAACCAGATAATCACGGGAAAATTCTGTTGATTCTTGCAAAATACTATTCCGTACAAATTTGTATTAACAAAAAATCTCGTAGGTGCTATGCACTCAGGCAGTTAGTAAATTCTCAAGATTTGTACGTTTACCGCTGTTGCGCTACTAGTATGTTTTGTATGAATCTAAGCAATAAGACGGAAGGTTCCTTTAATGCTGATGTTTATAATGCACCTTTGGGATTTAGGATTCATTTCGGACTCGCTCTTGGGCAGTATGAATATCATTCAGATAGGTAGATTTTTTAGCATGGAATTTGAATTGCATGCAGTTTAAATTTTGATCAAATTATGATAAAAGTTTATTTTCTTTATATTTTTTATGGTTCACTGCATACAAATCGACGGCGTATAGTCCAGAGGCATGGCTTTGGACTCACATTCCTAAGATTGCGGGTTTTGATAAATTTTATTTAATTGATTTGTGTTATTTCACAATTAATTAATTAATAATAGTATACTATATTTGCGGCACATTCCAGAGTGGAAGATACTCTCAGTATCTCCCTGGTGTAAGACCACCATTAAGAATTGAAACGTTGCTTGAAATGGCTTTAGTGTTTAGTGAATCTGAATAGCCAGATACTTCCTTACCTTCCTCTTCCCCATCTCCTTCCCTTCCCGCTTACCTTCAGCCTCACAACATACCCCAATTGAGGATGCGATTGTCTCACTGGAACCATTGTCTCATTGGAACCATTGTCTCACTGGAACCATTGTCTCATTGGATGCCATTGTCTCATTGGAACTATTTAAAAAAAATGCACTTTAGGGAAAACTGTTACTACACCAAAGTAACTGGTTTTAACGAGTCTCGCCATTTGTTATTATTTTGATATTTAGTTTGCTAATTGAATATGTATATCTTTTCAGTACACCTGCTTCGATGTATCAAAAGGACTATTGGTATTTGGGGCAACGAGCGGGGGACTCTATGTATTCAACAGAGAACCGTGCTCCTTTGTACAGCTGATTCCCAATAAAGTGAGTAAAAGCATTATGATTTCAGAGCCCATTGTCTTAAAAAGTTTATTTATTTATTTATTTATTTATTTATTGAATCTATATAATAAGGTTTACATTTTTTTTTTTTGGCCTTGCCTGTCTCACTAGGAACTCCTGTGTCGAGACAGACTAGTTTACAAATATTTTCTAATTATAATATGAAGTACATTTTTCAATAAGTTACACAGCAATGATAAATTAGTTTTTTTCTGGAAACAATCTTTGATTCATTTGTGTACTGAAACAACCACTCCATATCAACTGATTCTCTCAATAAAAAAATATCTGTATATCGCTTTCCGACCGGTTCATACGATCGTGAGTTTGATCTGAAAAAAATCCTGACAGAAAATAAATCTGTTTTTGGGAGCGGACCCGGTGTGATCGAACGTGCGGGAGCTGCTTATGTAGGGTACCTTTAAGCGCCCGTGTTTCGAGCAGTAAGTCGCCCAGCCCTATGGGAACATAATTAAGAGCTTTACTAGTGTGGCCCATCAAATTTCAGACATTTTTTGCCAGTCAGAAAGGGATATTCTGTATGTGCACCGAAGCTTAGTAACAGCTAAGACACAAGCTTATTTAGATGGCTTTGTCTACTGGCTGTCGGAATCATGTGACTTGCAGATATCGCCTAACGCCGCCAAATAATCATGGATGACAGATTTGGTCAATATCTTAATGATATAGGGTTTTATAACTGTGATAGATACCCTGATTATCTTAAAGATGTCAGGCCTAGAATCACAAATGAATTAAAGTGTGAAATATCTAAATCTAACATCTTTGTTTCCAGGAGGGCGCCATAACCAACATAAAAATCTCCCCTGACGATAAGCAGGTAGCATTCGCTACGGCCAAGGGGAGCGTGTGCGTATGTGACTGTGGGGATGCCGGCAGTGGTGCGTATGTGCGATCTCCGCTGCTTCAGACCTCCCGCGAGCACCACGGCAACGAGGTCACCGCTATGACCTGGAACAAGACTGGCTCCGAACTGTACATCGGAGATGATACAGGAGCCATATCAGTGCTGCATCTATCTAAGTACATTGTAAGCATTGTTTATTTATGGTCCCATGACAAAACAGAACAGAGACTAAACAGAACATTGAAGAAAGGTTAAGAAAAAAAACATGCATAACCTAATTTAAACTTTTTAATTATTTAATTTCAAATTGTTATTTAATGAGCAGGCAGCATTCCACCTATTTGCTCATTTCTGATTTCACAATAAGTTTCAACAATCGAGATGTTTTAAATTTAAAAATAAGTTAATATATTCTTCTCTCCAAATAAGATCCTACGGAGCTTTTAATTGGTTATTATTATGTATTAGTAGCATCGATGAAATGTTGTGGAAGTTTTTTCCATGCGTTTACTACTCTATTTGCAAGGAAGTGTTTCCTAGGATTGAATTGATTTTTTTTTGTGTCCACGGAGATCACATCTTAGTTGGTGGTGAAGATTTCTTGGATGCCAGGGCTACTACAATGTCCAGATAGAATTTTGGGTGTCCACGGAGATCACATCTTTGTTGGTGGTGAAGATTTCTTGGATGCCAGGGCTACTACAATGTCCAGATAGAATTTTGGGTGTCCACGGAGATCACATCTTTGTTGGTGGTGAAGATTTCTTGGATGCCAGGGCTACCACAATGTCCAGATAGAATTTTGGGTGTCCACGGAGATCACATCTTTGTTGGTGGTGAAGATTTCTTGGATGCCAGGGCCACTTCAATGTCCAGATAGAATTTTGGGTGTCCACGGAGATCTCACCTTTGTTGGTGGTGAAGATTTCTTGGATGCCAGGGCTACTACAATGTCCAGATAGAATTTTGGGTGTCCACGGAGATCTCACCTTTGTTGGTGGTGAAGATTTCTTGGATGCCAGGGCTACTACAATGTCCAGATAGAATTTTGGGTGTCCACGGAGATCACATCTTTGTTGGTGGTGAAGATTTCTTGGATGCCAGGGCTACTACAATGTCCAGATAGAATTTTGGGTGTCGACGGAGATCACATCTTTGTTGGTGGTGAAGATTTCTTGGATGCCAGGGCTACTACAATGTCCAGATAGAATTTTGGGTGTCCACGGAGATCACATCTTTGTTGGTGGGGAAGATTTCTTGAATGCCAGGGCTACTACAATGTCCAGATAGAATTTCGGGTGTCCACGGAAATCACATCTTTGTTGGTGGTGAAGATTTCTTGGATGCCAGGGCTACTACAATGTCCAGATAGAATTTTGGGTGTCGACGGAGATCACATCTTTGTTGGTGGTGAAGATTTCTTGGATGCCAGGGCTACTACAATGTCCAGATAGAATTTTGGGTGTCCACGGAGATCACATCTTTGTTGGTGGTGAAGATTTCTTGGATGCCAGGGCTACTACAATGTCCAGATAGAATTTTGGGTGTCGACAGAGATCACATCTTTGTTAGTGGTGAAGATTTCTTGGATGCCAGGGCTACCACAATGTCCAGATAGAATTTTGGGTGTCCACGGAGATCACATCTTTGTTGGTGGGGAAGATTTCTTGGATGCCAGGGCTACTACAATGTCCAGATAGAATTTTGGGTGTCCACGGAGATCACATGTTTGTTTGTGGTGAAGATTTCTTGGAAGCCAGGGCTACTACAATGTCCAGATAGAATTTTGGGTGTCCACGGAGATCACATCTTTGTTGGTGGGGAAGATTTCTTGGATGCCAGGGCTACTACAATGTCCAGATAGAATTTTGGGTGTCCACGGAGATCACATCTTTGTTGGTGGTGAAGATTTCTTGGATGCCAGGGCTACTACAATGTCCAGATAGAATTTTGGGTGTCCACGGAGATCACATCTTTGTTGGTGGTGAAGATTTCTTGGATGCCAGGGCTACTACAATGTCCAGATAGAATTTTGGGTGTCCACGGAGATCTCACCTTTGTTGGTGGTGAAGATTTCTTGGATGCCAGGGCTACTACAATGTCCAGATAGAATTTTGGGTGTCCACGGAGATCACATCTTTGTTGGTGGTGAAGATTTCTTGGATGCCAGGGCTACTACAATGTCCAGATAGAATTTTGGGTGTCGACGGAGATCACATCTTTGTTGGTAGTGAAGATTTCTTGGATGCCAGGGCTACTACAATGTCCAGATAGAATTTTGGGTGTCCACGGAGATCACATCTTTGTTGGTGGGGAAGATTTCTTGAATGCCAGGGCTACTACAATGTCCAGATAGAATTTCGGGTGTCCACAGAAATCACATCTTTGTTGGTGGTGAAGATTTCTTGGATGCCAGGGCTACTACAATGTCCAGATAGAATTTTGGGTGTCGACGGAGATCACATCTTTGTTGGTGGTGAAGATTTCTTGGATGCCAGGGCTACTACAATGTCCAGATAGAATTTTGGGTGTCCACGGAGATCACATCTTTGTTGGTGGTGAAGATTTCTTGGATGCCAGGGCTACTACAATGTCCAGATAGAATTTTGGGTTTCCACGGAGATCACATCTTTGTTGGTGGGGAAGATTTCTTGGATGCCAGGGCTACTACAATGTCCAGATAGAATTTTGGGTGTCCACGGAGATCACACCTTTGTTGGTGGTGAAGATTTCTTGGATGCCAGGGTTACTACAATGTCCAGTTAGAATTTTGGGTGTCCACGGAGATCACATCTTTGTTGGTGGTGAAGATTTCTTGGATGCCAGGGCTACTACAATGTCCAGATAGAATTTTGGGTGTCCTCGGAGATCACATCTTTGTTGGTGGTGAAGATTTTCATGGATGCCAGGGCTACTACAATGTCCAGATAGAATTTTGGGTGTCCACGGAGATCACATGTTTGTTTGTGGTGAAGATTTCTTGGATGCCAGGGCTACTACAATGTCCAGATAGAATTTTGGGTGTCCACGGAGATCACATCTTTGTTGGGGGTGAAGATTTCTTGGATGCCAGGGCTACTACAATGTCCAGATAGAATTTTGGGTGTCGACAGAGATCACATCTTTGTTAGTGGTGAAGATTTCTTGGATGCCAGGGCTACTACAATGTCCAGATAGAATTTTGGGTGTCCACGGAGATCACATCTTTGTTGGTGGGGAAGATTTCTTGGATGCCAGGGCTACTACAATGTCCAGATAGAATTTTGGGTGTCCACGGAGATCACATGTTTGTTTGTGGTGAAGATTTCTTGGAAGCCAGGGCTACTACAATGTCCAGATAGAATTTTGGGTGTCCACGGAGATCACATCTTTGTTGGTGGGGAAGATTTCTTGGATGCCAGGGCTACTACAATGTCCAGATAGAATTTTGGGTGTCCACGGAGATCACATCTTTGTTGGTGGTGAAGATTTCTTGGATGCCAGGGCTACTACAATGTCCAGATAGAATTTTGGGTGTCCACGGAGATCACATCTTTGTTGGTGGTGAAGATTTCTTGGATGCCAGGGCTACTACAATGTCCAGATAGAATTTTGGGTGTCCACGGAGATCACATCTTTGTTGGTGGTGAAGATTTCTTGGATGCCAGGGCTACTACAATGTCCAGATAGAATTTTGAAAGTCTCAATCAAATCACCCCTTTCTCTTTTATGTTGGTAATCTAAGGGCCAGTTGTTTCGGAAAATGTCACGTATGAATTTCCTTCAAATCGTCATTCACCGAAAAATTGGGTTGTTTCAACCTCCGTCAGAAGAAAGGCCAGTTGTTTTGGAAAATTTCACGCATGAATTTCCTTCAAACTGTCATTCACTGAAAAATTGGGTTGTTTCAACCTCCGTCAGAAGAAATTTCAACAAAAAAATCATTGTAATGTGATGTGAATGTGATCAGAAATGTGAACAGATGTGATGAAAAATATATATTTAGGTAATAGATATTGTAAAATACCATAATTTCTGCATATTTTTTCATTTTGTTTACTACTTATTGTTATAACTGATACATAATTAGTAGTGACTGTTTTCACCCATTTCACTTCTCCAATAACATGCAATGCAGTTGCATGTCAAATTTTTACCTCTGGAAAAAATCAATAAATTTATGTAACTGTTTCAATATTATTTAACTGCCTTTTTTCTTTTTCCAGACAAAAAATGTGTTCCAAACATCAGCATTTTCCCTCATGCACCTCGACTCTCGCATTGTCCAGTTTGATCTGAAGGAAAACATGCTCCTGGTTTCCACACTGACTCGCTGCTTCATCTGCGATACACTCAAAGAACAATACAGACAGATCGGACAGAAACTCAGGGATGGGGAGTTCGGAGGTTGCTTCTTCTATTCATCTAAAGATGATATCCCTCCCATGGAAATTCCAGACACTCCACAGAGGAATGAAAAGGCCTTTGATGCAGTAGAAGATGGAGAACAAATAGAAAACTGTGACAGACTTAATCATATTAAAGTATTTGCTGCGAGACCTGGATCTAGGTTCTGGGAGGTCCAAATCGACGGAACCGTCTCTTGTACCCATCAGTTCAAACAACTTCTAGAGACTCCACCAACTAAAGTTGTCACACTCGAAGATTTCGAACTGCAAAATTTCGATTTTGAAAATAAGGCGGATGAAGTAACGTATTCCGCACAATCACTTAATTTCGCCAAAGTCTTTATGCTGATCAACAAGTTTATATTCACCTATAAAAGAGATGGAATTTATATATTCGATCCAAAGCATCCGTCAGTCGTATTATGGAGTGATAAATATTCCGATATCGTCGATTGTAAGATTGTGGACAGCTTAATTTATCTATGGTTGGGAAATGGGAATATGGTAACACTTTCCTTTAGCACCGTGGAACATTTCCTTCTCAAATGCTTCGTTAATCAAAAGTATAAAGTTTGCGCGCAAGTCTGTGCTTATCACCTCTCCTCCATCATGAATACAATCACTCAGTATAAAAAGATCTACTTGATTTCTGGGTTGGGAGAAAAATTGCAGGATTGTGCCGAGCATGATCTCTTTGATAAAATTTGCCCAGTTTTAGATGAAATCGGTAAAATTAAAAGGAGCAGTGGACAGAAACTGAAGTCTGGTATCTTTGTTGTTGATAATAGTTATCTAGCCAAAGCAGTTTCCCAAGAAGATCACGATTTATTTGATGAAAATAATACCGATTCACAAAGCAAAACCAGTTCGGAAGATACCGATTCCATGCTCTTTCAAATATCCCCTGATGCTATTCAGGCTTTAAAGGGGTTTAGTAATACAGTTTCTGATAAATTTAGCTCTGGAACTAGAACTCTTAAGAAAACATGGGATCATTTAGAAGACAAAATGAAGAAAATCGGTTTAGAAAATACAATTAACGACCCGTTAGATGTTAGAACTGGTATGCATGAAGAACCCGACATAACATTAGAAAATAATAAAAACATCTCTCAAGATTCCGATGATATCATTGTAAAGAAGAACACCCAAGACAACAACCAATTTAAATCTGTTGGGAGAGAATCGCCCCCTAAAGTAGAAAAAATAACCAAAAGTATTTTCCACCATATAAAAGTAAGTGAAATTAACAAACTGGACAATAGTGACACGATATACTCGCTGCTATCAAACATAACCTGTGATATTAAATATATTTATGCCATCATAAAGGAAGTGGAGGAGTACATGATTGCATCGGGAGAGCCTCCTAAGAAATCTGCCTACCACTGTGGGAAGGTGCTCCTGCAGTACGTCAGTAAGACGCCCGACCTTGATGAAACTATCAACTCTGTGATTGAGAATGAAGAGATATGCTCATATTTCCTGCAAGCTTTTATAAATATTAACTCCAGCTTGGAGCATTCTACGAGTTGCGAATGCGGCTACCCTGTTCCCAACTCTTATTCTAGTCAAATGCCGCTTTTCTCCAAACTGATTGATGTCTTCATCGAGAAGCGCTGGAGTTCATCTCACTCGGAGCAGTGCTATGATATCTGTAAACAAGTGCCTTACATGTGGAGAAAGATACTGCTTCTACGTAAGAATGAAGACTTGATAAACATATTGCTTTTGATTCTGCAAATGTTAGATGAGGACTTGCTGTACTCATACTTGCCTCAGTTTACCGTTCTAACTTGGGAGAGAGCCATTAAGTTGCTCAGTACCCTCAGAAACAGTGAATGCCTCAACTGCGGAAGGAAATTCAAGCACACTGACAAGAAAATGATTGAAAACAACATGTTAGGTTGGGATGCTATTGGTTCATTGATAATCAAATCTGTTGGATGTAAAAATGCACCAAAAATACTCAAGTCTTGCGCCAATCTCATACCACTTGGAGAGTTGACAGTCAAATTCTATCACACCTGTATATTTGTGAAGCTCTTTGAGAAGTTTGACAGCACTGTTGCCACTAAGCTGGTGGATGCTATTTACGAAGCCTACAATTTTGAAGATGCAGTAACAGAGGTAATTATTGTATTTTTATTTTTGTAACATAGCTACATAAATTACATTGAGATGAAGATTGCAAAAAAACATTTAATCTTCCTAATTAAAATTAAACTTCCTGTGTTGAAAAAGATAAATGATGTTGGCTATCATTTTGGTTTGCAAAAGAATAGCAATGTGGTACTTTTCCATAATTATTACAACAGGGTACATTGTTGTACTTTAAAACATGAGAACGGATCATTTTTACTACGCATTCTTTTACTCAATGATGATACAAATCATCTAAAAAGACCCTGAGTGATACTTTAAGGTGATTGACAAAAGAATTCATATTCTACTCTTTCGTAGATGGCGCGCGTATAGTATTTTTTACTTATAAACGCTTTTTACAAGTTATGCTTTGAAATACGAAGAAAAATTTATTGTTTGCGCAAGTACACAAGCAATATAAATATGTATCAACGAATAGTTTTGTCAATTAAAAAACTCAAATCTTTCAAGAAAGGCTAACAAACACAATATTTCATCAGTGATTCAATCCAATATTCTATTTGTTAGCCTTTCTTGAAAGATTAGAGTTTTTTAATTGACAAAACTATTTATGAATAATCATATTGCTTGTGTACTTGCACGAACAAAAAAAAATTCTTAATATTTCAAAGCATAACTTATAAAAAGCGTTTATCCACTTGAGCGATTGGTGTCCAGTTTTTGATTTGGCCGTTTGATTTAATTAATATCATTTTTCAAAATATTAAAATGGACACATCATAAACTGTTTGCCGCAGTTTAAAGCTAATGAATCCACCTAGATTTCACCGCTTATCCCATATTTGTGGGTTCGTTAAAGGTGGTCCAATTATGGAACGATATCAATCGCCGAAAAATAAAAGCGGTCTAAATTTGCACCTAAATCGCTCCAGTGGTTATAAGTAAAAATACTATATTTTAGTTAATAAAGATTAAAAATAAAAATGCTAAATGTGCTCCATCTATGAAAGCGTAAAATATGAATTCTTTTGACATTCACCTTAAAGCGGGCGACAAACGCGAAGTTCACATCAAAAAGATAATTATAACACAGTAGCGCTCGCCATGCAATCCCATACAGACCCGCCAGACGTAAAAATATGATGTGCTGTGATCGCGGCTTGAATCTTCCTAATTGGCGTTATTTTTCGTGACCGCTACGATCGCGATATCAGAAAAGTTATGCGACTCCCCCTTCGCCGTAAACAGGAGAGGGGGTCATTTTTAATACACGGAGCATGCACAGAGCTCTCAAGTTGACATATCCAGTACAAAGAAATGATATTCTCTCGACCGCTTCCGATTTCAACTGACCCCTTCTCCTGCCGTAGGAACTAATATTTTATAACATAGTGTGTCGGTAGAAAAGATACTTATAACGCAGTATCTTTTTTATGTGAGCTGTGAGTCTGTCGCTACCTTAATGTAAAAACAAAATTAATTGGAAAACTGATTTGAAACCTCGATCAACCACAGTATTGCATTCCCTTTTCAGCTGACAAAGCATCTTGAGAACTGCCTTCACCACGGTCTACTGCACACAGCCCTGCCCATGGTGGTTGCCTCCAAGTCTCACCACTGGGGTCTGAAGGTGACCCAGGATATCCCGGAGGACTCGGACATCGAATCCAGCTGCGAAACCAAGCTCATCCACCAACCAGACTTGCTAAGAAACCTTATGAATGGACCCAGCACGTCGTCGAGAAAACAACCAAAGTATGAAATCGGCATGAATCTGGAGCAGACCCTGGACTTCCTTGGAGATATTTGTCCGAATAAGAACTGCCATCATTGCTGTCTTCCTCTAGAATCCAGGGTTCTGGTTGCGGATGGAGGTTTGTGGGTTTTCTCATGTGGTCACACCTTCCATGGTGTGTGTTTGACAATACTCAAAATTAAGCTTTGCCCTCTTTGCTACAAAGGCAGATAAGTTTACTAGCTTTTTGTTTATTAATTGTTTTGTTTATTATCAATTGTGTTTCATCTAGTTTTAGATACATAATTTTTCTGGCTGTAAGATTATGTTATATAAAGTAATATGTACATATATAATAAGTTTGCGTTTTGCATAAAATTTCATAAAAGTTTTGTCGAGAGAAAAAGTGGATTCCAAATCTAATATTTCTCAAACTACCTATGATTTTACCTATGAAAACTGTGCTTCTCAACTTCTTTTGTGGCAGCGAACCTGTTAAGTGATGTATTTTCCTCCAAATGCACATACAGTGAAACCCTCTTAAGAAGTATTCCAAGGGACTGGATAAAATACTTCTTAGGCGGGAAAACCTTATAAGTGGGATAAATTTTGGCCATTCAGTATTCAACTGACCGAAAAAACCAAATTTCTTAAGCAGGAAAACTTCTTAAGCGAGAACTTCTTAAGAGGGTTTTACTGTATGTACTAAAACCACTAGATATCGGAAAAATATAACTTTTGAAGGGATATTACTGCAGGCAGATTATCCAAAAAATTATACCCTTGACAGGCTTTGCAGTAAATTATTGTCCCGTAATGTTGAAAAATGTGTCCTTCAGGCTACGTTCATGTATACATATATTTTTTTAAGAATGACAAACATTACTGGGTTACGAAGAACCTAACAATATTTGAAATTCTACCATTACCACCACAGTCAGCGGAAATTGTTGCTTGTGTCGTGATGGAGGACTTAGCCAGTCAAGAAATTGAACATGTGACGCCTAGGTGGGACCAAACGCAATCCAACTCAGCCACTGTATTGGTTGTAAATGGAAACCCCATTGCAAAAAGGACACACAATTTTTCATACTTTTCTTATTTATTCTTTGGTTCAACTATTATTAAAAAATCAAAAAATTAAAGGATAGGGAATCCACTTTTTTGTCAAATGTGAAAAATGATATTCTGATCTCTGTGGCAGGTACATATTCTAAACACAAATTATTAATTAAAAACCTGAGGAAATTAGACTGGTTAAACAATAAACCGGTCAGTGGTTCAGTGGGCATCGCGTTTGGGTCCCACCCAGGCGTTCCGTGTTCGATTCCTCGGCTGGCTAAGTCCTCCACCACAACACAAGCAACATCTTCCGCTTAGTGTGGTGGTAGTAGGAGATTTTCAAATGTTGTTGGGTTATTCGTAACCCGGGAATGTTTGTCTTTCTTTTTAAAAAAAAAAAAAAAAAAATATTCCTGTTGCTTGCTCTCTCGGATGAAATCTAAGACAAAAATTGATGCATTATCATCCTTCCTAATTTTTAGATTATCTCTATCAAATATGTAAATACATATGTAAAACTCTTTGACAAGCTGTACAAACACTTAGCATCTTTATTTTGTATGTTTTAAATGTTTTGATGAAAGTATTATATTATAATTATTATCTGCACATTGTTGTTTTATCTTTAGTTTTATTCTGCACAAACCTAACTATTTTCTTACTTTAAGTAAAACAGCCTTTTTATACCACCGAATACATAAATGCTGAAGAGGCTCTTTGTAATTAATTACAAAATATTATTTATACTAATTTAAGGGCCACAACAGAAGCAATGTCGTATGCCTACGTAATAATATTACAAATTAATGTGCATTTTATTATGTAAGAATATGTAACTTTTATATGTATATGTAACTTTTTAATGTGACAGACTAGAAGATCGAATTAATATAATGTTTAATCTAACCTTACTTAAGAATTGAGTTTAGAATGTCACATTTGATCAAATATTTACTTGTACTCTTAAATTATTGAGCTTGCAACATTATATCCTCCTATAACCACTCGAACGCTTTTTGCCACATTATGGCACTATTTACAGAACCTCGGATTGCTTTCTTGCCAAAATGTGGCAAATTTAATTTTTATTTTATTTTATTAAAACGATTATATAATATATTGTACATTCAAAATATAACAAAATAAATATTCTCTAGATTCTTTTAACTATTTTCAGGTTAAAGATTTAATTATAATTTTTTTATAAATCCTACAAATATGTGATAATAGACAAAAGATAGGGGAATTCATTGGCTACATAGAACTATAATCAGTTTGTATGTCTCCTTATTCAAATTCGGAGGTATGATTTTTTTTAATGTGGGCGGAAAAATTTCCTCTAGCAATCCGAGAAAAAATATTTTAATTGCTCTGTTGCTCCAGTGGATAAATGTAATAAATATGTATTTACAAGTAAATACAACTACAGATATTTATATTATGTAGGTATATACTGTTACATTAACCCCTTGCACTGGAGTAAATCTGCAGACAAGTTTGTTTGTAAACATAAATTATTGTATTGTTTTGAAAACTGTTTCATAATGAAAATCTTTTAAAAATTTTTTTTATTCATTTACTATTTCCATTTATTCTATCATTTCCTACTCCAGAATTGATTTATTTCATTCAATTAATAAACCCATATTTCTCAATAAGTGAAACATTTGATAATAATTATTGTTACCTAAGAATTGTGTGTAAGAGGTTAAAGTTTGTATTAATTCAAAAATGTATACATACATAATTTGCAAAAATAATTGTACTCAATTTACTCAAAGCCCAGTTTTGTATTTTCTATTTATGAGATTATAACAATAAATTGCATCATAATATTTATTCAGGGTGGCCCAAAAGTTGTCCCCCGATGTTCTTTGGCAGTAATTTTTTTCATGAATGAAAAATGTTGGTTCTCCTTTTTGATTATGTTTCTTTTTTTTTACATTAAGTCGAGAAAATAATATCGGCAAAGTGGCCACCGCCAGAATTGATGAACATAAGGGTCTGATTTATGGCATTTTCCATCACTTTTTCCAGAACTTTCGGCAATAGGTTCTCGTATTCTTGACGAATATTCTTTTTGAGGGCTTCAAGATCCTGAGACTCGTGACTTTAAGAAACACCACAAAAAGAAGTCTGGAACGGTTAAATTGGGCGACCTTGCCGGCCAGAAAACGAGAGATCAGGCGACCCATAAATGCGTTTTTTCAAAAAATTTCCGCGTTCTTGTGGATTATAGCGATTCATGTCTTGTTGACGTATATTTTGTATCTGTTTACTTCACAAATGTCAAAGCAGAACTGATGTTTGCCGCCATTTGCAAAAAAATTCCGCAATAGAGTGATGACTTTTGCCACCCTGTAGAATAAAAATAATATATAAAGTCGAACCAGTATGAACATGAATCCTTTCTTTGTAAGCAACAAAGACAGATGATTCACATGCGCTCATTTTAGCGATGACTTACAGTACGGATTCAGCTAGAAACCTATATTTTTTATATCTTAACTTTTCATACATAGGTAGGTATTAATAATGATCTTTAACCACAATTATTCATATTAAATTTCTCAATGCATTCATGAATAGGCCGGAGCGATTTGTACGGAACTTTTTTTTTTAACTGGCATTTTGCAATATAGTGTTAAAAAATGCCTCTGCGTCACACTTTTAATTTCTAAAAAATCTACCGAGGCAAATTATGTTATCAATCAGCAAATAAAATCTTTTCTATTTTTTGTATGAAATTTTCTCTACAAAAACTCTGGTTAACATTATTCACAGCATTTATTTAACAAATTGGCGATTTTCGTAATGCTTTTTGGGTCTGTTTAAAATTTGAAAAAAAAAATTAATTCATTTTCAGCTACTACAACCTTATTAACCTTGTATTTTTCAATCTTAGCACTCTAACTCACTAGAAACTCACAGACCGCCACTGGTTCGGCACGAAGTTCGAATGAGCGTAAAACCATTGATCATGGGTATTTAGCTTTATAAGCGTACAATTATTGTGTTTTAAACTTGTGTGAAATGTTGACGAAGCAATATTTTCATTGTGTTTATTATTTACTAGTCATTATGTCCATATTCTTTGAAATATGGATGGCGTCTATTCTGTTGAATGCCGAGAAACCCGATCATTTTTTTTCAACCCTCATTTCTATTTTTGGATAAAACATACATTTACAACCACAATTAACACCAGTAGTCGTTTACTATCGTAGCTTAGTTATTAATATCTGATAAGGCAAAGCACAACTAAAGAAGTAATGCAAAGTCCCGCATTTTTGGTTTGAAAATTTAATCGCCTAATTTAAATACTACGAGTAGAACACATCGCCTTTGAAATAATCAAGTATTTTTGTGATAAGTCTTTTTAACTACTTGAACTTTGGCATTTTATGGCAAGTTTGCAAAATGTCTTGAGCGATCACTTGCCGTAATGTGCCAAAATTTTTGGTACCTAAATCTAGGTGGATTCATTGGCTTCAAACTGCAGTAAGCAGTTTGTATGTTTCGGTATTAAAATTTTGAGGAATCAGCTCAACTGGCTAAATCAACTTGCCAAATTGAAAACCGTACACCCATCGCTCGAGTGGTTAAGATCCCAGAAAATAACAATTTTTCAGGCCTATAAAAATTTCTTTAAATTTCCTAATTAGAAACTCCTTTTCGGTTATGGTTTTATTGTATAATGTGGCAAATTAAGTTCTTTAGAAAATTATCATAAAACATTTTAATATTTGTGCCTAAACTTTGCAAAATAAAATAAAACTCATTTTTTGGCAGTGTTTTTTCCTGCGTAAATCAAGACAGGCAGCTGGTGTTAAGCAGGAATTTAAACCCTATCGCCATCTACATAAAGAGTGTTATTGTTAGTTGTCTGATTCCAAATGTTACAAGACGCGGAGATCATCTTGACCCATTGGTTCATAACACAATCAAGGCGTGCTGCATTGATCATTTTATGCTCTCTCTCTGTCGGATCTGGCAAATTTAAACACGGAACGTATTGTACTGCATACAAATAGGAGGAAAAAAAATGCAAGCTGAACCACAAATTATGGGAAAGGAACAAAGTAACTACAAGTGGCAATTCGCGCCATTTGCGGTTGCTTCGTTCCTTTCCCGTAATTCGTAGTTCGGCTTGCAGTTTTTTTTCTCCTGATTATACGGAGCATTATACAGTGACATCTATTGAGCAAATTTAAAGTAGAACTTCTCTACGACAACTTTTTTCTTGATTCAAGATATTATTCATTGCACAAATTAAGTTTGCGTAGTCACTCCATTTTAAATACATACATAATTTCTTTCTGCATCAATTAAATTAATTCACACTATCATTTGGTAATTTCTGTTATGTAACAATGTTTGAAGGACCAAAAGAAATTTAGTTTCTTTTATGAGTTGTGATTAAGGAAAAGATAATATAATTATGTTTAAATCGAACTTAACAAATTCGCACACAATTCTTGTTGGCCTTTGTAATGTAATGACACTCAAATATCACACACACTATTTTAAAGAAACTCACGCACCACCGACATTAGTAATTTTAATTAATGATTTGTGTACAACAGATTTTTCCTTATAAACCAATTGTTAAACCAATGTAGTTAACTGTGTGTGGAATACCTCTTTTATGTCAGTTGTACAGCTTGTGTGTCTTGCCTTTCTGTTTTGATTAAGAAAATTAGTGATAGGGACAGTCACAAAGCTCACTTCAAAATAAACTGTATTATAAAGTACCTTTTCTACCGACACACTACGTTATAAAAGATTTCTTCCTACAGCAGGAGAGGGGGTCAGTTGAATTCGGAAGCGGCTGAGGGAATATCATTTCTTCATACTGGATATGTCAACTTGACGGCTGTTGAAAAATGAACCCCTCTCCTCTTTACGGCGGAGGGGGTCGCACAACTTTTCTGATAACGCGCTTCTAGCGGTTACGGAGCATAATAATAAATAGTGAAGACTCAAACCGCGCTTATAACACATCATCTTTTTACGTCTGGCGGGTCTGTATGGGATTCTATGGCGAGCGCTATTGTGTTATAAAGTTTATTTTGATGTGAGCTTCACATTTGTCGCCCCTTTAATGATTATTTTTAATACTTCATGATATTTTTTACAGAGTAATTGTGTTTGTATTATTTTTTTTATATAAAGCAATCTTGTTTGACAGCACCAAATGTATCTATTAAATAATGTATAAACTTTTGTATAAAATGTACTCAATCTAAATAAGTTTAGCTAGAAGAGAAACTGAAATGTCAGGGTATTTTCGTAAAGTTTTTCTTTTGTATTAGTATTTAATAGAATATAATAATGTAGCTACATGAATGAAAATATATTTTTTTCAGTTTGTGAGCAGTTGTTTTATTTCTCCCGATACCATAAAAATAAATTCCCATAAACAGTTTATCAGATTTGTGACATTTCATCATCCTCTTTGATTTATCTTTAGGATAGCGTATAGTATGGGTCGGCAACCAGCGGCCCATGGGCCGCATGATGCCCGCGAGGCATCTTGGTGCGGCCCGCAAGATTCTCGCCTCAACGCACGGACTTCGACGGACACAACGTACATAACAACGGAGTGAAAGGGAGGGGAGGGATATCGAACGGGGAGCGGGGGAAAGGCAAATTGTAAGAAAGAAATAGAAGAAGCTGGGATAAATTTTGTTTGGCAAAATACTAAAATGAAAAGTGCATTAATTTAACTTTAAACTTTAACTTCAAACTGAGTTTAAGAACCGGTTTGCTGATTTCAAAAATATCTCACGTAAAATGTAGATTTTTCAAAAAACCCCTTCGCCGTGGATGTCGATAATGTACCAAGCGATTTGAAAATCAACCTGCTAGATTTGTGAAGTGATAAAATGCTTAAAATGGCTTTAAAGAAAAAAATTATTTGGTAGATTTCTATGAGAGTTTGCCTTCTGATAACTACAAGGAGTTTAAAAGGTTTGCACAGCAAATAATTACCGTGTTTGGCAGTACATATACATATTTGGAAGCAAACTTTTTCAATTCAGAATTATCAAAAAAAAACAAACACTGTTCTCGGTAATCGGATTCACATTTAAACGCAATACTAAGCATCTCTTCTTCAAAAATTCCAACTAATAAACTTGCAAGTCAAATATAACCACAATAAATCTCATTGATTTTATTTATTTATTGTTTTTATGTTTAATTTGTAGAACTCATTTATTTATTTTTTATATTTAATTGAAATTTAAATTTAATAATGTTATTATTTTATTGGTTTATTTTTGTACAGACAGTTTGAAATGGCCTTGTAAGCCGAAACAGCTGTCACAATATTAAGAACTAGAACACTTGCAGAACTTAAAAATAACATTATTAAATTTAAAAAAAAACTCATTGATTTTATTAACTATAATAAATGTCATAAAAATATACGAGGTTTGTTAAAAAAATAAGGTGACTTTTTGTTTTTCTCAAAAAATATTTATTCATCAATATCTATTTTGTCCCTTTCAAAGTAGGTAATCCCCCTCAGATATAATACACTTGTGCCAGCGCTTTTTTCAATCCTCAAAGCTTTCTGATGAGCTCATTTTGGTATGGTATATTTTGAGCTCTTTCAGTGATGCTATCTTTATGTCCTAAATCATGGCAAAACTTCGTCCTGTCATGGGTCTTTTCAGTTTTGGGAACAGGAAAAAGTTGCAGGAGGCCGTGGACTCGCCAAATACCACAGTCAACATTTTGAAGGCGTTATAGCTTTTAATTTTACTTAAATGAAACAAATAACTTTGTACCAACCGCTATTATATAATCACAATTACATACATGTTTCGAAGCCGATGGTTTCTTAATACCTCAGGTCCGGGGCATACGTCATTCCTATGTCTACCTATGTTAAATTGTTGTGAAAACAAGCATGTGCCCAAGTGGTTAATATAGGTCTTATATTTTCTTATATTTTTAATTAATTAATCACCTCTCTCTATAATATTTTTGTCCATAGTTCTTTTTAGTCTATACTTGTTTGTTTCTTTTGTTTTTTATTGTTATTACTGCTCTGACGAAGAAACCATCGGTTTCGAAACATGTAGGTAATTGTGATTATAGAATAGTGGTTGATACAAATTTATTTGTTTCATTTCATTAAAAATGTGATTTTGCGATGTTAGAAGATTTAATTTTACTGTTTACACAAAATTTAATAGAGATTCTTTGATCTTTTTTTTCAATAGCAAAAATCGACAAACACACCAAAACACACCTAACCTTTATAACTGCCAAAAAACAAACTAAAAATGCAATATGGCTGATAATGTCAACATATATTGGGGAACTTCATTATTTATTTTTTGAATATCAAATGTACGTAACCCGAGAAATTTGAAAAGTCACCTTTTTTAACAAATCTCGTACAATACGCGTTTAATTTGCAAAATAGGTAGGTAGTAAGGTATACTGTAATGACATGTGACCCAAGTGCGGCCCGCACTAATCCCCACGTAAAATATTTGGCCGCTTTACAGCAAAAGGTTGCCTACCCATGGCATATAGTAATAAATAAACTAATAAGTACTCGCAAAAACAAAAAAGGTAGAAAACTCAGCTAACTTATCTGATATATAGCCAACATTCATAGTTTCGAGTACCGAACAGTAAACATGGACTTTATAAAAAAATAAATCGAAAATATGCATTATCTTACGGACAAGCTATCAAGAGGATGATCAAATAATCCCATTTTTACCCTCACCCAAGATAACTCATATATGTAGCGGGGGTGCCCGGGTTCACGGGGCGAAGATTTTCTAGGTCTTGGCATAGGATGCGTCTGCTGGGTTCAGCAGTACTTGCAGAGGCTGGTTGAGGGAGACCTTTTTACCTCTCCAGCAAGACTCTATCGACCCATCACCTTACATTGCAGTAGGAGCGATGAATTCAAACTTACGTCACTCCTGGACGCACTCACCCCCAGATACCTACCAACCCCTCATACATTTTCCTTCCAAGAACTTCTTCTCCTTCCTTTCCTTAAAAAACCCTCCACACGGTATTCCCAAAGAAGAAATAGGCATTCTAGTACCGCACAGTAAAAATGGACTTTATAAATAAATAAATCGAAAATACGCATTATCTTACGGACAAGCTATCAAGAGGATGATGAAATAATCCAATTTTTATCCTCACCCAAGATAACTCATATATGTATGTATAACAAAATTATACTGTGAATTAGCGGGGGTGCCCGGGTTCACGGGGCGAAGATTTTCTAGGTCTTGGCATAGGATGCGTCTGCTGTGTTCAGCAGGACTCGCAGAGGCTGGTTAAGGGAGATCTTTTTACCTCTCCAGCAAGACTATCGACCCATCACCTTACATTGCAGGAGGAGCGATGAATTCAAACTTACGTCACTCCTGGACGCATTCACTCCCACATACCTATCAATCCCTCATACTTTTTCTTTCCCAGAACTTCTTTTCCTTCCTTTCTTTAAAAAACCCTCCACGGCATCCCCAAAATGAAATAGGCCCTGACGGAAATTATTTTCCTCAGGGTCTCCTGTGTGAGCTAATGTAAATAAAGTAAAACAAAGTCGGAGTTCGGTAATTGAACATATAAATTCTGGGTATATTATGTTGGCACATAATCATGCAATGGTAAGCAAAATCTATGTGAATATTCAAATTCCATAATATTTACGGACCATGGGACAACAGGAGCACAAGAGCTTGAAGAGGTAACAATTTTAAAAATACGCCTGGCTTATTTCATTCATGCAATCCACTCAACTCTGTTTCTAGGCACATTGCAGAATCTTTTTTTACGGGCGTTCTATGTGCGACATCCAAACATAAAATTTTTTCACCAGACTTTATGTCCGGGTTAAATTTTTCCCACAGGAAATACTTAACCCTTTCACACACTTTTCCACAAACAATCATTTAGTAAATCCACGCTATGCAAGTGTATTATATAAGTTTAATTAATACAAAACAATACAAGAACAACATGTTAACCTATCAGAGTACCAAACGGGAAAATAATTTATATAACGGGATATTTTCAAATCAGAGGGTTCGGCTCGGTGGAACTCCTAATTGGGCCGATAAATCCTACCGATCCCTCAAGATAAATATTTAAAAAATCTTTCGTAATCCTACATGTATTTAAAATGACTGATTTTTGCATTTTTATACATAAATTCTTTTACAGATCTAATACGATATTTTAATAATAATTTTTAATGAGTGATGTAGTTATAATGCCAGTAGCCGAAATTATAATTGGTAATATTTTTATAGTCTGAGAAAGTCAAATTCTTTTAATCTCATTTCCTAAATCTGTATATTTTCTTATTTTTTCAGAAACAGATTTTTCAATATTACAGGAATTTGGAAAAGTTACATCAATGATATAAGTTATTTTTTTTAAATTTTCACATATAAAACTATATCGGGTCTATTACGACTAATTGTACTGTCTGTTAGTATAGTTATGTCATAATATATTTTATAAAAATACATATTCCTCAATCAGCGTAACTGTTTTAAATTTTTATTTTGGTTTTGGCGCTAAATGCATATCACAAAAGAAGGAGTGTTTACAAATAGAAATTATTATAATTTTTATCAAAATACAACACATAAACGAATATTTATGGTAATCTTCCAGGAGCAAAAGAGGCCTCAGAGGCCCTAGCACGCTTGCTCTATAACGATCGATAGGATAACTATCGGTAACTTCTCGTCGTTCTCTACGACAACTGCAGATCGCAAACGAATAGGTGACAGTTCACAATGACTAAGTGTCCTTAATATATTCGATATCAATTGTCGTTTGTACGTTTGAGATCTGCAGTTATCCTAGGGAACGATATGAAGTTACCGACAATCGGTCGGTAACTTCATATCGAGCGACCGTGCTAGCACACAGGTGTGCTAGCATGGTCCTTCATAGAAGTTACCGACCGATTTTCGGTAACTTCTCATCGTTCCCTAGGACAACTGCAGATCGCTCACGTACAAACGACAGTTGATACCGAATATATTAAGGACACTTAGTCATTGTGAACTGTCAAATCGATTGTTGATACCGAATATATTAAGGACACTTAGTCATTGTGAACTGTCACCTATTCGTTTGCAATCTGCAGTTGTCCTAGGGAACAATGAGAAGTTACCGAAAATCGGTCGGTAACTTCATATCGATCGGCTATGCTAGCACCCCAGGAGCACAGAAGGCCGAATTTGTAAATTTAAACATTACTGGGACCACCGTACGGAAGACGTAAATAAGTGCAAAACGTAGGTACCAGAAGCGTAAAATGCAGAAGTGGTAAACAAAATACAAATAATTATACAAAAAAATCCACTCTTCACGTAACATTATGTTAAATTTTAATTGTGTTTGAATAATTTCCAGTACATAACAAGTAATAATTCCCTCGTGCATTTTTCTATGTAAAAACAGATGGTAAGTATAAGGACTAAATGGTTGCCCTATGAGTGATGACAATACATCATCGATAGTCCGTTTAATCTTGAGTTATTGGCGATCAATAAAACATTATTTAATTGAACCGTTCAAGGATAAATGCGTTTAATTTACATTGAGTGGTGGTTGCAAGATCCGCGATAGTGTTTATGTCATCTTTATGATCATTGCATGTTTTATTATATTAGATCTTATCCGCACTGTTGGAAAATGCCCTCCGTATCATCGCTTTGATGAGTAAACTGATTTTATAAATTGTAACAATTGATTTCAAAATCCTTCAGTTTCGTTTCATGCCAATTACAAATAATTGTGCACGGAGAAAAAGGTTATTCGAAAAAAACGATCATTTTAATAGTAGATAAAAACGGGACTGAAGTTCTTAAGAACAAATTAACAGGGTTTCAATGTTTATTGGCGGGAACATGTAAGAATAATTTGTTGGTATAAGAAATTTCGTACGTAAGCCAACAAATTATTCTTACGTTTTTCCGCCAATAAACATCGAAACACTGTTAATTTGTTGGTAAGAACTTCAGTCCCGTTTTTAACCGTTTTTACTATTAAAATGATCGTTTTTTCGAATAACATTTTTCTCCGTGTGTAATTTAATATAATTATAAAATTAGAATGTGTTTAATAATAATAATAATATTTGGTTAATTTATATAGCGCCGTTTTCGTAAAAAATCACCTCACGGGCGCTTGTTTGGAGAATACAGATAAACGATAAAGTACCTACGTATAATATAATTCAAAATTGTAACTGATTTGTCCCTAAGAGATGGTAGCACAAGAAGATCACTAAATTATTATCGCTAAACATCTGGGAAAACAGGTAGCCAATCTTTCTGCTTTTTTGTTGTTGTTTGTGCAATTTCAAATCCCCCACTAACAGATAATTTTATGAGGGTTATACAAGTATAAATTTTTTTTTTTTTTTTTTTTTTTTTTTTTCACCAGATTTACAGGAACGGGTTTAGTTTTTCCCATAGGAAAAACTAAACCCTTTCATACACTTTTCCATATAAATGATTATCTAGTAAATCCACGTTATGCAAGTGTATTATATAAGTATAATTAATACAAAACAATACAAGAACAACACGTTAATCTACCAAACTATTAAATGGGAATATAATTCACCGTCTCCAGATATTTTCATATCAGAGGGTTCGGCTCTGTGGAATTCCTAATTTGACCGATAAATCCTACTGATCCCTCAATATAAATATTTAAAAAATCTTTCGTAATTCTACATGTATTTAAAATGACTGATTTTTGCATTTTTATATACAAATTCTTTGACAAATCTAATATGCCTACATTTTTAATAAGAGAGCTAGGTATAATGCCAGTAGCCGAAATAACAAAAGGTAATATTTTTATAGTCTGAGAATGCCAAATTCTTTTAATTTCATTTCCTAAATCTGTATACTTTCTTATTTTTTCAGAAACAGATTTTTGAATATTACAGGAATTTGGAATAGCTACATCAATAATATAAGTTATTTTTTTAATTTTGTCATGTAAAACTATATCAGGTCTATTATGACCAATTGGTCTGTCTGTTAGTATAGTTTTATCATAGTAAATTTTAAAGAAATTATTTTCTAAAAATGAATTTGGTTCGTATTCATAATATGGTACTATATTATGAAAGTCAATCAAGTTATGTTTAATTACCAAACTTTGGTGAATTATTTTTAAAACCTGATTGTGCCTAAATGTATACTCAGACGGCGCTAATATAGAACATCCTGATATAATGTGTTCTATAGTTTCCTATATATCATTTTTCCTATATATCCTATATATCATAATATCATTTTAATTAAAGTCGTAATTATGTGGTACCTTCTTTATTACCCTTGAAAAAACATATTAACAATTTTTAAGACATATAAATTATAAACTTAATGATCTATTGAAAACATGAACAACTGTCCAATGAAAAATCTTAACTCACTTAGAGTTATACCGAGCATATCAATATTGAACGGTAAATAAATAAATAGATAACCTTCAATAATAATAATAATAATTGGATAATTTGTATAGCGCCGTTTTTGTGAGAAATCAACTCAAGGGCGCTTCAAAATACATACTTATCACCGCCGCGTGTCCCGAGCGTCGCTTCGCGTCGGCGTCGTCGGTGTCCGCAGGACCGTGAAGAGTGGAGGAGCTTTTTTCAAATGTACATATCTGGCTTTCACCCTTCATGGGGGTCATCATATCAAATTATAAAAAGTTGTATAATGGAGGGGGGGAATTTTTTTAAGGCTTGATGGAATAGAGGATATTTGTTTATACAGGGAACATCAATTTTTAAAAAAATGAGATAACATAACAATTTCAAATCTCATTCGAATAAGGGGGGAGCCTTTTCCACCTTAGAAATAAATTGGAATGGGAAAATAATTATATTATGAGGTAATATAATTAATTACACGGGATTAAAGGTACATTTCCATAAAATTTAAATTAGCATCCATGGTTTACAAAGCTTGAATAATAAAAAATACTAATAGACAGGAAATTAATAAATCTTTAATTTTCATTGGATTAACGTTTTAATAACCTGTGAAGGTTGTACCCATTAAATTAATTTATTATTCAAAACAAACTAATTCTAATTAATCTAAACCAAACATTAAAAACCAACAATACACAGAAAAATGAAAAGGTATCGGTCACAACTAGGTTTCGAAGGCAGAATCTCTCTTCTTGCTTGACTAATGTTGTTAATTCTGAATTTCAAATATAAGCTCGACAAAAATGCATAAAAAAATGTAGGTTCCATTTGGGAGGCGGGAATGGGTACCCCGGGAAAGATTTATTGGATAAACAACACCTCTGCCATAGGTCACCCCAAGTGGTTCGCTACGTTTGGTGACTAAGCAGGGGTGCCCGGGTTCATGGGGTAAGGTTTATCTAGGTCTTGGAAGCGGATGATCTAGACACACTGAACCCCAGATTCCTACCCAACCCTCATACCCTTTTCCTTCCCAGAACTTCCTCTCCATCCTTTCCTTAAAAATACCCCCCACACAGCATCCCCAAAGATGACAAAAGCCCTGAGGAAAACAATTTTCCTCAGGGCCTCCTGAGTGGACCTAATGTAAAAAAAAGGTCGCAATGGCCGGGTTGGTTAAAGTGCTGTATCCCGGTAAGACAAGAAATTCTGGGTTCGAATCCCTGTTGCGACCATTACCTTTTTATTTCTCCGTGTCTTAGTCGGTTTAATGTTATCTAAAGTTATTCCAATAAAAAATAAAGATTTCTTCATTTCCTGTTTTTTCCTGATTTGTTCTGTTTAATATTTCATTCAGTTTTATTATTATCTTCTTATTCAATTAATTAATCTTTGTCTAATCAGGAAAACACTACAAAACAATCATCATTATTGAATGATGACTCAAAAATAAGTATTATGAATTAAGTTGAAATTCTTCCATTACAACCTTCATTTCTACTTAGTTCTTCTCGTCTACCGTACTGGGAAAATATACAATCCTTTTAGAAGATCACGCCAAGGGCATAACTTCAGGATCAGGATGTCTAAGCCCATATCAATTACATCTTCTCATGGTGAGGTTTTTTAATTGGTGACAGGAGATTGCCTATACGCAATCCCAATACCAATTTCGGAGACCGAGCTTTTGCAGTAGCAGGCCCACTAGCTTGGAACAAACTGCCTTCATATTTGCGAAAAATCGACAGCACACCTGAGTTCAGATCAAAACTAAAGACTCACCTTTTCAAATTATCCT
Source organism: Limnephilus auricula (assembly GCA_951813805.1). Taxonomy (NCBI): domain Eukaryota; kingdom Metazoa; phylum Arthropoda; class Insecta; order Trichoptera; family Limnephilidae; genus Limnephilus; species Limnephilus auricula. The sequence goes on from OX638408.1 coordinate 6,936,608, forward strand.
ATCCGCCATAATAACATCTCTCTTCCGTAATATTTCACTACTTAGTCCATTCGATTTTCGTTGATCGACTTATCTCTCTTAGACCACACTTTAACCACAATTTGACCACACTTTAACCACACTTTGACCATACTTTGACCGCACCGTGACTACACTTTGACCACACTGAAACTTTTTTTTTTTTTTTGTAATATTTTTCATAATTTGTCACTGACAGCACGAGCAGTAGGTAAACATTACAATAATTGAAGAAATAACAATATGTGTGTTTGTTAATGTAATTAGTATGTTAGTCAAAAATATTTAGGTTCAAGATAGCTGTAAGTCATAGTACTAGTAAAGCAATATTGTGTAAATACCCACTCGGTCTTAAAAATAAGTGTAGTTTTTTAATAATAATAATAATAATAATTGGATGACTTGTATAGCGCCGTTTTTGTGAAAAATCACCTCAAGGGCGCTGTACAATTTTCGATAATTTCTACAATCTTACTTCTAACTACACACTAGAAAATATAAAAAACCTATGGCTAAAACAATGGATGCAAATCCACCGGTTCTTTGATCAGCGATACAAAACTATATGTACAATGCATCTGAACAACCAGCGCGGTGCTGCCCAAAAATGTAAATGTACATGTATTTTTTTATTTTTATTTTATTTATTTATTTTTTTTTTTTATTTTTTTTTTATTATTATATTATTATATTAGTTGTAAGTCATTAGCTATAAATCTATGTTATAAGCCATTTGTAGTATACATATAGGTTAAATGTATAAATGAATTTGTAAAGCACCCATGAGGTGATTTTCTCACGAAAATGGTGCTATAAAAATCATCCAAATATTATTATTATTGCAAATTGTGGGAAACGTAGAAATAAGCCATAAACATGACTGATATTCTAAAGTAAAAGTATGCAATTTAAAATTAGTCGGGTACGATGGTAAATAGAACCGAAACCTTGAACTGAAGAAGTGAATTGTTTTGATTTCTTTGATCTTTTCTGCGTAACTAGACCTTCGAACGATATGCAATAATAATCTTTTGATTGTACCTTCAAAATCGCCTTTTAAATCCGACAAAGATAATAACCGTCATTAAGTACATCTGGTGGTTGCAAAGTGATGTTTTTAATGCACTAGGCAGTAGCGCAGTAGCTATAAGGCACCAAATGATGCTGATCTTTCAGAATACCAGAGATGGGCATCTAAATATGTATTAATATTGTGGCATTATAAATGAGATAAGCTCAGTCGCGTTTGGAATCGTATCTAAAGATCTCGTATTGTTTCTACAATGCATATTTCTTTTAGTCAGCAAACTACTCATTTATCCACTGGAGCGACCACGCGAAATAAATAAATTTGCCTCGATTGCTCGAGATTTCCAGATGATCATTTTTAAAATTTTTCGCCAACATTTAATAAAATCATATCTTCGAATTTTAACATAAAGACATAAAACTTATTAAAATGCTTTATAGCCAATGAATTAACCTCTATTATATCGTTTATCTCATATTTGTAGGATGTATAAAAAAATATAAAAAAATCGTAAAGTTTATAACCGCGCGGTTCCTGCGTGTTTGATACTTTGAATCTGCCGTCAGAGGTACTTATTCGAGTCAATATAGAATATTTTCGATTTCTGTATCTTCTCTGCGGTATACTTGATAATGAAAGGTACATATCTTTGAAGAAGAGACTTAATTTTAACCGTAAAAAGGCTGATCATAAATTTTGCGCCAAAAAAATATTTAAAAAACTATTTTTAACATCGTTCTAAAATCATCTACGAAGTTCGAATTTGCAACATCTTCGGCTATAATAGATAAAGCATTTCAATAGCTTCGTTTTAAGACCAAAATAACAAACGTGAAAGCTACAAATATTTTTTAAATATTTTTTTGCCGAATCAAGAGATAATTTGGCTTTTAAAAGCCGTAAAGCAATCTTAGACATTTAAAAAGGCGCATAAATAAGCCAAAAATCGCTCCAGTGGATAAAAAAGGTCTCTTGGAGACACGATGTTCAATTACTATACAATTTATTATATTTTACAATTAATATGTGTGCGACAAACAGCTACCACAAACACGTATACAAGACCATTGTCTAAAAAAACATTTCATCTTGAGTTTTTTAATAACAATTAAGTAGAGTTAAAGTTTTCTGCCAAAAATGATAAAGGTAATCGATTTAACGGTTTTGGCCAGTTCAAACGTGTTAGATTTCCTCTTTTTTTTTAAATTATAGAATGTTTTTATTGAACACGACTTAGTGTGTTCTGCCACTTTACAGAGCGTAGGTACACAACTTTATAAAACTGAATTATTAAATTAAAAAGTCTAATTTATGCCTTTTTTTCCTCGTGTTTTCTTTTTTTCTGTTTTTTTTTGCATGCCCTCGCACTTATCACTTATTAAAAATACGACAGTTACTGATATTTTGTTTTTATGTGCTATAAATGTGTCCCATTTTATTTTAAGATTTGTATATGTTTAATTTAAGCACTGTGTGTTGACCATATTACACTTAAATACTCATTTACGTAAGATTCTGGAGTAGTCGTAAATATGTCAGAATAAAAATTAATTTCCAATGCAACATCCATAAAAAAAGAGAAATACATTTAAAAGGTCAATTTTCATGCATTTAGAGGACACGTACAGTTACTTAAAGAGTTCAAAACCTTCACCCCTGCCTTATAGTAATAAAATTATCAATATTATCGTTTTCGTTATCATTTTTTGCAATAAATAGAGATAATGGTACACGGAGAAAAATGTTATTAAAAAATACGATCATTTTATTCGTAAAAACGGTTACAAACGGGACTAAATTCATACGAACACATTAAAAGTGTTTCAATGTTTATTGGCGGGAAAATGTAAGAATAATTTGTTATTTTATTTAAAAGACAAAATAACTTTGTTTACATCACTTTAATTTATACACAATCTACATGTTTCGTGAAGGAACAAAATGTATTTGTCTTTTAATTAAAATAAATAATGACATCACAAAGTGAAAACCTTTCCGAAGAAGTTTTCTTCGAGAAATTAATAATTTGTTGGTATACGTACGAAATTACGTATACCAACGAATTATTCTCCTATATTCCCGCCAATAATCATTGAAACCCTGGTAATTTTGTGTAAGAACTTCAGTCCCGTTTTTAACCGTTTTTAAGAATAAAATTATCGTATTTTAGAATAACATTTTTCTCCGTGTATCCTTACTAGATGTGTGATTATTATTTTTACTGATATTTTTACGACTGTGCCAACGATTTCAATTACACATTAAAATTTAATTATTTGAATAATAAGAAGTTGAAGCTGAAATATGTATTTTTTTTTCTTCATTAATATTTAAAATCTGCTAAACTACTCGTACTTTACGGTTTGTCAGTTGAATACAATTAAAATACATTTCCACAAGTTATCAAGATGGTTGTAATATGATGTGTACTTTAATAGGTAGGTACTTAATAAAGGAGGTATAAAAAATATGTCAAGATTGACATATTCCGTTTTTTCAATGACAGGGCCGGAATTTCAGTTGCTTTTATGCCCGGCTTGAGAAGAAGAAATACTGACAAGATAAGCCCTGCTGACTGTTTTATGTGAACACCCACATAGTCCCAACTGCTCCAAACCGCCTGGAACCAATGAGCCACCTCACAGAAAGTATTACCCCTCGACCGCGGAGGCCGTCAAATGATATATGACTGATAAAATAATAACTGAAATACCAACCCTTGGTTCGGAATTTCAGTATACTAAAGGAACGTTAAATATGGTTAGATTTTTTAATACACTTCTTGCGCTAATGCCTTCTTCTGACTGGGAGAGTATTTTAGTCGAGTAGCTAATATTTTAGTAACTAAACGTGTCCGAACACCACAATTTTAATAGAGTAGGCTAGTCAGCTCTTTAGTAGATTGAGTCGATTTGGTTTTATTTTTTCGGCGAGTAGAGTCCTCCTCCACTGTCCCTGCGCGCTGACATGCGCAGTTCATTCGTAGACGCAGACCCGCGCAATAATATATCGTCCCGTTAGAGCGAAAATACTACTCTAAAATTCTTTATTTTTGCGGCTATTAATCCATTTTCATGGCTTGAGTTTATTTATTTTCATCTCACTAATTTATTCTTCCACCTCTTCTAAAATAAGCATTACAATTAGCTTAATTAGCGTATTTACTTTATTGCGTTGCAGCCCGTCTGAATGAACTCTACTTGACAGCAAGTGCGAGCACTTTTTGATGAGTCAAGTAGCGAGTTACTCGCCATTCGACTTCCTACTTTTCAGGTAAGAACAATACAATACATACCCGCGATACACAATTAGCGAAGCTAGCAGTCCACAATGGAGTGCTTGTACCCACCCTGATGTATGGCAGTGAGGCATGGAACTGGCAGAGGAAGGATGAAAGTAGACTGAATGTTGTTGAAATGAGATCCCTGAGGCGTATGTGTGGTAAAACCATGTATGATCGTGTGAGAAATGTGGAGATACGAAAATAATGCAAGGCTGATGTACACGTAATGAGTAAAATTAAGAAAGGAACCCTCAGATGGTTTGGGCATGTAGAGCGAATGAACGAAGAAAGGAGCGTATGGAGAATATATGATGCAAGTGTGAATGGTATAAGAAGTAGGGGACGTCCGAGGAAGACATGGCACGATCAAGTGAATCAGATACTTGAGTCGGGCCATGTCAAGAGTCAGAAAAATAGAAGAGTATGTATGAGACGATGTATGAATGTGAATGAGGCAAAGAGTGTGTGCCAAGACCGAGGTGTTTGGCGGTCCGTCCTCTCTGCCTACCCCTGCGGGGAAACGGCGTGATGGTTAGTTAGTTAGTTAATACGGAATATTCACATTTTTATGCAACTGTATATAATCCATGTACTCGTATCATGGCCACCCCTTATGTCACAATATTTAAATATTGATCTAAACGAAAAATTTCTTTTGTTTGCTGAGCGTGGTAGGTCAAATAAAATAGTGATCTATTCAAATCAAAAGTGAAACCTTAGATATATACTTGTATCCAGGTGTTAATTGAGAAGTAAGGATAATGATATAAGACAACGTCTAAAATATTTGCATCGTTTATTATTTCATAATTCTAACTTTAGCTCAACATTTCCAACACTGTGAAACTTATTGAGGTGTATGTTTATACCACACACAGATTTCATAAGAGAATGACGTATGTCTTATGAAAAGGCAACGTGATATTTAGTAGGGTGACCAGAGGCCCCAGCACACTTGCTCGATAACGATCGATAAGATATCCATCGGTAACTTCTCATCGTTCCCTAGGACAACTGCACATCGCTAACGTACAAACAACAGTTGATGTCGAATATGTTAAGGACACTTAGTCATTGTGAACTGTCACTTATTCGTTGGCGATCTGTAGTCATGCTAGGGAACGATGATAAGTTACCGATAGTTGTCCTATAGAACGTTATCGAGCGAGTGTGCTAGGGCCTCTGGGCCTTCAGCACACTCGATCGATAAGGATTGACAGGATAACTTTCGGTAACTTCTCATCGTTTCCTAGCATGACTGCAGATCGCCAACGAATAAATGAAAATTTACAATGATCAATTGAATACATATTACATGTATATATACACCAATACATTCGATATCAACTGTTGTTTGTAACCACCTGTTTGTTAGCCATCTGCAGTTGTCCTAGGGAACAATGAGAAGTTACCGAAAGTTATCGATACAATCCTTATCGATCGAGGGTGCTAGGAGATCGGTAAAAAGGTTAAAATTATAAAGAAAACTAGTTATAAATTTGATTAGCAGATGACACAAAGTATCCGTCAGTGTCTTATTTTTCGTAGATATATTTTTTTAATTAGGTAATGAAGTTTATAATGTGATATTATTTTCATGGTATTATCGTGATTTTTGGGTTATCTGGGATTCTAGGACTAGCGTTAGAATGTCCGTAATCACATATGTCCTGATGATGCACTGTAACGCTGTTCGAAAAGCTTTGTAACCTGTGGTGTACTGTTTCCTCTACTTAACAATACGACTCTGATGATCAGGAGTTTTAATAATAGATACTTTGGTTCGTCCAGATTACGAGTCTTGTGTATTTTGTATAGTATTTACAATGAATATCTAACAGTGCTTAACGTCCGTTCTAAAAGATTATTTGTGATAATCTGAAGTTAAGGAACCGTACACGAAAGGTGCCTACCAGTAGATCGGATACCATCAGCTATCTTCGTAACCTTTCGGGTATTAGACCCAAACGTCTGACATTTGTCTCTATCCTGGACTACCAATGATATTGATACACCATAAAACTATTTATACTACCGTTGAGAGACATTGAAATTACCTAAAAGTCAACCATAATAGTAAATAGATGTGATAAAAATGTTTTAATTTGCTTTTATCTTGGCTTTGAACCACTAAAGGGTATTTCTTCTTCTTCCTTGCACTGTCCCAACTCATTGCCTAGGTAGGCTGTTGGGGTCGGCTCTCCTCGTTCTCAGGTTGTAGCTTTTTCGGTTCTGGGTATCGCTCTCTTCCAGGCCATTTCTTCTTAGGATTTTAGAGCATTGAGTCATCCAGGGGTTCTTTGGTCTTCCTCTAGATGACTGTCGATGAAGCTCCATAGACATTGCCTGCTTCACTGTGTGGTCTGGTGGTCTCCGTTTTATGTGACCATTCCATCTCAACTGTCGTTCCTCTAGCTTATTGTTTATGTCCGTGACACCCAGGCTGCCACGAATGCGTGAACTTTTAATTTTATCTTTTAGTGACACTCCTGCCGACCATCTAAGCATTCGCATTTCTGCTGATTCAAGTTGCCTGGTGTAGGAGTTGTACATGGTCCAGCATTCGGAGCCATACATTATCGCGGGTCTAACAATAGTCTGGTATACCTTTCCTTTTAGTTTTATAGGCATTTTTGTGTCACACAAGATTCCTGTTACGGATCTAAATTTACTCCATCCCACATCTATTCTGTGATATCTAAAAAAAACAGTATTGTTAAATTACTTAATTAATTAATTTTTATCAAAATTATTATGTTAGTTCTCATGATAGTTCGAAAACTCGAATATCATGGAGAGCATTCATTTCTATGTTCTTGATGGTTATCTCCGTCACCGGCAACATAGTTTTTTTTATCTCCCGGCCTGCAGGACTAACTTGCCAATGGTCATGCCAGTGGGGAGAGCTAATTTGTTGTTAAATAGAATCACTTCGGATATTGATATATTTAACACCAATGAAGCACAATTTAGACGACAAGCTTTGGGGTCGGCGTAAGCTGGGAGTCAGGTCGGCATTTGTCGCGCATGCAGACGACGCAGGAAATGCATGGGCTTATACGAAGCATATCGCATAAGTCCATACATTTCCATTAGTCATTGATGGTTGTTTGTCAGTTGTGTAAGGTTAGGATTAGGAGCGAGTTTATTAATAGGAAACTTATTGTTACCCTTTAAAATGGTATCTTTAACTAAATCTTATTATTATATTATTATTTGTTATCTTTTATTAATGAAATGACATTTAAAATTTTTGTAATGTTCTTTAAATGAATAAAGAATTGAATTGAATTGAAAAAATTGAATTGAAAAATACTACACAAATTGTCAAACGTGCTCTAGTTGTCAAATTTCGCGACTGCGGCGCTATTTTGTATTGTTTTCTTTTTCTGTGGTAGGCAGAATTACCACTAGAGATCTATCAATATTTCCGTTATATCTCGTTAAGGGTGTAAAATATACCAGAAAGAGTGGTCACACGGAACGGAGCTCTGAGTGGAAGAAAAATAATCATGAGCGACGAGTGAGGGTAAAGAAAAATAGAAAAAGGAACAAATACTTTAAATATCAACATTTATCGTCCAACTATCATTTCGTCCGTTGCCTCAAAGGTTGCATTAGTCATCCATCAACAAATGCATATCACAGTCACTAAAGAGATATTCCGATAGAAATGTACCATAGGCGTGTCCATGTACCTCCATTTAGCTGAATTTGTTATCACTTCTGGCGTTCTAGCACAGAGAAATCGATAACTTTACAATATCGGATCGATAGGCGTAACTTGCGACGATTTTATGTTCGAGGTTTAATTATTGACAGCAAAACCGATATTGACAGGGAATAAATAAGAAATAAAAATAGGCTTTCAACAATGAAGGTGTTTTTTAAACGTCAAACGCCAAACAATATACAAAATATACAAACATAATATTGATAAGTTGGCAATGTTAAATTGAAATATTAACCTAAAAAATACATTGGCAGTCCGCATTTCGCAACTTGTTATGTGAACAACTTCCGATTATTCCAAGCTTGAATGCCCGTACCAATGTAACGTCATTGGCCCGAATATATTCGACTCACTGCTTGTACGACTTCTTTCAATTCTAAGAGCTTCGTTAGTTTAAGTCCTTTCATTAATAATCCAGTAATTTTACATAACTATATGTTAAATTATTAAAAAATGTGTGAAGAGCGATTGACCAGCGGCTGAGAATAAAAGTTTAAAAATGCTTGCAACTGTACAGGGAGGTGACAATGAGAAATATCGATTATTCCCCGTATCAAATTTTTAAAATAAAAAAATTTGTATCGATTTATTTCATTAAAAACTTGCTTTAATAAATAAATACCTACATTCAAGTAAGCTTAAAATGCACGATGATAAATTATTAAATGTCGTGTACTTCTTTTAAGTATTTTTTGATCATAAGTATTTATGATTTTTCAATAATGTCTAAACTAAATAGGTGTGTAAATTTTTTTTTTAATATTTTAGTTTTTAAGACCTTAAATAAATAGAAAATGTGAGGTATTTTCGTCTCAAAACACGATACCGGATTAATGTTCTAATGATTTTAATTTAACTAAAATTAAAATTCTGAAAACTGTGGTGACTAGATTATGTATTGATTTATTTTGTTGTATGATTATATGATTTGAAATTTGTGTTATTTAATAGAATCTATTGAACAAATCTATCAACGACCAACTGTATAACCTTAGTATATTAAAAATACACTTAGTTTTTCTAAATTTTAAAACTGTGTGTACCAGATAAAATAACAACCTATCAAAATCAATTTATGTTTTTTTTTTTTAAATGAGTTAATACGTCTAAATTTTAATTAAAAAGGACTAATTTCCGCTATTAACCGAAACTTCTGTAATAGGAGGCCGCGCTAAAATTTAGCAATCGTCGGTCGGAATACCTCTTATCAATCGTTGACCGTGCTCGCAAATATTGGTAACTGATTTAGTCAACATCGTATAGATACAGATCGTCCGTGGTAGAACTCCTGGTGTAATAATTGATTAAACATTATAAAAAATATCGAAATACTTACTAAGACAGAACCATCGATCGCATTAGCCTGTCTAAGGCCAAGGAGTTAGATAATCGTAATAGTAAATAAGAGAAATATGATCAATTAATCACATTTCTAGGAAATATCTATTCCATGTTTACAGTATACAGTTTGTGCATTTGATAAGAGATTTAGATTTCTTTTCTTGCAGCTCGTCCTACTTTCGAAAATTTGATGTATAGGTTGAAAAGTGAGTTTCAATGCAGCCGCGGAAAGGTCACTCGTACAATCTGTGATGCAAAGTCAATCAAATTATTGTGTTAAGTTCGCAGTCACGTACTTGCAAACCTCTGGCGTGGCGAGTTTTTCAATGAACCCTAGGCAAAACTGTAATAACTATTTAACCTTAACTACGATTGGAAAACGATTACGTAATTATAATTATTGGATTATTTATGCGGCGACATTTTCGTGGGAAAATCACCTTTGGATATCTAGAACGGTCGATTGATAAAACGTTTATCGTTAATGTAGGTAACTTGTCTTCGTTCCCGAGCACAATTGCAGATCGCCAACGAACAAACAACCGTCCATAATGATTAAGTTTTCTTAATTTAATAGAAGTGAACTGTTGTTTGTAGCGGTCGTGCTCTAGAACGGTGACAAGTTATCGACATATCATCTTTCTGGATGCTGTGTGGAGGGTATTTTTAAGGAAAAAAACGAGGGGAGGGTCTGGGAACGAAAAAGGTATAAGGGTTGGTTAGGAATCTGGGTTTCAGTGTGACCAGATCATCCGCCACCAAACCTAGACAAACCTCACCCCATGATCCCAGGCACCCCTGCTAAGTCACCAAACGTAGCGAACCACTTGGGGTGGCCTACGGCAGAGGTGTTAATTATCCGATAAATAGTTCCCGGGGCAGCGGTACCAAGGTAATCAAGGAATAAAACGACGATATAAATTAAAATGATGATATCATACAAGTCTAAGTAACTACACATCATGTCGTTTCTCCAGATAGTGTAAGCAGAGAGGATGGACCGTCACATAATCGACATGGTACCCGCTTTGTTTGTTTGCATTCACTGACACAAACGCACCTACTCTTAAGAGGGTATTACCAGAGAATATTAATAGAGTCATTTTTAAATCAAATTCTAGAAGTATTCACTCTTTTTTTACAAAAAAACATAAATTGATTATGAAATATGTTTATTTTTTCTGGTACACTAAAATTTTGAAAAACTAAGTTTATTTTTGATATACTAAGTTTTTACCGTTGGTCGTTGGCAGATTTGTTCAATTTTCAAACGATAGATTCTATTAAACTACACAAATTTCAAATCATATAATCATACCTACAACAAAATAAATCAATACGTAATCTAGTAAACACTTATTTAATAATTTTAATTTTAGTTAAATTAAAATCATTAAAAAATAAATTCGAGAACGCGTTTTGTGACAAAAATACTCCAGTTTTTCCATTTATTTAAGGTCTTACAAACTAAAATATTTCAAAAATTTTTAGACAATTATTTTGTTTAAACATTATTGAAAATTTATAAATACTTTTGATCAAAAAATACTCACAAAAAGTATTAATTTATCATCGTGCGTTTTAAGCATTCTTATTGCTCACTTGAATGTAGGTATATATTAAAGCATCTCATTGGAACCTCCCTGTACAGTTGCAAGCATTTTTAAACTTTTATTCTCAGCCGCTGGTCCAATCGTTCTTAAGTTAATCTAACTTTTGTTGTGACGTCACGCAAGTTTTTAAGTATTTGATTCATGTGTTAGTGCCATGTATTCCTCACTACCCCCAACTTCTTCTAAAATTCAATTTTGGGTCATATCAGGCACCCCTTTCTCCGTTCTTTAGCTCTACACGTCCAAACCATCTAAACGTCCCATCTTTAATCTCTTTAAGCTTTCTTCAGTCTTTCATAGAGAAGAATAGAGGAAATTGCTGCAAACCAATCGCAGGATTGAAACCAGAGAGAGAGATAGACTTTCATTATTTAGAAATATCCATACAGGTATGTAATGGTGGAAGACCAACAATTAAGCTTCAGAATCAAAGTTGATTGAAATGTTTTTACTGTGTTTGGTGACCAGATTTGAATACCAGATTCTTCCCTATGTTCCTCCTCCCCATCTCCTTCCCCTCTCCATTCCATTCAACCTGACAACTTTTACATTAAATCGTTAATAATAAAAAGTCAATGTCATTGCAATCCATTTGATGCAAGATGGATAACCTATCAAACGGACCGCCCGTTTCTGCACATTCGGAGGTTTTTTCAGGTACCTACTTCGGGGCTCCAGACCAGAAGTTGCTGCCAAATTCAAACGTGGGGCGCACTTGCGATTTATACTGGATTAGCAGTTGTGCTTTACGAGTACAGTACGCCCAGTTTCTGAGAGGCAAACTTAAGATGATACCCGGTGGTGGAGAAATTTTGAAAATAAAGATTTTACTAAATTGTTGCTGTCACTGTTGCTCTTAAGGTCGGTCTCTTGCGGCCAATTTTACAAACATTACTATAAACTTGTGGCAGGGCCACAAGGTTTGTTGTTTTCTATGGGCCACGGAAAGCAAAAACATTGCGGCTCGAACCTTACCATCCACAAAATGCGTACACATTTTCGTCGGAGGAGACGCCGCTTTATAGATAAATAGGGAATACGTTTGTATGGAAAAATCACCGCCGGGTATCCCCTTAACTCTGGCTTCTACGGAGCCAATGTACCTGCGCTGGTCACTTAGAGTGATGATAAGGTCCCATTGGCCCCGCGCGGTTAGGATCAGTTGGAATTCTTGCCCAGTCTGCCTGTTGTTCGCTACGCCCCTGCTACGAGGTTGCCACAGACACAAAGGCGTCACACTATTCAGGTAGATAATACATTATTGTATTTAAGTTGATGGCCTGTGATGAAACTAAGTTTTACAATCCTAATAAAGGTTTAGAGTAATTCTAGACATAAATTAGTCACTGTTTTCAGAAAGACGCTTTGTTATTTGACAATTGATTACAATCTGCAGTTCAAAGGTTATCTTAATTTCGCAATAATTATTGCATGTTGCCCATTATATCTACTTAAATCAGAGAATTTTCTAACCTACGTGATTAATAATTATTATTAACCACGTAAAATGTTCATATTACAAAATTTTCAACCCATAATTTACAGTTTAGGTACTAAATATTTTTTCACAATTATTATGTTCAATTTAGCCATTAGCAAATACTTATGTGCATATTTTAAAGCTCCGCAGCTACAAAATAAAATTATATATATAATTTTATTGCAATTATTTATTTAATATATAATACTTTGAATTATAAACACATACATTTATTTTATTACACCAAAGCTCACCTTCGAGAAATTTTGTCGCCTTAAGATATAAACAATTTGTGAGGCGGATATGGGTACCGCCGCTTCAGAAACCGTTTATTAGATTACCAACACCTCTGCCACAAGTCACCCAAAGTTGTTGTCTATGTTTGGTGACTTAGCAGGGGTGCCCGGGTTCAGGGGGTGAGGTTTGTCTGGGCCTTGGCGCCCAGTGCGTTTGCCCGCCTACTGCTTGGTGGGTCGGATAGGGTGAGAGGTTGAGGGAGACCTTTTGATTTTTTTTCTTGATCTCGCGGTTTTTTTTTATTTTTATATTTTTTTATAGACCAAATTTTTTTATACATTTACAGGTACATACCTAATAACGTAAATGAAGATAGTAACAAAAAAAAATCCCACAAAGGCGAAGCCTGAGCGTGGGCATTATAATATGTGGGTATAAAAACAGTGGTGGTTAAAATAAAAATATTAAAAATTAAAAATACGGTACATATGTGAAGAGGTAATTGATTTTGAAGGAATTTCTGTGAAAATTTTAATTAAAATTCTAAATATATTTATGTATTCTTATATACAGGGTGTTAAGGTACGTACTTGAGTTACTTTAACCAGTGATTCCTGACATTATTTGGAGTAAAAAATCTAAATCAAATTTTGGTCTACGGTGACATTTTTGATTTTTTTTTTTTTTTTTTTCTACAAAAACATAAATAATAGTAGGTTTTGGGTAGTTGGGGGCGGGGTAAATGGTGGGGCGGTAACTCGGCTGAGTGACCAATAAGGTCATGTGAAAGAATTTTTTTTTTGTTTGATTTTGAAAAAAAAAATATTTTGAAAAAAAAAAATTGGCATAAAAAAAGTCACCGGAGACCAAAATTTCATTTACATTTTTTACTCCAAATAATGTCAGGAATCACTGGTTAAAGTAACTCAAGTACGTACCTTAACACCCTGTATATATATACATACAGACACGTACATATATATATACATACGTATTTATACACATACATGTACATATACATATATACATACACACACATTTATATATATATTTTTAAATCTAATGATTCGGAAATACATGGCACATTTTAGTTAATTAAATTGGATTCGTAAGTCGGTTACAACTAGACGAAGTTCTGGGAAGGAAAATGTGTCTAGTTGTAACCGTTTCTGTAACTGTTTCTAAAATGACCCTCCACGCAGCATCCCCTAATTATTTTCCTCGGAGCCTCTTGTGAGGAGCTAATGTAAGAAAAAACAAATTTTCGTAATTCTTGGATATTTTTTTAATCCCTCTATTATTATTTCTGAATTTTCCTAAACCTGTTAAATAATAAACTATTTAAAAATAATTATAATAAGTATTATAAACCATTTTTGAAAGGAGTAAACCAATAATAATGTCTTTACCAAAGAAATATTCCAAACATAGCTAAAAAAATCTATTCATAATTGTAATGTAAAAATGTGAAAATCAATCATAAAAAGTTTCTTGGAAAATTGAAAAAATTAAAATAATTTATTGCCTGTGCGCCGCTGTTTTAAGTACATTTTGAAGAAGTTTTAATTTTTACGATATCCTAGGTAGGTATTTGGATAAGTTTTTAAAAGACTTTTAAATATTATCTACCTAAAACGAGGAAGTGGAATAAAAATATCGTAAAAAATTCTATAAAAAATAAGGAAGTCCACATATTATAAAATTAGGTTTACTATTAAATAAAAAGCAAGATGACCCATCGAAATACTTAATTACTCATATGAAACCATTTCGTTTTTATGATAATTCGTGACTCTATCCAATGCTTCATGCAAACAGTATAAATACAAAGAAGGTCATATAGTGAAAATTACTCAATTCTTTGTACCTGAAATCGATCACAAAATTATTTCCTATTATTCAGGTATTAAAATACACATTTTAGGTTTGTGTGGTAATAAAATAATGTTTTAGGCCACCAATAATATTTATAAGCACTTAAAATATCAACAATACAAGCGGTGGTCAGAATACCGACTGTTTAAATTATAAAAATTGATTTGAATGATTTATCCTCTTCGTGTAAAAGACAGCGAGAAATCTTAAGAAAAGGTTAATTAGGAATTTGAGCAATAGTTTTGTTTATAATAAATAATTCGCAAAGAACAATTTCATAACCGGAACGTTATTTCGATTTGTTTTTTTTTTAATAGTAAACATGTAAGAGCAATGTAAATACGATTCTCATATTGTTCGAAGCTAATAAAGCTAATTTGTATATATCTAATATCTATCAATATTATAATTAACCTATTATTATAAATTATTATTATCAAAATATTTAGAAACCTCGATGTATATTATTTGTAATTTAATTTAATTTAATTTGTATAATTTACTATCTAACTTATAAATAAATTATTATTTATCTCTAACCCACATTTCCATAAATTCATTGTCATATTATCCGTAATTTACACTATCATCAATTATTATATTATCTGTAAACTTCGTTAACATAAATTCAATGTTATATTATTTGTAAAGTTCATATATCAATTATTATTTTATCTGTCAATTTCATTGTCATTCCTTGTTATATGTATTACCTGTAAACATCATTATCATCAATTACTATATTATATGTAAATTTCATTATCATAAATACATTGCTGCATTAACTGTAAACCTCATTATCATTAATTATTATATTATCACTAAACGTACTTCATTACCTTAAATTATATAATCTGCATACTTCACCCGCCATAACACAGGGACATCCCTAGCATGGCGGGCGAAATAACCCAATATCTACACTATGTATAAAATTCTTTTAATAAATAAATAAATAAATAATTGTGGGGTATAAAAGCAAAAACGCCACTCTCCAAAAATGACGAAATTGAGTTACAAATGCCAATCTATGCTACCAGTTGTACATAGCTACAAGTTGGTTTTTGAGATCCCTAGAAAAATTACCCGCAAAGCGTGGAAAAATCGAAATGAAAATTGGATTTAGATAAAAATCACCACTATCTTTATTAACAAGCACATCACATCATTAACAAGCAAAATCACCACTCTCCACAAAAGCCAATCACAAATCTGAAATTAAAATAAATTAGAAATGACAAATGTACAATTGACCATTGTTAATTGTAAATATAAGCACATCCATATAAATAGATTTTCAATAGGGACGCTCGAAATTTGTTAGGTTATGGCAGCCACGTTGTTAAAGTGACATCTGTCTAATTTGTTGTGAAAGAACATATTAAATAAAAAAAAGAAATATTTGATACAAAATTAGTTTATATCAGAGAGTGTGTTTCACTTAAAATGACAAACCTGTATATAAAGAATATAACATTTTGTTAAATTTAAAATTAATGTACATTGAAGACCGCAAGTTTTTATTCGTTCGTGGTGAGGAAAATATATTTTCAAATACATACTCACATTTACTATTTCAATATAATAATATGCCGGTCAGTGGCCGAGTTAGCATCACATTATACAAGCGTCGTGAGTTCAATTACTCGGCTGGCTAAGACCTCCATCATGACACAAGCAACATTTTCCTTTTACTGTGTGATGGTAGGAAATTTCCAAATTTTCACATATTTGCCTGAAATAGTCGTGTTTTTTTAATTTGTTTTTTTATCAGGACAAAATTTTAAAACTGTGCTTACGGCAGGGAAAGTTATAGCGACAGTTTTCTGGGATGCAGAGGGTATGCATATGGTTGATTGAGCAGGAATGCACTCTGTCCTGGAATAAATTCTGTCCAATACTTTACAACCCTTAAAAAGCTTTGTGGAAATGGACCTAGATTATATTAAAAGTGACAAATTAATCGCCAATAGTGTGGTTTACGTTAATTGCATTTTAATTTCTTGATTATTCCCTCGGCACCGGTGCATAGACGGGAAACACGCCAAACGCGCGCCCACCAACATATGTACACGGTTGACATTAGACACTTATGTCATATGAGAACGGCTGCGACTCGTTCTTGAGTTCAACAGCTCGGCTGTGGAACGATTTGCCGGCCTCTGTGTTTCCTCCCTCTAACAATATTTATTATTAATTCTCAAGTCTTTCAAAATAAATATTAACTCACCTTTGGCATTAATCTACTCGTAAGTGAATACAAACAGTGATGGGGGGCAGTAAATGTAAAATCATGCAATGTCCAGTGTTTTCAATATAATGTCCTCCGCGTGCAAATTGGTATCTTCTCCAAGCATAAACTTTCTAATTAAAGTGTGGTTATCGGAAGTGGCCGACCAGGTAAGTATGTTTCTGTATACATTTGTAAATAATTAACTTAGATGTAGCCCAAGAATTATATTATAAATTGTACAGCGCCCTTGAGGTGATTTCTCACAAAAACGGCGCTCTACAAATTATCCAATTATTATTATTACAACATGGGTCTCTTCTACACCCGTGTTCACTCCTTCCTCTCCTCAAAAAGACCCTCCATACGGTATCTTCATAGATGACATAGGCCTTTAGGGAAATTATTTTCCTCGGGTCCTCCTGTATGGACTTGATGTAAAAAAAGGCTAAAACGAAAAAAAAAATAGGAGGTATTAGTTTTTGACTGACCCTCGTGTGTAGAGTCATGATTGAAGAATCACTAATTTGTAATAGAGAACTGGCTAACTTCTTCAAGATGCCTCAACGTGTGGTGTGTGATTGAAGTACTATTGGAGTCATTGCAATCCTCTTTCCACACAGTATATATCATTTTTGACTATCAATAAACCTTTTACGATTTATTCTCTTGGCCCTCAATGCTTGTTTTATGTGTGTGTTTGGCTCAAAGCGATCAGACAGTGAATGTCATAGTTTTACCGCACGTATTACTTTTTGGGGTCAAAAGTGAGGGATTGATTGGAAGGCATTATAAGCCAATGAAAATGAATTGTTTATTTGTAAATAATCTGAAATAGTAATGTAATTATGAGCAAAATTATTAATGGTTACTTTTACTAATCAAAGCTCAGCCACCGCTTCGTTCAATGCCAAAACAATAAAATAATTTTTATTATTTTACTTAACTGTTACTTCTATTTTATATCTACAGTAAACTTCTGCAGCTTTATAATTATTTATACAACCACATAATATTTCTGCATTTGTAAAATGTATAAATTTGTGAAATATATTGTCACGGGGATTCAATAAGGTTTTTTGTGGAGAAATATTGTTTGCTGAAAGTGACTGATAGAAAGGTACGGTTTTAGGTTTTTAATTGGATTTTGGAGTCTTCTTTAGTATATCAAAATGTCTACTTCGCATTAAACGAGACTTTTTCTTTGATAAAGTGTTTTGTAAAAAATCGGACCGTAATAAAACAAGGATTTTTTACTATAATACGCCTATTTTACTATAATTTACGTACATGGGGTTACATTCTTTTTTGTTTTTAAAAAAAGAAAGACAAACATTCCCGGGTTACGAATAACCCAACAACATTTGAAAATCTCCTACTACCACCACACTAAGCGGAAGATATTGCTTGTGTTGTGACGGAAGACTTAGCCAGCCGAGGAATCGAACACGGAACGCCTGGGTGGGACCCAAACGCAATGCCCACTCAACCACTAACCGGTGATTACATAATGTTTTGTATTTTTTTGCACAAGGATTACTCGCCACTTTCAGACAAATACGCGCGTTGCGTGTGAAAATTAGCGTGTGCTACCAAGAGTTTATTTTTCCGAACCAATTTCCCGACCTATATTTTTCAAATTTTCCTAGAAGAAATTTGGTCTTTTTTTCAATCGTTTTATTTTTTTTTGGGAGGGGAAATTATTCTACACGAAAAATTTTCAAACACCATATAACATAAAGAAAAAGATCAATATATATTTTTTTTAATTCCCGACCTATCATTTTCTAATTTTTTACATTTCAGTTTTTTTTTATAATGATATCCCAATATTGGTAAACTGCAGATATATATGTCTTTCCAGGATTAAAAATTTCGGAAAAAAATTTTCAATGTGAATTTTTTTACCAAAAGTAATGTTTTCCAAAGTCAAATATAAAAATTGAAAAGAAAAATCTAACTAATGATTCAACTTTATGTACGACGATCCCGTCAAGGTTTTTTTTCCGGTGACTTTACTGCTACTGGATTGCCTGATATTATTTTTCCAAGGAATCGGTCCTTTTGGAGTAAAATAAGAGAATTTGAGCTGTGCCTATAAAAAAATATGTCTAAAATGATGATGAGCGAGTTTTTATCTATTAGTTAATAATAAGAACGGTCAACACTTACAGCAAAGTCTGCGGAACAGCCGGACACATTTGAAAGAAAAGTACTTCGAAGAATTTTAGGAGCGGTGCGAGAGGGAGAGTCATGCGGCACAATAATGAGCTCTATGTTATCTACCAAGCTACCAGACTCTACCCATTTAAGGCTCCAAAGACTAAGATGAACCAGACATGTGCACCGAATGCCAAGCACACGAGTATCGAAGAAGATTCTAACAGGATACCCGGGAGGTAAACAAAAGGCGGGCAGACCTAGATGTCAGGAAGATGCAAAAGAACTACTCCATGTTGCAGATTGGAAGACGACGGCCGAGGATAGAGGGCAGTGGAGGCTCATGTGAAGGAGGCCAAGGCTCGAAATGAGGCTGCAGCGCCATCGAAGAAAAAAAATAGTTAATAATACTATAATATCATTGTTTCGTGGCCAAGTGGGATGTTTAAAGATTAAAAAAAACCATCATATTAATTCATTATCATTGTTTCAAATAATCTTGATCGATACTGTATTGCGGATTGGGTTACACAAGAGTTAAGCACTCTTATTGCTTGCCATTGTTATCTATTACTATTAACCAACTTATGTTTGAAAAAGCGTTAGCTCCCAATTAGAAGCTGTCGAATTTCACCTTTAAATAAATAATTCTCGCTAGTCTTCAATGACATGGAATACCAAAGATAGGGCCTCACGGTAAAAACGGTGAAAAATTATTGTTCAAATTATGGTTAACGTGTTGAAACGTTGAGAACATTTAATTATTGAAAATAATATTAAATAAACTCTGAATAAAAATATTTTTTTAACATTAGGAAAATAATTCCCCTCAGGGCCTATACCATATTTAAGGATTCTGTGTGGATAGACTTTTGAGGAAAATGTTGGTGATGAAGTTCTGGGAAGGAAAAAGGTATGAGGGGTGGGTAGGAATCTGGGGGGCAGTGTGTCCAGGAGTGATGGACGTATGAACCTATACTTACCACGGCGGTGCAAGCCAACGTTCTAAGAACCTGTTGGAGAGGTCAAAAGATCTAATCCAGCCTCTCCTCATCCACGAAAACAGACCACAGCAAAATAAAATCTATTTTTTACTACGAAAACGCTCAAGATTTTTACTATCGAATCCTGAGCATTTTCAGAGTAAAAAGTAGATGTCGTTTTGTTGTCGTCACTTTTAGTGGATCGGGATATGATGATTTAAGGTGTAGAATTAATTTCTACACCTTAAATCATCATATCCCGATCTTCTTCTTTTTCGATCTTTTCTTACCCGCGTAACGTAGTCCTTAGAAGGACTTTTTAAGTCCTGACGTTTCGGGCAGATCTCACTGTCCATCTTCAGAGGCCTTTTGTCTTGAGTTTTGTATCAAACTGATCGCTTACGCGTATCTGTTCAGTCCAGAAGTCAAGACCTAGGTAAGTGCATATCAAATCTTATGTCGTGACCTTCTACCCGTATTCTTCGTTCATGACATACGATTTGATATTTACACTTACTTAGGTCTTGACTTCTGGACTGAACAGACGCGTAAGCGATCAGTTTGATTCAAAACTCAAGATGGACAGTGAGATCTGTCCAATAATTTCAGGAGTTTAAAAGTCCTTATGAGGACTACGTTAAGCGGGTAAACCGTTAATATTATTCTACATATATATATATATAGAAATATAGGCCTCAGCGTGGGTAGGCCTCCCAATGAGGCCAACATTATCAAATCATGTTGTAAAAAAAATCAATATACACAATCCTAAGTTATTGTGCCAAAACAAAACATAAAAAAATTAATGAAAAATAGATGAAGTGTAAAAAGCTTTAATCATTTAATCCTGATTTGAATAAGTATGTATTGTTTGTACCGTGAGGTAATAATTATTACAGAAAGGCTTATCTAGTTCATTTCATTACTCTGTTTGTATCTCTTATGTTATGTATGCAATAATGTACTCGAATGTAATACTTTTTCAGATGATAGACACATTTTAGTCGGTCAAGAGCGAACGAAAAATTATTTTCATCGTCCACAAAAAAATGTGACCGTTCTTTTGACATAGCCAACATTTGTATGAGAGTAGGTTACGTACAAGATCCATCACCACCTTTAATTCAATTTAAAAGCCAAGGTGTTTAAAACAAAATGGTTTATATTATACAATGCATTAAACATAAGTAGGTGCCTAGAATTCATCTAAGTCATTATGTTATGGAATGTTAAAGTGTACGCACGGCTTAACGTTGTATTCGTTCAATGAACACGACTAACTTACAATTGACAAGATAAAGGTTATTTTTTAAACAATTGACCTTGTAGAAGATTTAGAACGAAGATGTAAGAGTCCCAACTGTCCAGAGTCAGTGGGACTATGCAAGCTGTGGTATACTGTTATTTTTTTATTTATTTATTCATACTGGGTTTTTACAGATGTTCGCACTTACGTGAGAACATCCAGTTATAAAACCTCAGTTATTGTACAAATAGAGACATACATTTACAAAAAATCTACAATAACATACAATTAAATACAGATACATATAATTAAATACAGATACATACAATTAGAAAAACAGAAAAATCACAAATAAAAAAAATAAAAATAAGTAATAAAAATAAAATATAAAATACAAAATTTTACACAAGCTTTCAAGTAACACATATTACACAATGCAACTCTTATAATCGGGAATTTCAATAATACTTCGGTTTGTCTAGATTTTATGGTTTTACCCTTGAAAATTTACCTGGAGTTAACGTCCGTTCTAAAGGATGATCTGAGGTGTTAATTTGGAATAAGATTAATGGTCACTGAAGGTGATATGATCGGCAATCTTCGTAACTTTGTCTCTCTCATGCAGTACAACATTCTCACCTATGTTGAGACATATTTAAACTATGTATTTATATATCTTCCTATACTAACGACATCTGTCGAGAAACATTGAAACTACATACATTTTCACATACACTACACAAGCTTATTTGGTGTTATTAGTTAGTTGGGAAGGACATAAGGGATTCTGAGCAGAATTTGAATAATATGGGGAAATGGAGTGAGAATGTTTTTTTTTTAAATCCCAACGTAAATAGTGGCTTATCTTTTTTTTTCGAAAAATATAAAGGTACCTTTTTACTTTGTGTTGTCATAATTAATGATTCAATTATTTACTGTTTCGACGACGTTTCAAGAAAAATAATAACCCATCTTCACATAGTAAAGTTAAATTTATCGCGTCTCTATACGAGGGAAGCGTTGCTTGCATAAGGGTAAACGGTGGTTTTACGGGGTGGTTTGACATCATAAAAGGTGTTAAGCAAGGTTGCGTAATGTCACCGTGGTTATTCAATCTATATATGGACAATTGTATGCAAGAATTGAAAGAGGCGGGATTGGGCGCGAAATTGAATAATCTGATAGTATGTTGCCTGTTGTATGCTGATGATGCGGTGCTGACTGCCAACAGTATAGAAGATCTGCAGTCTCTCGTGTCTAGGATGAACGAAGTATGTATGAAGAATGAATTAATGATGAATGTAAGTAAGTCTAAAGTCATGGTGTTTGAAAGAGAGAGTCAGAAAACGGTGTGCAATATAGTTGTGAATGATGAATACTTGGAGCAGGTGGATGAGTTTGTATATTTGGGAAGTATGTTTACGAGAGATGGGAAGGCTGATAGGGATATCGAAAGAAGGGTGAATGCAGGTAACTCCATTAATGGAGGATTGAACGCCGTTGGAGCCAACAAAAAGTTGTCCACAGAAGCGAAGCTAGCAGTCCACAATGGAGTACTGGTACCTACCCTGATGTATGGCAGTGAAGCGTGGAAATGGCAGAGAAAGGATGAAAGTAGACTGAATGCTGTAGAAATGAGATCCCTGAGGCGTATGTGTGGTAAAACCATGTATGATCGTGTGAGGAATGTGGAGATCCGAAAAGAATGCAAGGCTGAAGTGAGCGTAGTAAGTAAGATTAATAAAGAACGCTTAGATGGTTTGGGCATGTTGAGCGAATGAATGAAGAAAGGAGTGTAAAGAGAATTTATGACGCGAATGTGAACGGTATAAGAAGCCGAGGACGCCCAAGGAAGACGTGGCACGATCAAGTAAATCAGATACTTGAGTCGGGCCATGTCAAGAGTCAGAATAATAGAAGAGTATGTATGAGAAGATGTATGAATGTGAATGAGGCAAGGAGCGTGTGCCAAGACCGAGTTGTTTGGCGGTCCGTCCTCTCTGCCTACCCCTGCAGGGAAACGGCGTGATGGTTAGTTAGTTAGTTAGTTTTTAGTTTATTTATTTATTTATTTATTTATTATAGATAGATACAAAAGGAAGTGCAAGTTACATATTAGGAAGCTTTGCCTGTCCAACTAGGAAAGTGTAAACGAGGTATCTGATAACAAGATGGAGGAATTATAATAAGATTTATAATATAATGATATGAAGTTATGTTCGGTTATGTGTTGCGAAGTGTGAACTTATATTTCATATATATATATAAGCATGATTATTTTCACTAATTTAAAACATGTTTTCAGTACAAAATATATTATACGACAATACGAGTATACACTGGGCTCATGTCTTGAACTACTTACCAGCGCCCTTGAGGTGATTTTTCACGAAAACGGCGCTATATAAATTAGCCAAATATTATTATTATTATTACTCAAGCTGAAATATAAAGACAATAACTATAATAGAATATAAATAGAAACCATAAATACAAATTAATAGTGCCTGATTTAGAGCTACTTTGGTAACGATATTGTGAAATTGTTGCATTACTTCGTACGTCACACATGCTATAATATAATATAAATAAATATTTATTAGAAGAAGGGTTTGAGAGCGGGGGGGAGGGGGGGTGAAGCCCAAATCGGCAGAAGAATTAATGAATGAGTGAAAGGAGTACGATTAGAATAACTAATTAAGGAATTACATTGTCTTTAGAAAAAAATATATATGAAAAAAATGTGAAAATTTAAAAACTTTTTTTTTAAATATAATTGAGCCCTTACTCGGAATAATGTTGTATCCAACAAAACTATCAATGTTAAGTTAATGATGAAATAATGTTGGGCATATTATTACGCATCTTTTAAGATTATGGTAGTGAATTTTTTTTTAGGCCTGTGACAGCTTTTTAAAGATAGGTTTGTGGAAGAATGTTGTATAAGGCCGTTTATCAAAATCACGGATCGTGGTTTAATTCATGGGCATAAATAGAGAAAAAGTTTTATGGCTTCATCTAGAAAGAATTTAAAGCCAAGAAGCTGAAGAATGCAGGAAAGTAGAATTTTTTCCAGAAAAAATATTGTTAAGGCTGCTTTTTTATTCATATCGTTTTTTGCTATTTAAGCTCAAATGCATCGATGACATATGTAAATAGATTTTAGAAGAGCATGGTGCTTTCTTAAAGGCACGAAAAGTAAAAAAAATCTATTTTGTGGAATAATGTTGCTCGTGAAATTTTTAAATAAAACATTTTTTCACAAAATCAGCACAAATTCTTGTAATAAATTCTAATTTAATAGCCTTTTCCACGACTTTTTCTTTAAAAGTCTTAAGAATTGTGTGTTTATTGTATTTTAAATATAAAATTTTATAAAACATAACCGGTTTCGTTTTTTCCATTTATCTCGGAACAAGAATATTGTTGGATACAACATTATTCCAGGCAAGGGCTCAATTGTAACCTGTTTATTAGTGAACCCATTGTTAAAGATTTTATTATACTTTCCTATTATTGTAGAACTGGTATAAAAAATATGTCATATTTGCCACAATCCATTTGCAAAATATGTACAATTTTTTTTCACCGGTAATATTGTGCATTTATTTAATTATCACGTTCCAATAGGATTATAATAATGCTTATAATTATTAAAACAATTGGTTAAAAACAGTGGATTTATTTTTCTTATCATCAGGTCGATGAGATTATAATATTATTTATTCCAATCATCTGGTATTCAACACTTTCTAATATACAAAGATAATAAATTATTTACTTATTTCCAAATTAATTATGTAATGTATTCCAATCATCATTATTATTAGGAGGAAAGAATGTTTAAGTGATAACATTACGAAATCATTTTCCTATACAATAACCTCTCGTGGTTTGTTGGATTTGAAATCATGCGTAGGTAAATCAACAAATTCTGCTACACGGTATTTCAAAAATCATAGTAAATAGTGAAAAATGTAGTTGCAATATTACGAACACACCTACATTTATTTTTCATGACGACTGGGTGGGAAGCTGACACTTTTGTCCATTCTTCTTTGCTACTAATATATTAAAAATTTTGAATCTTTAGAGAAAGTGGCCTTTTTCATGCAAAATTTTAATTTTGATTTGAGGCCAAAATATCCATCAAAACTAAATAATTATTTTTAATTAAATGAAAACAATTCACTTCGTGCGTGGACCACTTAGATAATCACAATTATCTACAAGTTTCAAACCGGAGGTTTCTTCCTTGGGATAATATTATATTATCCTGACGAAGAAACCATTGTAATTGGTAAACATTTATAATATAAGAGGAAGATTGTATCAATAATTATACCCGGTTCTTGGAAATTGAAAAGTGCAAACGTCCTGCGTAAATTAGTCAATGATTGGATTCTGGACTTAGGGAGAGTTGAAAGTGAACATATGCTGTTTAACTGATAAACAAAATCACCTAACTTTCCAGATAACTATATAAAAATTCCTACCACACTTCATTGAGTCCGATATTGCTTCGCAATGTTCCGTCATCCTTTTTGATGTTTTTATACCTGGGATTTTATGGTTGTGCACCCCTTCATACTTTTGCACAGAGTAGGTAAATCACTGCGTCGTATCATGCACGCACACACTAGACTAGCTGTGTGAAACTTGGTACCTTACAGCGGTGATTATTTATAATAAATAAACAATACATAACACAGCATGTATGACGTACGAAGCAATGCAACAATTTCACAATATCTTTACCAAAGTTGCTCTAAATCAGGTACTATTTATTTGTATTCATAGTTTCTGTTTATATTCTACATTTATAGTTATTGTTTTTATATTTCAGCATGAGTTGTTCAAGACATGAGCGCGATGTATACTCGTATTGTCGTATAATATATTTTGTACTGAAAACATGTTTTAAATTAGTGAAAATAATCATGCTTATATCTATATTATTTATTTATTTATTTATTTATTAAAGAATTTTATACATAGTGTACATATGTATTATAAGTTCACACTTCTCAACACATTTCTATATCTTTATATTGTAAATCTTATTGTTATTCCTCTATCTTGTTATCAGATACCTTGTTTACACTTTTCAACACTCCCAACTTACATACTTATCCCATACTCTGTAATTCTGAATATATTATTTGTTACCAGGTTAATTCGGTAAATCCGAATAGCTTGTATGCTAACAGATTACTTTTTTGCATAGTCACAAAAAAAAATGTATGTATCTTTTTTATATATTTCTTCATAACACATCTCAATTTAAAAAAAAAATTAATTTTCTGTTTTTAACTTTGTTTTTATTTTTGTTTGCAATTATGTACTTAAGGAATAATATGAACTAAACCTGTCAATTTGTCTGTCCTGGAACGGGAAATTTTCCTAGTTGGACAGGCAAAGCTTCCTAATGTGTAACTTGTACTTTCTTTTGTATCTATAAATAAATAAATAAATAAATAAAATAAATAAATAAATAATAAATAAATCTAAACGAAAAATCAAACAGAATAAGATCCACACAATAAAAAGATAACGGTCGCAACTGTGACTCGAACCCAGGATCTCTTATCTTACCGAGACACAATGCCTTAACCAACACAGCCATTTGGACCTACGATTTTCTGTCATATTTGTCGATATAATTTAAAATATTTCCCTCAAATAATTTTTCCATATTTGTGGCAGCTATTGTTTCAACTAGGTCTGTAACAAATCAGGTTTAATTTTAGGTTTTCTATTTCCGAACTCGTGAGATGATCAGATCTCGTGAATGGACCTATCACGTTCAAGGATGTTGACATAAACAACTCTTTCTAATTAACAAATTATTTAATTTGGTTATTTATAAATATATAAGCTCATTTTATAGGAGCAAATTTTCGGTTAAACTACAACATTATGTATTACGAAATAATAATAAAAAAAAAACACCTACTTTCCGCAATATGATAGTACGCCTATTCTAGGTGCGTTTCAATTTTTTCTATAAAAATGTAATAAGCTAAAAAATAAGCTGCAAATTTATATACTACTATTTTTAATTTTTTTTTTAAAGCTCGTTTTCTCAATTAAATTAATTCTACAAGTTTGAATTTTATTAAGCCGGCGAAAACGCCCTGTAAGAGGCGGGAGAGGGTGTGACGTCATCTGGTCCCCGTTTGTGTGAAAAATAAGGGAAAATATTTACAAAACCGGGACACGCTTAATACACACTAAAAAATAAATGTAAAAAGTTGTAGTAGTTAGATATTAACTAGTACTACTCAACTCATCTACCGGAATTTCAAAAAAGTGCATTTTAATGGTTATTTTTTAAATTTAAAAACACGAAATGTAATTTTTCTCCGAAACTTGCAATAGTTCCTAACATAGCAGTCGGTAAAAAATGACTTTTGGTGTCTCTCCCGCCTCTTATCGGGCGTTATGGCGGGCTTTAATAAAATGCAAACTTGTAGAATTAATTTAATTATGAAAACAAACTTTAAAAAAAATAGTGGTATTAAGTTTGCATGTCATCTAGATGAACATACTTTTAATAAGTCAAAATATTTTTCACTCAACTTCCTTATTATAACCAAAATAAAATGTGTGTTTTGGTGCTAAACCAGTAGAGGATTCTTCTCTCTATTTATGAATCACATGTCCAATTTTTTTATAGAACTCATAAATGATTCGTTCAATTCTTGCGTTACCTTGAAATTGTGGCATTGACATTAAACATTTTTTCTGACTACTAAATAATAAACGATAAAAGTTTTTACATAGATAAGTGTTCACATATGATCCGAGGGGCGTAACTTTTCAATATTTGAACACTCAATTAAATATAATATGTTTGGTTTATGGGCCATAATTACTTTTTTTTTCTTCAATGTGAATACCGCAGGAGCTTCCCAACTACTCCCAACCGTCTGGAGCCAGTGAGGGTACATCATCCCAATTGATTGAGGAATGTTGTGAGGCTGGATGTAGTGGGGAGAGGTAAGAGATGGGGAAGAGGAAGGTGGGGGAGTACCTGATCTTCCGATCTGGTGACAAAACACGGCTAAAGCCATTTCAAGTAACGTTTTATTTCTGAATGGTGGTCTCGCACAAGAGCGATACTAAGAGTATCTTCCACCGTCCTTGTCATTGTAGGAAATGTGTGAAAGGTTCCTTGAAAAGGAATTAGTGAACATTACGTAGGAGGGGGAAACACGAAAGTAAACAATTTCCTAAGTTAAGAGCTTAAGAATGAGTTAAGAGGGTGTTACCAGAGAATACCGGAAATTAGTACTTTTTAAATCAAATTCTAGACGTGTTGACCCTTTTTTTACAAAAAAACACAAATTGATTTTTAAAAAGATTGTTAATTTAAAAACTATGTTTATTTTTAATATACTAAGGTTATTCCGTTGGTCGTTGGCAGATTTGTTCAATTTTCAAACGATAGATTCTATTAAGCAAC
Organism: Limnephilus auricula; assembly: GCA_951813805.1. Taxonomy (NCBI): domain Eukaryota; kingdom Metazoa; phylum Arthropoda; class Insecta; order Trichoptera; family Limnephilidae; genus Limnephilus; species Limnephilus auricula. The sequence goes on from OX638408.1 coordinate 6,965,305, forward strand.
ACAAATTTCAAATCATATAATGATACAATAAAAAAAAACAATACACATTCTAGTAAACACAGTATTCAGAATTTTAATTTTAGTTAAATAAAAATCATTAAAAAATCAATCCGAGAACGTGCTTTCTGATAAAAATACCTCAGTTTTTCTGTATATTTAACGTCTTACAAACTAAAATATTTAAAAAAAAAATTACACACTTATTTTTTTTAGACATTATTGAAAAATTATAAATACCTACATACGGTCAAAAAATACTTACAAGAAGTACACGATATTTAATAATTTATCGTACTGCGTTTTGAGCATTTGTATTGCTTACTTGAATGTAGGTATATATTAAAGCAAGTTTTGAATGAAATAAATTAATATTGGTTTTTAATTTTTAAAATTGGAATTGAAAATAATCGATATTTCTCATTGGAACCTCCCTGTACAGACCTCCCCCCCCCCTATTTTTTGCTCACGTAATTAATGTATGCCCCCTAAGGTGACTTGCCCGTTTTGCGTAGATTCGAAAGACTGCACCGCAGTGGGAGGGATGGATTCACACGTCCTTGACTCCTGGACATATTGACCCCAGATTCTCACCCACCCCTCATATAAAAGTTTGGGTTTGACTGACTATCATTAAAAGTAAAAGAAACGTTTTAACAATGCGTAAAGTTTTCACTTCCAAGGTAGCATAGCTAAAGCACTTGAACCTACCTAGGAAATCATTATAAATTTTTACTAAAGAAAATCTATTCTTGTAAAAAGCCTTGAGCGGATCTGACGACGGGCAATAAACGCTTATAAATAAATTAATGGTACCTAACTAATAGTGCATTAATTCACCTGAAGATTGATCGGATAATAGCAAATCCTTTTTAAACAATCGTGATTTGGTCAAATTGTATTCAAATTATTATTGAACATTTATTAACTTGATTAATTTCGTAAACGCGGATCTAAAAATAAAATAAATCAAGACTAATCAATTCATCGCGTAATAAACAACAAATGTCTAAATCAATCGAACAAAAAAACTTGGTATCTAACCATATATTTTTTAATGTAAATAATGTTATTACTTAATTAAAAACTCAATTTACATAGTTAAAAGAACAAGAATAATAATTGGAATCATTTTATTTCTCAGGCACATTGTGCAATATTGGAACTGACTAAACAAACTCATTTTCTTGTAAGAAAAGATCAATCAAAGAATACCGAATTATAATAATTAATTGTTCATTAAACAAGACCGTGGAGTAATTTGTACGCACACGTAAGAATTCTTCTAAAATTCTAAAGGTAGAGTTTTACTTTTGACGTCACAGTTTATTATGTTGAAAAGTCTAAATCTACATGTTTTGAAAGCGATGTTAATTAGGATGATTCGTGTACATCTAAACATCTGTCCCGATGATGGACCCTGTAACGCTGTCCAAAACTTTGGCTAAAGAAGGAGAAAACGCAACACCGCATAATAACCCAAAAATTAATCGTTATAATCTCAAATCATATCCATGGTAAGGCCATATTGCAAATAAGCAAGGCTTGCAATAAAAACGTATAAATTTGTTATCGATTACTTTAATTTTTTTCACACTCACAACCTTCCTTCGTCAGGAGACATTTTTAATATTCCCCTGACGAAGGAAGAGTTCTACCGAAACCGGTAGAGTGTGAATGAAATTAAAGTGGTCTATAACAAATATATGTGTTTTTATTATCAATTGTGACGAGCCACAAAGTTAATGCTTTTTACAAATATGCCATACTGTTTGTTTCATACTTTTCAAATGTTTAAATAGAAAAAAAATGATTAGATGCAATGAAAAGGGGAATTTCACAACCGATCATAAGGTTATGTTGACATAAATGTCACGTTGAAGCGCTGTTACCCAAATCCTAAAAAATGTTTATTCAAGAAATTAACATGGTAGATAATTCGTTAAGTAGGTGGGTGTTTGTTTGAACACGGACAGATCGAGCTTGAAACTCAAAACTCAGGATTACTATATTTTGATTGGATTTAAAGACAGCCAGACGCATAAGATTCACAGTATTGGACAGCCAAACGCACAAGATTCACAGTATTGAACAGCCAAACGCACAAGATTCACAGTATTGGACAGCCATACGCACAAGATTCACAGTATTGGACAGCCAAACGCACAAGATTCACAGTATTGGACAGCCAAACGCACAAGATTCACAGTATTGGACAGCCATACGCACAAGATTCACAGTATTGGACAGCCAAACGCAGAAGATTCACAGTATTGGACAGCCAAACGCCTAAGATTCACAGTATTGGACAGCCAAACGCACAAATGTGTCCACTCTAGTTAGACATCCACAACAGGCTCTCAACCATCCTGCCTACAACATATTTTAAGATTGCTCGCCAAACTGAGGACTCCAACTTGGAGAAACTCAGTCACTGTCAAAGCGGAAGGCAAAAGAAGCAAAGGAAGGTACCAATGTGCTGGAGTCATTAAGTATCACTGGCGTCCGGTACTAGGGTGTCCTTGGCTCTCCAGGCAGCGCAGAACCGCTGGGAATAAAGGAGCCTGATCCACCATAGAAATTGGAGTAAAGTTAATTTTCTTAGTGAAAGTGCCTGTTTTTTCTTTACTTAATTAAAAAATTCCAGGTTTGTGTAACTCAGAGCAGATAGTTGCCAAATAACAAATATTTAATTGATACAAAATAAGATTAAAAAATCATATTTACTTTTGTAGGTACTCACCCTCACTGATACAAACCGAGTAAAATGCACCTACTTAAAGAATGAAATAAACAAATATATATATATTTGTAGGTTAAAATTAACTTTTTACATACCCCAATTGGGGATGCTATATTCTCACTGGCTCCAGGCGGGATAAATAAATAATAAAACGGTTTAAAAAAGTTAACATTTTCAAACAATCTAACCCTGGATTATATGCAAAGTGTCCGGAGGTAAAGTGCAAAATGGTACATATAAAAATTTGTACGTTAAAATTAACTTTTTACATACCCCAATTGGGGATGCTTTATTCTCACTGGCTCCAGGCGGGATAAAAAAAAAATAACCAGTTAAAAAAAAAAATTAATTTGAATTCCCACAAAAATTTTTTTAAACATTTTTATTCCTACACACTATTATGTAGAATCTCCACCCAAAGTTACTACACTTTACCTCCATACCACTTGTAAGGATATTGGGAAATCTTGTATTTCTCTTTTCCGCAAATTACAGAAAGAGTATTAAATAAAATGGTATTTTCCCAAATATTTTACACAAATATAAGAAAAATATGTGGGTGCAGTGATTACTTAAATAGAATTCATTTCTGATTTTTACATATATTATGACCTCACATCTGTGATATTAGGAATCAAATATATACCCACACCACACTTCATGAGGATCAGGGGTCACGTCCACTTATAACATAATAAAACACTTCGAGTGCAATACAGCCACAACCACAGCCGTGGTGAACAAAAAACAATTTGTTGGATTATCTATTAATATGGCTAGACGGATGCGATGTACAACAAAAACAACGAGATAGTATTAAATAACACGAGTTTCAAGGCCCAAGCTCTAGGTCATACGCTCTTCAATCTTTACTCTACGCTCTTCGTGTTCTCCAAGTTCGCATTTCTTTAATAAGGTATAGGATTATTATTATTTCATCTCTCTGGGGCAGGGGAACGAAACATTTGTAAAATAAAATAACTACCTTGATGAAACAATTGTTAATTAATACCCATAAAAAATTGTTAAGGCGAAGCAGCATGAAGTAATTTAAAATCATGTGTTTTTGGTTTTGAAAATTTTTCTATAATTAAATTTTTGAAATAATCGAGTATTTTTTGACAAGTCTTTTTATTAGACAAAAAATAAAGTTTCAGACCTATAAAAAACGGCTTTATATGTAGTTCAAAATCTGCTACTTACAAACACCTTTTGGGTTATGGATTCATTGTACAATGTTCAAAATTAAGTGCTTTAGAAAATTATCGTAAATAACTGGGTATAGTAATTTTTTTAATTTGTCTGTAAATTTACTTAGTGTACTATGTTCGATCAATACTGTCAAGGTGGTAGCCGTGTTGGATAGTACCTTTTTACTTCGCCAGAGTTCGCATGAGTGTTACGAACTGTCAAATCGGAATAATAAACAATACACGAGGTCTACTGTTTACAGAACTATTATCATTATTTCATAAAAACATCACGAGAGTGTGTTACGCGAAAGTACACTGAGAATTGAAGAGAGAAAAAAATAGGTAAGTTTTATTAAATTTTTTCATCATTTATTTATTTTACTTTATTGCAGATCGATTGCTTAGCCTCATTCCAATGTTTTGTCTTGTGACAAGATCCCATTTAGGTAAATAAATAGATATAAAACCTGGTTAGTAGATTTCTAAACATGTGTAATTCTGAAAAGTTTGTAAATAACTGTTTGTAGTTTTTTTTGCTTATGTATTCTTTGGATATTAAAGTAAAGAGGTATGGGAGTTAAAAGCTGCAAAAATCCATTAATAATAACACCCGTAAATCATTAATAATTGCGTTCAAATATTTATGATATTTCCGTTGGGTAAAATAGTAAAAATAGAATCAACAACAAAATAACTGGTTTGGCAGTACAGAATACCATTCATAATTAAAATTGCAGAACAATTCTAAGCTAAACATTTCAATACTACCTCAGTACTTGGAGTCCAGAGTCAATAATAACTTCAAAGACGAGCTAAGGTCGTTTGTAACCTAAGAGTAAGGATAGAACTTAACCTATGAGTATGAATAGTTCCATGTTTGTAACCGGCATTGAATATTACCACCAATCCTAAGAATATGGGTAGGTCCATGTTTGTAACAGACATTGAATATTATAACCTAACCTAAGAGTATAGATAGTTCCATGTTCGTAACAGACATTGAATATTACAACCTAACCTAAGAGTATGAATAGTTCCATGTTTGTAACAGACATTGAATATTACAACCTAACCTAAGAGTATGGACAGTTCCACGTTTGTAACAGACATTGAGTATTACAACCTAACCTAAGAGTATAGATAGTTCCATGTTTGTAACAGACATTGAATATTACAACCTAACCTAAGAGTATGAATAGTTCCATGTTTGTAACAGACATTGAATATTACACACTAACCTAAGAGTATGGATACTTCCACGTGTGTAACAGACATTGAATATTACACACTAACTAAGGAGTATGGATAGTTTCATGTTTGTAACAGACATTGAATATTATATTGTTGAATACACCAGTTGCGTACCCCTCTATCCCAGCGTATAAGATCTGTATTTTGATAATAATAAAAAAAATCCGACAGACGGCTCATTAAAAGATTTTTTTCGAAAGTGTTTAATCGCGGTAATTTAAAATTAACACCATGCGTTACGTCCAGTGGGTGTTAAGTTAACTATTTTTTTTTATACTTAGGATCAATAGCTTTAAAGATAATGTCACTAGTTAATAATTATTAACAAGATGCTTCTCTAAATTATGATAAGAATGCAAAAAATGGGCACAAACGTAAATAGGTTAAAATTATAATTTGTTAGTTGAAGATAAAGATGTTTTTTTTTGCTATTAATAATCTGAGATAATATTCATGTCTGCCTTGGACTGAAACTAGTTAAAATTCCGTGAGAAACTGCAGTTATGTTTGGAGTGTTGAGTCAGCATATTAGTTTTTTTTTTTTTATTTTTATTTATTAAGTTAAAATAAATATACATATTTCGCTTTGTTAACTTAAGTATACATTGACACAAATAATATTAATAATGATGGTTTACTACCTAACACAAAGTAACACATTTTTAAGTAAGAACATTTTAATTATATTTATTTTATTTTCGGTTGTCAGGCTATCAGGAAGGCGATTATATATGTTTATATCCTCATAGCCTATGTTTCTTTTGCCACACTCAGTCTTTGTTGAATTTGTGTATAATTTATTACGTTGTCTTGTGTGGTGTTCATGTACTTGTGATGTTTTCATAAATATTTGTATAGTATACATAGTATTTGTGTGTATAAAGCCATTTTGAATTTTGTAGATTAATAAGCATATGTTGTATTCGTACAGTTTTCAGATTTTCATTAAATTAGTTTTTTGGTATACTCTTTTGGTGGGGGTATCTGGTTTATAGTTAAAAAGTTTTTTATAACTGTAGTTGGCAAGTCTGGTACTGCTGCTAAGAGTTCCGTTGTTACCATGATTTGTCTCTGGAGGATACGCCTTTAGGAGTGCGTCAATTTACAAAAACTTTAAAAAGTCTACTACGCTTTTGTCTGTAATACTAAATTGACAGTAGCCGATTTTATATTGGATGAATGGCGGAATTGGAAACAAATTACCTATATTACCTAATTGGTGTATACAAAAAAACGAGTGTGCTTTAGACCACACGACTGAAGTAAATACTTTTTAGTAATCTAATCTAATTTTCGTTCTGGCATCGAATAAAACCATTCCAATCATCTGTGTATAAGAATCTATTCGGAAGATTCGTTTGGATTGTTACCAACCATCGTGACAAATCAGTCCTTTCAATGCATTGAGTTCGCACACTCTAAACGAAAATTTGATTAATTTTATTATGGGAATTACGCTTAGAATGGGATTGTTGATTTAATTCTTGCAAAGTGTAAAATAAATGCCAGCACACATTCCAAACGTCATTACGATTAGATTGTGAGGAATGAACCTCAAAATTAATTTTAATTTATTATCGTTCGCCTCCGTAACGTTCGGAACGCCCGATATACGCCTCTCGTAATGCTGTAATTTTCGTAACGCATTCGCCAGTTTACCCCTCAAGTCAAGCGTGCGTAAAGAAGTATTTATTTCAAAAAATTATGATATATATTACGCTTTTGTAATATATATAATTACTATATAGATGTATGAATGTAAATGAGGCAAGGAGTGTGTGCCAAGACCGAGTTGTTTGGTGGTCCATCCTCTCTGCCTACCCCTGCGGGGAAACGGCGTGATGGTTAGTTAGTTAGTTACTATGCAAAAATAATATTACTACTCCGTCAAACGTAATATTATGAAGGAATTTTTGTATGCAGTAAGTACTGATATAATACACTTTGGAAACCATTTTTTTAACCAATATAGTTGACGACGATATAAAACAGCCCTCAAAAGTGGACGCAATTGCTTATCATTTTTTGCAGGCGTTTAGGCCCCTTTAGTGATTTACAGTTTTCATACTTAATAGGCTATTTTCACAAACGAGGGAGTCTGTTGCAAATGTATAGAATATTAAGAGATCAATTTCATTGCCGGCAACCCGGGCGTTTATTGCGGTAATATAGTATTTTATAACAAGTAAGTTACCCACCTCACTAGACGTTGTCTGTTCTGAGATGGGTAACATAAGATCATTTTCCTAATTTTAATCATCCTACTAAAAATGTTTGTTTTTTAAGTTTTCATTAAAATTTTTTAATTTAAAATTTTGACAAAACCAAAATGGCCCGTGGTTGGTAAGGGCACAAAATGCGCACGTCAACAACAAAGTACTTCTGTCAGAAAATTTTCAAAGCCGGCCAACGCTTATGACGTCACACGATAGCCCCGCCCCAAAATATCATATTGGCGGAATATCATAAATGGGAAACTTAGACTCGCTGTATAAAATTAATTCGTCAATATAAAAATAAAATAAGAATGCCATAATCATCTTTATTTTTGCTTAATTTTTTAAGCAACAAAAAACTGAAAATACCTTATTGAATACAGTTGTTCGGTACGGTAGCAAATATGACAGAATTTCTTTTCAAGATATTTAAAAACAAAGGGAACAAGAAAAGATTTAACCAGAAAGAAAAGTCCTTGAGTTATTTCACAGAAATTCATGTGTTACAAAGTCATCAAATGGTCATTTAGCGCCATTTTTTTTACTCTAGGTGGCTAAGTGGGTTTCAGCTTTCTATTAAATTGTAATAAGCTGCCAAGCTTTATTTATTTATTTATTTATTTATTTATTTATTTATTTATTTATTTATTTATTTATTTATTTATATATTTATTTATTTATTTATTTATTTATTTATATATTTATATATTTATTTATTTATTTATTTATTTATTTATTTATTTATTTATTTATTTATTTATTTATTTATTTATTTATTTATTTATTTATTTATTTATTTATTTATTTATTTATTTATTTATTTATTTATTTATTTATTTATTTATTTATTTATTTATTTATTTATTTATTTATTTATTTATTTATTTATTTATTTATTTATTTATTTATTTATATATGTATTTATTTATTTATTTATTTATTTATTTATTTATTTATTTATTTATTTATATATTTATTTATTTATTTATTATATCTTTACAATTAAAATACATAGTTTAGCTTAGTTATTAACCCCACTAGGGTTCGCCTGTAACGGGGTAGAAGATAATTACTTCCTTTTTCACCTGGTTACGTCTGAGATTTCAACAGTTTTTTTTTATAAATATTTTTAGTTCAATAAAATCAGATTTTTTAAATAGATGTATGGCTTCTTTTCTCATAACATTTGATGGAAATGACGTTGAGGTGTGAAATTTTTTTTTTTTTTTTTGTAAATAGGATTTTGATTGACACTAATGAATGACTAGCAGTAACTACTCGGATTCGCCCGAGTTTCATTCTCTCTTTTCTTATAGAGTCTTAGTCTGGCTTTTGAACAAATTGTTATCAGCGGAAGAGGACAACAATAAACTCCATCTGTATTATACAATTTTACAGCTTGTTACTATTATTTGGTAGAAAGCTGAAATGCACCAAGAATCGGTTGTTTAACGGGGACCTATCAAATGTAAAAAAAGTGCTCTAAATGGGTATTTAATGACAACTTTATGTTTGAATTTCTGCGTAACAACCGAGCTTTAGTGAATTAAAACTAAACATTGATTCATAATTATGGCAAACCACAATGGTACCGATATTTTCATTTATATTTTCGAAATTCGAAAGCTAAATCATAAAAAATATCATTAATTTGAATGCTTTTTTGGGAAACGATAATACATAAAGTTGATTATAATTGGAGGAATTAAACTTTGCGTGGGGCAGGATGTACTAAATAACAATAATTTCAAATACATTTTATAGGTTTAAACTTTTGTAAAATTGATGAGAGTGGGCCCATTATTCATAACATTTTGATAAAGGTGAAGCGACGTTGATTGTATATTACAAGAATCAGGGACTTATTTCTGACTGTACCCAAGGTCAGTCATTTCTAATTCCAGTCACAAGACATTCTTTAACTGGAGGCATTATTATTGCACAGCATTCGAGTATAATTATAATTACTTTTTAATGACTGAATTTTACGAATTCATTGAACATCAAAGCTAGCCTGTTTGATAGAAAAGGATATGGACCAAGAATATAACATTAACATTTTTTTCAAAATTAATTCAAGCTTAGTTTTAACCACTTTTATTGTTTAAAAAACCAACCTGTTTCGTGAGCATTGCTTACTTCAACAGGGTTCACTTAAAACTAATTACAATAATAGAATAAATATATCAATGGATGGGCGGGAGTTAAAAGGGGGGAGGAAATATACCGTAATTTTAAAAAGGGGACAAAATTAATAAGGGGTATTTAAAAATATTGTTTGGTTATTTATAATATTAAAACTCATCTTTATACTGTGTCTAATTTCTAAGAATTTGAGTTTGCTGTGTTTATGGAAAAAAACAATTCGTTAAAGCTGACAATAATTTTTTTTTTTTTTTTAGATCAGTTTCACACAGGATGCCCTCAAGAAAAAAAAATCCTAAGGGAATATGTCAACTTGGGGATGCTGTGTGGAGGGTCAGGAAAGGAAGTAATGGAAGTTCTGTTCTACGGGGTCAATGTGTCCAGGAGTGACGAATGTACAAATCCATCCCTCCTACTGCGATGCAGGGTGTGGGTCAAATTAGTCCAGCTGGAGAGGTCTAAATTAGGTCTCCTTAAACCAGTCTCTTCCGATCCGGCTCGCCAAACAGTAAGTAGGCAAACGCATTCACCGTCAAGACCCAGACAAACCTCACTCCGTGAACCCGGGCACCCCTCCTAAGTCACAAAACGTAACGAATCACTTGAGGTAACCTATAGCAGGGGTGTTGGTTGTCCAATAAATGGTTCCCGGGGCGGCGGTACCCATACCCGCCTCACAAATTGGAAATAAAAAAATCATTAGATAATTAATATCACTATTTTAAATTAATAATTTTTTTCTAAAATTGTGTTACTAGTCGGGGGATAAGGCTCTAGACTAGCAGTTCAAATCCCTGTTCTGCGGTGTGGTATATTGAACAAGTCGCGTTGACGACAAAGGATTCATTATCTTTTTCCAACCCGTTTAATCACAGGAGACCATATTTGTCCCAGCTCACATAGGTCTCACAGAAATCGTTGTTTTTCCCTTACTATCATAGTCAGAAATGTGATCTAAAAGGTATTGGAAAGAGAATACAACAAAATATATATTTAAATCTAAAAGAAAACCACAACAAAAATTAAAATTTACCCCTTTCTGAAACCAAAGTTTCCAATAGCGATTTGAAAAAAAATTATGGAACTTTGTGAATTTTTTAAGATTTTTTTTACATGAAACGAAAAATGTGAGGTGATATGTGTTTTATTTTTTTTCATTATCAGTAATTTTAGTTAGAAAAAAAAGTAAAGTGAGCAATTTTTAAAACTTTTTAAAGTTTTCGCAAAAAATATTTATATTTAAAAAAATACATAGTAATTTTTAATATAGAAATTTTAAAGCCTATTTCATCACCTTTTGAAAACAGTTTTTAGTTTTCGAATACGTTAACAAATGTTATATTTATTTGGATTTTATTGCAAAGCGGGAATATTTTTAGCCTCAGACAAAATACGCCAATTTTTTTAGGGGTTAATGCGAGGTTGGCTATGGTAATCTCTACCATGAGGATAATGGTGTGTAATATAGTGGTTTTAGGTTATCTTCCACGTCAAAGTCCTGTTCGTATCGTGTTGTTACAACTCTATGTTAAAAATTCTTAAAATTTACATAATTACCTTAACAAAATTGCCAGAAATAAAAAAAATATGAAACAAATAAAACAGCAAAAAAATATCCGTCTACTTTAACATTTCAGTAACAGCCTATTTATAATAACAAAATATGCTGTAGGTATAAATCCAGTGTAGCTAAAATTTTTTGTTTAGTGTTAGTTTTCGCTTTTTATAATTAATAATTTATTAATTAGTGTACAAGGATAGATAAAATTAATTTTAATTGAGCGCAATTTAAATTTTGATTTCCAAATGTCATTTCCTATCTTTAGTGTTTATTGAGTTGTAAAAATGCACGGCATTAACTAATAATAAAAAATCTTTCAACGGTGTTTCAGATACACGTTGCATAAGGGCTGTAAAATTTTGATTCGTTTTGGTTTGTTAATAAAAAAATCATTAACTCCATTTTTGAAATCCGGCAACAGCGTATTTGGCATCCCACGCAAGCGCAGTTGTGCTTATTTTCCCCCTGTGTAGATACTCTAGAAGCGTTGTACAATTATTCAGGGTGACGGTTGTTTCTGTAATGTCTCCATAAAATAAATCGTATTTTTGTTCATAAATGCAGAATTTACTGTGATATTCTTATAACTCAAAATATTTAAGACATTTGTGGTTTTTTTAAGTAATTTTACAATAATTGCATAAGGTAAAATGTACTTTCATGTTATTAAATTTGGAAGATTTGGATGATGGATCTCGTCTGAAAAATGGGTTGTACGGTGTTATTAATACATTTTGAGAATTAAAACAAATTTAAAAACTTAACGAGGTAAACGTGAAGTGCCAGCTTTCTTGCAAATTCCTTAAATATACGGATATTTTTTCAATTTGTATTTTTTAGAATTTTGGACTTTCTTTTATAAAAATGTTTGCTGTGCCTAAGCTGTTTTTCAACTTTTTTCGTGTTTGAAATTAAAATTTAGTATTTTATAAATATTAAAGTATATTTCAAATACACAAATCTATAAACTAATTTTCTCTAGTGTATAAAATCATAATTGTTTTTAGGACATCTTCAAAAAGAAGAAATATATAGAACATTTGAAATACCTTGGAAAATTTCGGAAATTCGATGAGAAATTATCATTATTAACAGTTTATACAACAGATAAACAACCCTCTTTGAAGAAGAAGATAACAATAATAATCTAATCTTTTAAAATATGAAAATGAACAGGACACAGAAAAATAATAAAAGATAACGGTAGCAACTGGGACTCGAACCCAGAACCTTACGTCTTACCGGGACATACACTTCTACCAATTGGGCTACTGCGATCTTATATGAGACTGTCGTAATTGTCAACTTCATATTTCAAATTTCAGAATTAACAATATTATCTTCGACTAATGTTTTTTTTTTCGATATTATTGGCAGCTACCTTTATTATTGGAAACTGTTTTAAAAAAGAGTTTTTCTTATAAAAATATGAACCCTCTTTGACTTGGATAAACATAAACAGTGTCAAATATATTTCCAGGAACTATTTACGGCTGTTAAATGTCAGCTTTTATTTTCTTTTCTATTAGTAAGGTTTTACATAAACGTTTGTGTATCAATTTTATAAAATATTCACGGCGTTTTTAAGTAAGGATGATATAAACATTATTATATCGATGCTCAGAATACAAATGAAGTGGTACAAACAATACCAAGCATATATTTTTTAATTCGACTTAAGATTTGTTATGGTTGCCCAGTCTGTTATTAGACCAATAAATAAAACCCTCACCTTCCAAAGTTAGTAATATTCGTAAATGCATTTCCATACAGTTGTAGTTAGAACATAATATAATATTTCATGCATAATTAGGTAGTGAATCACTTCACGACTCCAAATTCATGGCCTCATACGATAGGTAATAAGAACAAGCGTGATATAATAATATATTAAATCAATAACGATTGTGAATATGTATGACACGACAAATGTTTATAATATGTACAATAATGTGTACCTACTATAATGATGTGTTCTGTCTGGACAAATTATTTTTTAGTTCTTTTAATGACGAATACTGGCGAGTCCATCGCTTACGTGATGGGCGACCTTGACTTTTACCAATATAATAATAATTTGATTGAAGTGTTGGTAATTAATCAAAGAATACGATAAAAACACATCAGGATCTCTTGAAAGAAGTATTCCGTGAATATGTTTTGTTTGTGGCTTTACCTTGAGGTCAATAGGTTCACTTTCGAGGTGTGGTGCATGTAACATAGCTTTTTCTTAAAATGTATGTAAAATTTTGACTAATGATATATGATATTAGAAAAAAAATTTCAGGGTCATATTATACTAATGTTTACAATTATTTTCTACTAGCTTCTGCCGGTGACTTCGTCTGCGTAGAATTAGTACTTTAAGTAATCTATTTTGTTTTCCTAGGTCCCATCTACGTTTGTTCCAAAATTCTTAACCTATTTATTTAAAAACCTATAATTCTTGATTCGATTCAAAGTATAGGCGAGTACTTTAAATAAATTCACTAATCCCTATAGTCTCTCCCCCTCCCCACTCTTCCCTGTTGACCTTCTAAGCACCTCCCCTCACCACCTCTCTCCCCCCACTACTTCAATTTCTACCCACGCATAGCTTTGTATACTTGATTATTTAGTTTTAGTACATTTTATGTCCTGAGAAAGAGAACATCGTTCTCGAAACATGTCGATTTGTTAAAATAAAGATTATCGTGGTAAAAACAAAGTGTTTTAATTTGTCATTAATAAAATGGTGCCACAAAGTGAATTTGCAATATTTGAGGAAATAATTATTATTTTCAATGTAATGAAAATAAATAGCTAGCTCTTTAAATTATAGCCTATATGTTATTCTGATGTATGAGCTATATTATTGTAAATTTTCATTAAAATCCATTCAGGAAATTTTGCGTGAAAGAGTAACAAACACACATACATCCATACAAACTTTCGCGTTTATAATATTAGTAAGATAAGATAAATTTTGTATATTTCTCAACTTTACGTACATAATTCAATAGTTAAACTTGAAATCTAGGTAGGTACAGGAATCTAACAGCCGTTGTTCCCAATTTTTCGATCGATCAATCTGAGTCTCCGATCAGCTAAGTGATCTGTTTAGTAATACTTGATTCGCCTGTTGGTCAGAGAGTTACGTTGGAAAGAGCTTATTTGAGGCGTGTTGAGCCAAAATTCCAGTTCAACAGTTGATCAGTAGGAATGGAAACAACGGCTCTTAGTTACTCAATTCTGATAATACTAGTTAATAAAAAAATATTAACTTGTCTAAGTACGTACGTGTCGTGCATAGGTATCAAAGGAATTCGGAAAACAACTGAGTCTTTTTGAAGATATTTATATATAGAAAGTAATAACATTAGAACATAATATTAAAATTTAAATTCCTGAGGCTTATGAGAGGAAAAATCATGTATGATGGTGTGAGAAATGTTGAGCTTCGCAAAAAATGCAAGGCTGATGTAAGCGTAATAAGATTAAGTAAGATTAAGAAGTAATGCTTAGATGGTATGGTCATGAGTAAAGGAATTTAAGGAGAATATATGTCGCGAATGTGGGTGGTGGACTTCCATGGCACGATCAAGTGAATCTAATACTTTAGTCGGGCCTTGTCACGATCAGAAAACAGAAGAGTACGTGTATGTGACGATATATCTATGTGAGTAAAGCATGGAGGGTGTGCCAAAACAAAGTTTTTTGATGGGCCGTCCCCTCTGCCTATCCCTGCGGGATAACGGCGTTATGGTTAATTAGTTAGAATTAAGATATGCACCATCCAGTGGCGGCTCGTGACTTTTGGTGAGCTAGAGTGCTAATATTAACAAAAATGGCATTATTGATGTCGTTGTAGCCGAAAAATATTTTTTTTTTCGAAAATTTATTTTTTAATGAAGATTTTCAGGAAATTTCAGTTTTGCCGTGCGCCGCACAGATTCCTTAAAAATCTTCATACAAAACATAAATTTTCGAAAAAAAAATATACATATTTTTCGGTTACAACGACATCGATAATGCCATTTTTATTAATATAAGCACTCTAGCTCACCAAAAATCACGAGCCGCCACTGGTACCATCCATTCCATATACGTGGGGAGGTAATTTTTTCATAAATAAAAAAAATTGTTATTCAATTTTTAATTTATTATCATAAGCCATTTTTCAAATTTATTTTTTATTTTATTTATTTGCGTTATAAACAGTCTATACATTTATATATGACACTGAATAAATATGTTTATGTCATTGACCAATAAAATAACGACATTTAGATACAGGACCATAATAAAAAAAATTTGCAACAATATACCTAATACAAACAATTCTGATTAAGTGCATCTTCAATTTATAAAGTGTTTTATGATATACATATTTCTCAGGAATTTCCTGGAGAGACCACATTACAAATGAGGAGGTCCTCCAAAGAATCGAAGGAGGAAGGCACCTGCTCAAAACCTTGTCCGAAAGGCGTGCAAGATGGATCGGTCGTATAATACGACAAGATGGCCTCTTGCATGCCATAATGGAGGGTATGACCGAGGGGACAAACTCTAGGGGACGACCACACAGAGAGTATCTGGAGGACCTGCTGGTGGACATGCGCTGCTCATCATATGCAAACCTCAAAAGAGCCGCACAAGACAGGGAAGAATGGAAGAAAAAAATAAAGGAAATTGCTGCAAACCAATCCCAGGATTGAAACCAGAGAGAGAGATTTCTAAGGTTTACACTTAAATTTTAAAGTATATCAATAATATCTTTGAGGAAAATATTTCATTAAAATACAAACTACTAAAAGTAAAAGAGAAATTGTTTGTCGATTTTAGATATAAAATTTGTAAATAAGGCACAACAAAATTACAATTTTAGTGATTATAGTTTTGGGGGGCCAACTGCTGGGTGATCATCTGTCGGGTCACCGGCATAGACACATTCGATATTTCATATTACAAAACAAAGAAAATAATCTAATCCTGACTATGTGACATACATGTATTCATGTTACCTAGTTATCCGTGTACAAATTATAATACAAAGATGATGATTTCGTGATCATGAATGGAAATGATGAACGATTTGTTATTAGTAATTAATAAAAGCTTAAAAACCGTAATTACAGTGTTATTTATATCTACTGATTATAATTGAAGCATACGCGAACATGACCTACTTCGTAAAGGTGTGAACATAACAATCATCTGATCATGTTGATGATTTATGCATATAAGTTGTATAATGATATAATAAAAATAATAATGTTTTATTCCAGGATGTGGGGAGGATAGTGCAATCCCACACGTCCTATATAGTTATAAATACAGTTAAATTATAAATAAAGTAGAACAATTATAAGTAGGTACAAAGTTATAAATAAGTAATCAATTTCTGCATGGTCTTGAGTGAGCTTGGGCCCAGCGTTTACTCAGGAGTGGCGCTTGGTGCTGGAAGGCTGCGTTCACCACCGTATAGTCGGATGCCATTAGCTGTATCCTGGCTCCAGTGACTCGGTATCTCATCAGGCCGGCGAATCCATTCAGTCCTAGTTCCGTAAACATTGTTGATGCGTTGCTGTATTTCCTGTATCCAAATATAATTCTGCAGGCGTTATTATATTGGATCCGGAGTCGTTCCATTGAAACGATTCGGTATTGACACCATGTTTCACATGTATATAGGCTGGTACAAAAAAAAACCTTTTGTGTCACCTTAATTACTATAAAATAAAACTATTTGCTTTCGAGGACATAGAAATTACAGCAATTTACTGAAAATTTGCTTTCGTCGTATGAGATGACAGCTAAATGAATTACAATAATATCACCGGTGCACCGGGATCACTGCTGCTAGCTCCTTAGCGCAAGATCCATAGAACAAACTCAGCATGCCCACACTACTTCTGTGCATAGAGATGGCAATAGGTCTGTTCAACGGATTGTTAATAGGACGTACCACCCTCCTTCGGGGTAGAATCAGGTAGGTTTGTCAAGAATAGTGGGGCTCTTGCTCAGAAGTGGCTCCCATATTCAATTGTTGGGTTTACCTGAGATTTGAGTGTTTTTAGGTGGTCACTATTGAAGAATCTACTAGCCCTACAGGCCGCCCTTTTTCTCTCCAAGCCGCCTCAAAACGAGAAACCCTAGCGAGGAGGATTGTGAAGACTGTGTAACTTATACAAAATATGTAACTTACTGTAAATACAACTTACGTGGTAATCATGTACAAACTTAGCCAAAATAGATACTAATAAAAGAAAGGTAAAAATTAATAAAGTAATATATCATTGAAGACGAAGACAACAATAATAATCTAAATTAGGAAATGAAATTAAAAGAATTTGGCATTCTCAGACTATAAAAATATTACCTTTTGTTATTTCGGCTACTGGCATTATACCTAGCTCTCTTATTAAAAATTTAGGCATATTAGATTTGTCAAAGAATTTGTATATAAAAATGCAAAAATCAGTCATTTTAAATACATGTAGAATTACGAAAGATTTTTTAAATATTTATATTGAGGGATCAGTAGGATTTATCGGTCAAATTAGGAATTCCACAGAGCCGAACCCTCTGATATGAAAATATCTGGAGACGGTGAATTATATTCCCATTTAATAGTTTGGTAGATTAACGTGTTGTTCTTGTATTGTTTTGTATTAATTATACTTATATAATACACTTGCATAACGTGGATTTACCAGATGATCATTTATATGGAAAAGTGTATGAAAGGGTTTAGTTTTTCCTATGGGAAAAACTAAACCCGTTTCTGTAAATCTGGTGAATAAAAAAAAAATATGAAAATGAACAAGACACAGAAAAATAATAAAACATAATGGTCGCAACTGGGACTCGAACACAGATCTCACGTCTTACCGGGACGGGTGCTCTAACCAATACTAAAAAAAATAAACCTCTAATTCAGCCATTGCGATCTATTACGAGACTGCCGTATTTGTCAACAACATAATTCAAATTTCATAATTAACAATATTATCTTCGACTAATGTTTTTTTTTTCCATATTATTGGCAGCTACCTTTTTCCATTGGAAACAAGTATTCAAAGAATGTATTTGTCACCTAGATAGTGTCTCGGATAAATATATCCGATTTTGTTTTTATGGAACACCTATTAAAAGTCTAAATGAATATTGATTTTTTTGTAAGAAAAACTCTCTTACAAAAAAATTTTAACTTTTGAAGGTTATTCTCACCAATGTAATACATAAGAAGAAGACAAAATTAATAATCTAAATTATAATATGAAAATGAACAAGACCCAAGTTTCCAGTATATCGACGCAGGACGTAGCTGACAGATTCAAATATAAATGTTATACATATATTAATTTGTCATCTACATCCTGCATCGAAGGTAAAATCTCTGTAAGAATCTCTAATAATAATAATAATTCTAGTGAAACTGTGTTTAACCTACAAAACTTCAGTGACCTCGGTCAATTACAAATAAGCCCAACACCTTCTGACTGACTATCACAGATAATAAATACTAGAACCTCTTTTTAAATACCCACAGTTATGGTCAAATGCCAGTGAAAGGCAAGTTTTTTATGTAATTTTTATTTATGGCAGTAGGTTTTATATTTTATTCAAAAAAATATACCTATGTGTGTCCTCTAAACTTTGTACTAATTACTACAGATTTTACTTGATAACCTTTATAATAAAATGCATTTGAAACTGGTTTTATAGTTGTAACACACAACCAATTAAATCGGGATCAAACAATTAAAATTTAAAAAAGGAGTGCCTATGTCAGTTTTGGTAATTTGAATTTATATGCCAGAAAGTACTCTAAAACCTCCCTCATCTTCATTAAGTCAAAATTATAATTCGAAATCGATAAACTATCGTCAACTACCATTATAGAGGCCCCAGAAATATTCTTCTGACTTGCGATATTGTTCTCAAATAAAAAAATAAAATAAGCGATGACCTTTTTCAGGAGGAAGACGTGTAAATAGTTGGCAGCTCTCAGAAAAAGATGAATAAAGCAACTTCAAAGGCTGTGCGAGGAGGGGCTGGTTCTGCTATGGGTGAAGGCCGCTGAAGTAGCACAGGACAGGGACGCCTGGAGGCGTTTTTTAGAAACCAACCAACCCGTAGGGAAGAAGATGATATGAGCGGCAATTTTCTGAAAACTATAGTTGACCCTGATAAAATAAGGTAGAATGTTGTAATAATTTATATGGAATTCAACAAAGATGGACTGGAAGCTCTTTTGCGAAATGTTGAGGAATTTTATAAATGCAATCGTTTTGACCTTAAGAAATGCATGAAATTCAACCAAGGTATACCAAAGAGTTGACCGCAAATTATGCAGTCTTCTGCATTAACCAATTTTATGTGATTATATACTAAAGGTGTTTTTTAATGTCACATATAACAAAAAATTCAAATGGGTAGATTTTTTAAAAGACCACAGAAAAATTACGTGATATCCTGGAAAAAATTGAGCAACACGGACAAAAATCATAAAATACAGCAATTTGTCGCATAGAACAAATACATAACATATTAGGTAATATTAATATTGTCTTGTTATGGTAATCATAATATATTTTTGCCAAGTTTAATGCAATTAAAAAAGACAAAATAGAATGCAATAATTCGAGTTTAATAGTGGCCGAAAAAACATGTTAATATATTATTCAATGATTCCAGTTCTTTTATTGACTGAACCTAGCAAAGTCCTGTTTCAACTCAACCGTTTGGCATTTCACCTGTCCGTAAATTTGTTTGTTTGTTCCATTTGTACGTTTGATCTATTAGATATCTAACTTTGACTAGGTGGCTAAATTTGATTGAGTTTTTCAATATTATAGTACCTATTTCATGAAGAAAGTTTTAAAAAGAATTGTCATCCAGATTATATAATTCATTATTAAATTTTTTTTAATGTTACATAATATAGTTTTATATGGTTTAAGTAAATACCAATTAATTTAATATCTACCTATTTTATTAAAGTTGTATTTGGTTTTATAACGTCTCAGGAATGCTATTCAGTCAACTATTATATTTCCTCTGTCAGCTCTGTGCCTCACTGCCATATACAAGGATTTGCAAAACCTAACAAATCTATGCGAATTGCTGGGGTGTCTTGTTATTTCCTATGGTGAATGAAACAACTCCGATGATCGGGAGTTTCAATAATACTTTGGTTCGTCTAGTTACAAGTCGTGTTTATTATCGTTTTGTTTACAATGAACATTTAACTGGGCTTATCGTCCGTTCTAAAGGATGCTCTGACTTGTTCTGGAGCATGGGAACTGGTCACTGAATCAAGTATCAACGGCTGTCTCCGTAACCGTTTTTGTAATGGACCCGAAAGGGCAACAGTTGTCTCTCTCATAGAGTAGGTACAACCTTACTGATCTCAGTTGAGACACATCACAACCACATATAATTACTTATACTAACGACATCTGTTGAAAGATATTGAAACTAAATACATATTCATAGAGACTACAATAAATTGCCAAATAAAGATACCAATCACAGATACATCTTATTTCTATTGAAGAATATCACTTTTTAATGTATTCAAAAATTCCAAAGAAAAAAATGTTATTCTAAATTACGATAATTTATTCGTAAAAACGGGACTGAAGTTCTTACGAACAAATGAACAAGGTTTCAATGTTTATTGGCGGTAAAATATAAGAATAATTTGTTGGTATACGTACGAAATTACGTATACCAACAAATTATTCATACCTACATGTTCCCGCCAATAAACACTGAAACCCTGTTAATTTGTTCGTAAGAACTTCAGTCCCGTTTTTAATCGTTTTTACGAATAAAATGATCGTATTTTAGAATAAATTTTTTCTCCGTTTAGATTTCCAGAGTAAAGATTGAGATATTCAGCCTTTCTGTCAATCCCCTGAAATTATTTTGATACATCGGATAGTGAAAAGGTTCATGATTACGTCCATTTTTTTTTTCAAATTTTTAGCGTAAGAAATAATTAAAATTAAAATAAATATTCTATAATGAATTGGACAACATAATAAAATGTTGTCCTCACAAAACATTAGCGCTTACTCTTTCACAATACACTCTGTATGATCGTTTGAGGCTCGTAACACCATTTTATGTATTTATAATGAATGGATTTTAACTATCCATCTCAGTAATTCAGGTTTCCTGCTTACACAATAGGTTATCTTTACAAATATCTATGATCTTCTAACCGCCTTCTGGATGCTACGAAAATATTTGCATATTAATCGTCAGCGGTTTGTGAATCTCTATAATGTGTAATGCTTCTAGACATAACATGTCCTAAAAAGAATATTTCTTAACATTCGTTTATGATAATGGTAATGTTACTGAAACTAAGAAGGATGTTAATCAGATTTCAAACGTAAACATGATAATAAATTAAAACGAATGGGGGATTATTAAAAAATGATTATGGTCGGCCTTGAGTTTTGCGGTTTGCAACAATTCTTGGAAAATTATCAGTGATCCTTCCAAAACTGTTGCATAATAATTTTGAGCGCATGACTCGTCAGGGGAAATTTAGATTGGTATGTCAAAGACCTGTTTACCTACTTATTTGCACGTTTCGTTATGAACGTCAAGTTGCTACCTAGATGTCTCCTAAAATAAGAAAACATTTGATTTTGAGCTTTTGAATTATGATATAACTGTGCGGTTATTCGTTATAAATAAATGGTACAATATTTCACATATTATATTTAACCACAACATTTTTATTTACGCCCCCCACTGGTTTCAGAACGACCGTTCCTTTCTCGGGGTAAAAAAATAATTTAATCAATCCCTTATACTATTGCGTCCATTATCAACAAACAAAAAAATGTTAATTAAATGAAAACAATATTAGCGAAACTCAATCAAAAATCTGAAAACTAAAAAATCAGAAAAAGATAATTTCGAAGATATTGTCGTCATTTAATCAAATATTAAAATTTGAGGTTTTACTCGGGAAGTTAAAAAAAAAAAAAAATTATCTTATTGTCCTATCTTAGACATGTTCCCTTTCACTGTCCGATCTCCTCTGATCTGATCTGATCCTCCCCCCACTCATCACTAGTCACTAGTCACGCCCCTACCCCTATCACAATATTTAGTAATATGTTGCGCTCACCCACTGTTTTGTAGTGTCAAGTTATTATATTTTGCCCAGGGAAGGAACGTTAGTTCTGAAACCGGTCGGCGTAAATAAAAATCTCAGTGGTTCTAACAAAGAAATGCTGTTTCATTCATTCAATTTTGAAATCAGATATTTCAGACCGTACCGGTTTCATCATGACAGGGGAATCTTCATTATTTCTGCTTATAGAGTTATACCAGTTGTAGAGTTGGCCTCAAAATTTTCACCGAAACCAAAAATATTGGTTTAAGAAAACATTTATCAAAAAGCAGTTAAAAATTCGGAAGAAGCATCGCTTTTTACGGAGAAAATTTGTCTTCGAGCAAGTCCATCCCGACGCTCACAGACGACGCGACGTCACGCAACAAATAACGACAACACTTTGCCACAAAATTAACGATCTTCGCATGTTTTTAGAAGCTTGTACAACAAGTTATATTATGTTGGGTTGGGTTCGTCTCTTTATCATGTGACGCGATACTTTCCAGGCTTTATATTGGTCGATAAAATTAACAAATTTCATCATGGGATTTGAACGACAATATTCTGCTTTGTTTTATATGGTAGGAAACTTGCATTTATACCTAGGCTTTTGTTTGTTGTTTCAAGAAATTAGGTGGTAATATTTTTAGATTGAAATTAGGCATGAGAGGGCTATTCTGGAAAAAAATTAAGATTATTTGCTTGAACTCTATAAATAAAATGAAATATGCAATTTTGGCGATGTGTTTTTTGCGTGAATCAAAACAGTGTTAAGAAGTAAATTCAACCTTATCTGCGTGAGGAGTGCGTGATTTCTCCCGATTCCGATTGTCAACGTGTCAAGGTTGATAGTCTTAAAATTCCCCCGAAATTTGCATATTTAATGATCGTCCATTTAGCTTGTTAAATTATTTTTAACTCACACCTCTTTATCCTGTTCCAAGCTATTAGTTTTTATTTGTACTTATTCATCTGTCACCCTCTTCTGTAGGATACAAGCTATCGTGAGGTTAATCTTCACCCTGATTACTACAGGTATGCCCGTTTAGTTATTAAATCATAAAGTGCAACATCTTATTATCCGACAACCAAAATACATCTGTTTTAATTTATTCAGCAAATAAAATCAGGTTTAACAGATGTTCTACCAAAATTTTGTTTTGGAAATATTATGTACCTAAAGTGATATGAACTCTATGAAAACGAGAGATCAAGCATTTAAAGACGGTTAAAAAATAACAACAGAGAGATCTATAAAAAAAACTACAGACGCACGCATCTGAGGTTTATTGCAGTAGACACAAAGAAAAAATATCCTGAGTCGTGCCACATCAGTTAAACCAATCCGAACGTTAATTTTTCATCATCCAAACTATGCCATTAGCGGCAATAAAAATTGGAAGAGATATTATTGCATCCTGCCACATTTTTTCACATTATTAGCTACCTATATTCAAAGTGTTTTAATCATAATAATACTTCATTTCGTAAGAAAAACCCGAAGGATTTAGGTAAAAAAATATCATGATTTGACGTTTTTTAAAAGGTATCAATTACTGGGATATTATATTATTAGATGGTGTGATGTAATCGATGATTTAAGGTGTATTGCATCGAATATCGATGGGGAAGATTAACGATCAGTTAAATGTGTTTAATTATAAGGAAAGAAGTAAGGAAAAAAAGATTCTCGTGATTGCATTGACGAAAAAAAAATTGATTCACTCAGGCTGCTATTCTGGGTACAATAAAAACTTCAAATTTTCTACAAGATTAGTTAGCTTTTTTATTCTCTAACCAAATCCTCCTACCGGATCCCGCAATTTTTAGGCGGAGTATTGGCATATTTCTAGTCAATAAAAGGAAGCTTAATAAAAAGACTATCCCATCAAAACCGTGATTTCGACAACTCCCAATTTTCTAAAAGTACAAGTAAGTTCCCTCACTTATTTGAATAAAAAAGAACATTTCTCCGTTCCTTCTCACTTTTTTCAAAATTTAATGAAATGACACTAAGGGAGAAACAATTTATTTATTTAATTAGCATTTCAACTGATTTCGAATGATTATAAAAGTTGCCCATTTATAAAATTAATATATAAAAATATCTTCCTTCTCACCATGATGTGAAATTATGGCCCTGAAAACTAGAATTTTGAACTGGCTCCGGACACTTGGGACTCTTGCACGGCAATCACAACTTTTTTTTGTTGTTGGAGAGGTAGGCCTTATGGTAAGTATATTTTTGTCATGTGTGTGAACATACCGAAGTAGATAGAGCCTAAGAATTCAAATTTTTACAGCGCCCTTGAGGTGATTTTTGATAAGAACGGCGCCACAAAAAAAATTTCAATTGTCATTATATTTATTATTAATGCTGGCTACTGCTGTGTCCATTAAGCTACTATAATTTTCAGATCCGCTTTATTCCTTCAAAGCATATGTTTAAAAAAATTCTACCTTCTGTTATCCGCTATTTTCGCTTCTTTGCGAAAATCCTTCCAACCTTAAAAATCCCGAATCAATAAATCAAGAAATGTATTTTAAAATAATTTTCTTTTAAATAATTTTACACATATTTAAAAAAATGCGTAAATTATAGCTCGTTTTTTTACGATACGAAAAAACTAGTTTTTTTGTTACATAAATAACCTCAAGTAGTCCAGTCGTTCATCCGATGCTAATGACCTCAGTTTAAATCATCATAAAATAAACAAATAATGTGGATTTCTATCACAAAACAGGATTGTTTTAATATATTGCGTATACCAACCGTATTTTAATATATTTGGAGAAGGAAACGCCCTGAACGTGTTATTTAGAGTGCCTAAATTAAGGTGCTATTCAATTTATCAAATATTAAGACGATAGACTTCGCTTTTCAGCCCATACAAAAAAGACGCCCGGAAAAAAAACACTTTTCTACATCGAAAATTGCACAAAATGAATATATTTTTATACTCCCTTCTAGAGGGTGAAAACTATGTCGGTATGTTTTCGAATTTTCGATGTGTTTCGTATTAACGTAAACATTCACTGTCAAACTTGTACGATTTATAAAAAAAAATATTTAAGGAAAAAGTGCTGCTAACTCAACTCTCATAAAGAATTATAAAATTATAAAAAGCTACCGACGTAGCTTCTTCTTTCTAAAAAATATATATTTTTTAAATTTCAATTTCGTGAAAGTTTCGGTGTAGAAAAGGTATTCTCCATAAACCCCTTTTCGAGCGATTTCTGTAGGTAAATTTGAGCGTTGTCTCATTCGCACATTTCGCATTCGCATGTATTGTAAGTGTGCGTGAGCTTATTGTGAGCGGGACAGAATGACAGACGAGGGTGTTCCGCGTGTCGTTCAAAGTCTAGCCTCTTAACAGCCTTACTAATAAAAAACTCTTCCCAACCGTTAAGCAGTTTGTTTGTTCGAACCTTATACGCGGCCATACCGCTTGCGATGAAACTTTGGGAATATGATGTATGCATATCCGGGATGGTTATATTAGGATAGTGAGCTTTGGCGTTATGAAATTATTTCCTAATCTATTCATACGGTTGCGATTAAAATTTCATCCGATTGCTATTAATTTTTTTTTAATTGTTGTGAACATGCCCGTGAATACTTCTGTATCTATACTGGTGAGCTCTGGAATTATGAAATTTGCAAAACAAATTTAAATAGATCACGCGAGTTGTTGGGAAAATGGATGTATTTTACGGAGTTAGGCGGCAAGGAAAAAAAGCTGAGGGGAGGGATATGCGGGAGGGTCGGTTGGGGAATTAAGAAGGGTAGCTTCGCGGGAGGGGGGACGCGGGACAGGGGAAGGCGAAGAAGGTGGAATCGGAAATGACACTAAGGGAGAAACAATTTATTTATTTTATTAGCATTGCAACGCATGCCGGGTATCAGCGAGTTACTAATAAAAATGCCTTAAACTGTGCTGCTAATGACGAATTTAACTGTCTTGCGAAAGAACTGGCAACCCGCTTTCCCGGCAAAATGATAGTTTTGATTTTTAATATGTGGTGTTTGTTATAGTAGGGAGAGTAAAAAGGTGGGGAAGAGAAATCCTGGAAATCAAATGGGGAACAAAGGAGGGGAAAGGCGGGAAGGTGGAAAAGGAAAACGTGAGAGAAGAAGGGAACGCGGGAGTGCGGAGTTCACAAAACCGAAGGACGCGGGAGGGGAGGAAGGCGGGGAAGGTGGAGAACACAGTCGCATTGGAAAGAGCACACAGGGGTGTGGCGACCGTATTTCTTTAAAATTCCGTAAATTATTTCTGTTCATCGGTCGGCAGGAAGATCTTGAATAATTTTATTTCTTTATACAGGGTGTTAAGGTACGTACTTGAGTTACTTTAACCAATGATTCCTGACATTATTTGGAGTAAAAAATGTAAATGAAATTTTGGTCTCCGGTGACTTTTTTTTTGTCAATTTTTTTTTTTTCAAAATATTTTTTCTTCAAAATCCAACCAAAAAACAATTCTTTTACATGGCATTATTAGTCACTCAGCCGAGTTACCGCCCCACCACTTCCCCGCCCCCAACTACCCAACACCTACTATTATTTATATTTTTGTAGAAAAAAAAAAAAAAAAAAAAACATCAAAAATGTCACCGGAGACAAAAATTTCATTAACATTTTTTACTTCAAATAATGTCAGGAATCACTGGTTAAAGTAACTCAAGTACGTACATTAACACCCTGTATACAAATGATTTAGGGCTGCTGTTGTGCGTAACAGTTGCGCAGTTACTTTATGTTAACTTTGTATTAGGTGGCAATAGCCATAAAAGGTGACAAGATTTAAAAAGCGAGATTTTTCCTAACATTAATTTTTCCCATTTTCTTCCTCAAGGTTGCATCAGTTAGTTGTCTGGTGTTTGCTTTAATAAAATAACATATTTTTACTTAAGTCAATTAATTCTTTTGGACTGCAATATAAAATTTACGTAAAAATTGGTTTTAATAAAAATAATTATTTATATAGCACAACATAATATTAAATATACGTAGTCTCATTATTATTATTTTACCGGAAACTATAGAACATATTATATCGGGATGTTCTATATTAGCGCCGTCTGAGTATACATTTAGGCACAATCAGGTTTTAAAAATAATTTACCAAAGTTGGTAATTAAACATAACTTGATTGACTGTCATAATATAGTACAATATTATGAATACGAACCAAATTCATTTTTAGAAAATAATTTCTTTAAAATTTACTATGATAAAACTATACTAACAGACAGACCAATTAGTCACAATAGACCCGATATAATTTTACAACACAAAATTTAAAAAATAACTTATATCATTGATGTATCTATTCCAAATTCCTGTAATATTGAAAAATCTGTTTCTGAAAAAATAAGAAAGTATACAGATTTAGGAAATGAAATTAAAAGAATTTGGCATTCTCAGACTATAAAAATATTGCCATTTGTTATTTCGGCTACTGGCATTATACCTAGCTCTCTTATTAAAAATTTAGGCATATTAGATTTGTCAAAGAATTTGTATATAAAAATGCAAAAATCAGTAATTTTAAATACATGAAGGATTACGAAGGATTTTTTAAATATTTATATTGAGGGATCTGTAGGATTTATCGGTCAAATTAGGAATTCCACCGAGCCGAACCCTCTGATATGAAAATATCTGGAGTCGGTGAATTATATTCCCATTTAATAGTTTGGTAGATTAACGTGTTGTTCTTGTATTGTTTTGTATTAATTATACTTCTATAATACACTTGCATAACGTGGATTTACTAGATGATCATTTATATGGAAAAGTGTATGAAAGGGTTTAGTTTTTCCTATGGGAAAAACTAAACCCGGATCTGAAAATCTGGTGCGCAAAAAAAAGGTTACATATAATTTATAGATATAAAATGTTTCTTTCTGCAGGGAAAAAATCTAAATAACAAGATTCGTAAGAAGGAAACAACAGTTTATAAATTTATATATATTTAATTAGGCAGTGAGGAAACCAAAGGAGAAAACCAAACGATTCTAAATCACAGACTCACATTTTAATACAACTTGATTAAGTTTTTTATAAAAATAATAGTTTTCTTGGCAATAAAATGCTAATAAATACATAATAAAATTATAATGAGAAGCGCAAAATTTCTCTGGCATTTTACTCTTTGTAATAATAAAGAAATGACATTTAGCACAAAAACTCGATATTAAAAATAGATAAATATTTTTGGTTTGAATATTTTGATTTGAACGAATATCTTGATTTGTTTTCATTTAAATTTCATTTTCCTTTTTAATGCATTTAATTTCAAACATTCAGGATACAAAATATTTGATATTTGGTACAAATAACTAATACTTACAGAAGTAATTAACCTTTACTTACCTGGAGGTAATCAACACGTACGTTCTTGTGGGGGGTCACTACGGTCCCCCATACAATCGCGAAGTGATCGTTTTTCTTATGTTCCTTTTTCCAGTAACATTCAGATATTATTAGTCAATACCTACCTGTGCAAAACGGTAAAGAGATATTACGAAAACGAACCAAAAGTTCTTTCCAACTATGATTTTAAGTAGCGGTTATCCTTTGATAGATATTATTGATTAAGATTTTTTTTAAATTAGCTCTGAGGAAAACAAAACCCTAAAGGCATATGTCATTTTTGGGTGCTGTGTGGAGGGTCTTTTATGTTAAGGAAGGAGAAGAAGTTCTGGGAAGGGAAGGAAGGGAGGGGAAAAGGTACGAGGGGTAGGTAGGAATCTGGTTGTTATTGTGTCCAGAAATGAATGTCCAGGTCCGATGAGTCGAGAGAGTCCATCTGGAGAGGTCTTGGTAGGTTCCCTCAACCAGTCTCTCCCGATCTGGCCCGCCACCAGTAGGTGGGCAAACCCATTCACCGCCAAGACAAAGACAAATATCAAACCTGAACACGGGCATCCCTGCTAAATCACCAAACGTAGAGAACCAGATTGCGTTGAGGCAGGGATGTTCATGGCAGGGATGTTATCCAATACCCGCCTCTCAAACTAGATCCAGCTCTAAAATTATTTGTTTGATTATTGCCGCTCTTCGGAATGGGGGTGTTTTTGTTCACTTTAGATAAATTTAAAAAATGTGACTATTTCAAATCAATCGGGTGATCGTTGTGAGGTCGGGTAAGAAAGGGGATAAAGGGAACATCAACTGCGATTGGTTAATTTACTCTAGTCCGCAAAGATTCTTTAGTTATTTTAAAAAAATGGATATTCAATTTTATCATACCACGATCTTCAATAAACTTCAATAAGTGTTCAATAAAGTGAAAAAAGAATTGCCGTATTTATTACATGAATACCTATTAATAACATTATTGAGGAGCTATTTACGTAATTTACCTTATTTTATGAGTTATGATCAAGGTTATACACTTGTAGATCCATCACATGGTGATAAATCACTATTCAAGAAGATTACTAAACTATGTTATTATTCATGCTTCTGACTTTTACGTCCGGCTAAATCTTCTCCACAGGAAAAACTTAACCCTTCCACACACTTTTCCACAAATGATCATCTCTAGTCAATCCATAATATGTAATTGTACTATTTAAGTATAATAAATACAACATAATACAAGAACAACACGTCAACCAACCAGAGACCAAATGGGAAAATAATTCACCGACTCCAGATATTTTCATATCAGAGGGTTCGGCTCGTTACAACTCCTAACTGGACCGATAAATCCTACTGATCCCTCAATATGTGTTATTTAAAAAATCTTTCGTAATCCTACATGTATTTAAAATGACTGATTTTTGCATTTTTATATTTAAATTCTTTGACAAATCTAATAAGTCAAAAATTTTAATGAGAGAGCTAGTATAATGCCAGTAGCCGAAATAATAATTGATAATATTTTTATAGTCTTAGAATACCAAATTCTTTTAATCTCATTTCCTAAATCTGTATTTTTTCAGAAACAGATTTTACAATATTACTGGAATTTGGAATAGCTACATCAATGATATGAGTTATTCTTTTAATTTTGTCATGTAAAACTATATCTGGTCTAGTATGACTAATTGGTCTGTCTGTTAGTATAGTTTCATCATAGTATATTTTAAAGAAATTATTTTCTAAAAATGAATTTGGTTCGTATTCATAATATGGTACGGTATTATAGCAGTCTTTCAAGTTATGTGTAATTACCAAACTTTGATGAATTATTTTTAAACCTGTTTGTGCCCAAACGTATACTCGGACTGCGCTAATATAGAACATCCCGGTATAATATGTTCTATAGTTTCCGGAAAAGCCATACATTTTCTACATAAATCATCAATTTGATTTGGATGATTGTTGATTATATGCTTCCTATAATTTTTAGTATTAATAACTCTATCTTGAAATACAAGCATAAATCCTTCTATTTCTGCGCTCAACTCTCCAATACTCAACCATTTGTTTGACGAAAGTTTGTCAATATAGGTTTGGTCAAGATAATTGAATAATAATAATAATTTTATTTGACCAAGAATCTAATAATTCCTGGTTGGTATTTATAAAAATTTAAAGGCTTCTATCTGCCTTGCAAATTATTTTGTGCATTTCTGAGCTATTAGCTTTCCTACGGAAAAAATTCTTAACATTTCTACCTGATTTTGACTCCTAAATTTTAGGTAAATTAATTCGTTCTATAGCTGAGTTAGAATGATGGCAATTAAACTCTGTTAACGTAGTTCTATTTAATCGTTCTAAGCTATCTAAATCTGTATTGGACTTTTTAATTATGCCAAATGATTAAGTTAATAGAAGTATTGCCAAACTATTTATTGCCTTTACTAAATTTATAATAAATTGTATTTTTAAAAATATTATTATTTGTAGGTTATAGGTTATTATATTTGTAGGTTATTTGTAGGTTAATAAACGTATAGGGTTCTGCCTAAAAAGTGTATGGCAAGAATGAGTATAGGGCTGCCTTTACACAGTATGTTTTTTGTGTAAGTGGCTCACGTGAGCGACTTCGGCCCAATGGGCAAATTGGTTTTTGCTTACGTGAGCGACTTATGGAAAAAAAACTTATGTGTGTAAATGCAGCCTAGAGTTTATTAGGGTTGATATTTCCGGTGTTATCAGGTAGGTAAAATTTGGTTTTAGAGTGTAACCTCTAACCTGTCAATAGTATTTACGTTTTCTACGTATCACTTATGGATTAATGCAATTTGTAAAGTCCAAATTATATTTGAAAGAGAGATTACGAAAATATTGTGTGATATAGTTTTGAACGGCGAATTCTCGGTGCGATTGGGTAAATTTGTAGTATAGCAAACCAATTAATGTTCGAGTGTACACTGATAAGTATTCTCAATGCTTCGTCCTTTACTAATAAGGGGCGAGGGAT
This sequence comes from Limnephilus auricula, assembly GCA_951813805.1. Lineage (NCBI taxonomy): Eukaryota > Metazoa > Arthropoda > Insecta > Trichoptera > Limnephilidae > Limnephilus > Limnephilus auricula. The sequence continues at coordinate 6,996,925 of OX638408.1, forward strand.
GCTCTTGGTTAAATGCCAAATATGGTCTGAACGGTGCAGCTTCAAGAATGCTGGCAGGACTGAATAAAAGAGACGTGTTAGTAAAACCGTCTGCTGTGAGTTCAGCTAACCCAGAGTGAATAGGAATCGTAACCCTTTTGTAAAAAGGTTTAACGAGCTGTTGAGGGATCAATAGAGTACTTAGGATCATTGTTAAAGTACTCATGAAGTTATTGTTAAATTTTTGTAATGATTTGCAATTATTTAACAGTATCACAGTATCATACTTGCAAATTGATTTTACCTCCTACAAATAAAGACTAATTGTGTTTACTGTAAAATAATTGTGAATTTTATTTAACCATCCCCCTACAGTAGAATATATTAGTGTAGAACATGCGAAAGGGGTAGGACGATAAAGACTTTGACGGAAAGTGTAAGAATTTCTTTAAGGCTCTGTTATAAGCGGTCCAAAAAGTAGAAGATTTCTGAAGATGGTTTGAAAGGGAGATTTGTAAATAATATGAAACATAGTCGAAGCGAGCTAATACTAAATATATATATAATGAATGATCGCAAGCGACTGCTACCAAAATATTTATAAAACATGACTTATTTAAAATAGAGCAAAAATCTTTGGACGTCTCATTTCAATAGCATTTAAAGAAACACTGATTTTTTTCTTTCCCCTAAAAAACCAAAAATTAATAAAAAACGAGAGTGAGTTTTTTTGGAGCATATTTTGCGATTTTTTTTTCATCGAGAAAATTTTATGTAATTACTTTTTCAACTTGATATCTGAAACTTATGTACATAGGTATCGACTACTGCAAAATATAAATCTAGTACTTTATTCCTAATGCTAACCCAGACTCTTATATTAACTAGCTATGATCAATTTACTATAATACAGTGATGACAGTTAAATCACTAGCCATTAAATCCAGTATGATGAATTGTATCCACGATCCAGGATGTCAGAAGCAATTGAAATATAATATTATGGACATTAATATCTGCTTAAAGATTTATTAGATTAACATGAACAAAACATTTTAAAATACCCACTTATCAACTAATCTGCAAAAAAACGGAAAGTGACTTGTTACAAAATTAATAATTATTGCAATCATTTATGTTATCCGGTCTGTATCGTTATAACGCTAAATAAGCAATTATACGAATGTTACCAAGGTTTAGTGTTTAATGTTTAATTTCTTTAGAGGATACCCGAAACCAAGAAATTTAAACAATATGTATTTTACCACATTGTGGCTGTCACTCTCGCTCTTACACCACAGAATACTGACCAAAAGGGACAACACAGGCCGATAATATTAAAATAAAATCATGAAAATCGATGTTTTGTATTCCCCATTTTTCTCCTCCACAACTGGACAGATTTATATTTTTTTTACTAACATCTAATACTTTTAGCTAGTGACTTACGACTAAGACTTATAAATACTGACTTAACTAGTGACTTAACATTTATATTTACATCTGTGACTTAAAGTTAGAGATTTACAACTAACATATTTAAAATTACGCATTTTGTTTTTTGCCAGGGTTATCACAGATAACATTAAAAACCAAATAACAAATAAAACTCTGTAAGTATAGGCACAAAGAGGTGACATCTGTATTATATTTAAAAATATTTGCAATAATGTCAAAATCCAGACAGGAAATTGGGAGATACGTTTGTATGGATAAAACGACGCCTGATTTCCTCGGCGTCCGAGGATAAAAAATATATTTGGTGTAAATGCCGCACAAGAGTTCCAACTGCTCAGAACTAATGTGATTAGGGCATTCTCAATTGGGGTATGTTGTGAGGCTAAAGAGAGTGTTAAGAAAATGAAAAAGGCGAAAGGTTGGAAAGTAATTGATACGACAGTACCGAGATCGTCAACAATTTAGTTATTCTTGTAATCAGAACCAATTTTCAATTTGGGAGGCGGGTATGGGTACCGCCGCCCCGGGAACCATTTATTGGACGACCAACACCTCTGCCATAGGTCACCCCAAGTGGTTCGCTACGTTGGGTGACTTAGCAGGGGTGCCCGGGTTCATGGGGTTAGGTTTGTCTGGGACTTGGGGGCAGATGTGTCTGCCGACCATCTGCATGGCAGGCCGGATCGGGAGAGGCTGGTTAAGGGAGACCTTTTGATCTCTCCAGCCGGACCTTCTCAACCCATCGCCTTGCACCGCAGTGGGAGGGATGGCTTCACACATCCTTCACTCCTGGGCATATTTATCCCCAGATTTCTACCCACCCCTCAAACCTTTTTCCTTCCCAAGACTTCCTCTCCTTCCTTTCCCTTCAAAAACCCTCCACACAGCATCTTCAAAGATGACATAGGCCCTGAGGGAATTTTTCCCTCAGGGCCTCCTGGGTGGAGCTGATGTAAAAATAAAAAAAAATCTTTTTAATATAATACATACATGTTGTTTATTCCAATATGTAGGGAGGTAAGGTTAGGTAAGGTTAGATTAAGTTAGATTAGGTTAGGTTAGGTTATCTATAAATTTTAAAATTTTATTTGGATTAGAGAAAAAAATTGATTTATTACACGAAAATATATTTTTCATATATCTAGTTTTGTGCATTTTTCCATCGGTCTCCATTAAGTTTGAATCTATCTCACTAAGTACTTAAGTGTTTGCTAGATTCACTTAACCTTTTGCCACTTCCATTGTGAGCATGCTAAAACTCTCGCCAAAAAAACTTTTTATTGCTAGGTACTTATGCTAATGGAAATGCATATTCATAATAAATACAAATGGCGTGCCGTCAGGAATGCAACAATGTAATATAAAATTTTATAACACTGTAATATTTTAACCACGCAGTAAAACAGTGTTAAATACTAGAATTTATGTGGTATATTACAGCGTTTTGTTATGTTTTAAAAGTACAAATGATGCTACAATCTTAACATGGAATCATATCTTATATCTGTCTATGTACATAAAGAAGAGTATCGGTGGCGGGCTTGTGCACAGTGTCTTTATTCCATAGATAGAACATGGAAATTTTAAACATTTTGTAACTGAAAACTTTTTAAGGATTATTTTGATGTGATACTAAAAAAATATTTTTTAATGCAACTAGCTTGGACATAGTCATGGGTCAAACTTGACACAGTTTAAAGTAATTTAAATTTTAATAGTTTTTCGGTTGATATCTTTGGTTGGCTCGTAAAAATTAATTATATCTTTTGAATTTTATTACACAGTCTGTTAGGGGCTAAAGTTATTACAAGTAGGAAAGATATATAACTTTTGTAAAAATTCCTACTTTACTTAGTAAGAAAATATATATATATTATTATGATTTAATTTATAAAAACAGTTATTTTTAAACAAGTTCTGCTATGTAAACTGCTATGTAAATTATAAATTAAATAATAATAATATTCAACATATTAAAAAAAAAAAATGGTCTTCTACAAATTAAGCTTGATAAATAAATGGTTTAATAAATGGAAAAATATATTTTAGATTGGAAAAAAGTTGAAATAGCGGAATTTTTTTTTTCTTTATTACTTCTACTATCATGTAGAATCACCGGACAACCTGTACAGTAAGTACCCAGTATGCGTTGCAACGCCACTCAACGCCACTCACAGTGGTTGTGTTTGAATTCCTTTTTTTAAGAGGCTAGACTTTGAACCACACGCGGAACACCCGCGTCTGTCATTCTGTCCCGCTCACAATAAGCTCACGCACACCTACAATACATGCGAATGCGAAATGTGCGAATGAGACAACGCTCAAATTTACCTACAGAAATCGCTCGAAAAGGGGTTTATGGAGAATACACTTTTCAATACCAAAACTTTCACGAAATTTAAATTTTAAAAAATATATATATTTTTAGAAAGAAGAAGCTACGTCGGTAGCTTTTTATAATTTTAGAATTCTTTGTGAGAGTTGAGTTAGCAGCACTTTTTCCTTAAATAATATTTTTTGATAAATCGTACATGTTTGACAGTGAATGTTTACGTTAATACGAAACGCATCGAAAATCCAAAAACATACCGACATAGTTTTCACCCTGTAAAAGGCAGTATAAAAAAAATATATTCATTTTGTGCAATTTTCGATGTAGAAAAGTGTTTTTTCCCGGGCGTCCTTTTTGTATGGGCCGAAAAGAGAAGTCTATCATCTTAAGTCCTTTTGGATTCACAACATATTTGTTTTTCCGTCTGATTCGAACACGAATAAATCAGCAGGTTTTCCAACGCGTGAGCAGTCCACATGCAGCTGTCAATGTGACAAGCAAGGGTTTCCAAATTAACCCCTGCTATCCCCTACGCTTCTATATCTCCTTTGTAATCCCTCGTTCCCCACCTTTCCGTCATATCCCTCCGGCGTATCCCTTCCCTCCCGCATTCCCCTTCCACATTCCCCACCATCATTTTCTCCCGCGTCCCTCCGTCCACGATAAATTGGTTACATGCTCTGAATACAATGTTTTAATCTACATCCTGAGTGTGAACGGGAGCTTTGAAATCTGTCTCCGTAAGCAACAATATTAATTATATTGAAAAGTTTAACTAATTTATCATTTACAATTAAATATCTAAATTTGTTTTAGACCACTTTAAATTTTAACTACACTCAACCGGTTTCGGAAGAACCCTTCCGTCGTCAGGAGATTATTAAAACTAACCTATGATACAAAATATTGATAGATATATACCATATATATAGGTGTTGGAGTGTGAGGTCAAAGGGGGAGGGGGGGGGGGGTTAATTGCGGGAATTCCAGCAATAACAGAGCGGTTTATTGGAAACATATCTATAATGGGACTAAACGATAAACTAATTTGGTTATTCAATTAGCGTTATTATTTAGGGATTTTTTAATTTCAAGTTATCTAATTTTTTGCTTTTATTATTACGGTGAAGAATTTTAACCCCTGTGTCCTTATTAAAAGTATGATTGGTGGAAATAAGATGATTGGCAAACTGCGAAAAATTATTATTATTTAAACATCTTAAATGTTCCGTGATTCTAATATTTACATTTCTGGTTGTCTTAGAACAATGGACAATCATTGCAACATAGTTGGTAAATGCCTGAGTGGCTTAATTTATGATATCTATCTTTTGTTTTTTAATAATTTACCTAAGTTGTTGTCAGTATAGAACGCGGGTTTAATACAGGGAAGCAATTTTTTTGTACTAAGTGAAGAAAAATTGGATATATATAAGATCCTACGCCATTGAAAGGACGAATTACGAACATGTAATTTATCATTTGTTTAAATTATATATAATAGATATTCAAATTACATAATCGTAAACAGTAAAACATGAGCCAAAATCTTTTCCGATTTAAATGTCACCATGAATTAAAATTTCTTCTGAGGTCAACAAACTAAGTAGGAAGCCAAACGATAGTCATTCCGTAAAGAAACAAAGCGGCTTCATTTCTTACATAATAATCAAAGAAAGGGAATCTTCGCATATTCAGTTGAGATAACTGAAATTATCATAAAGCAAACATTTATATACAGTCAGTTGAAAGTTGAAAGTGATGAACCAAAACAGGAAATATTGTAAACCTAGTGGGCAGATATTAATTGACCCTTTTTCCTTGCTATAAAATATGATATAATATGTTATAAAAAATATTGACACCTTTAGTGATTTATTTTTTGTTCCCCTCTTACTCCTTCTTTAGCCAACGTTTCGGAGAACATTACAGTGTCCATCAGATATTTTGTAATTGAAGATTGTGGTGAAGTGTGTGCTTATGTATGTAGAGGCGATTCTGAGTTGCCGGCTCAAATCTTCTAAGAGCTGATATTACAATATAGAAAATGAAAATAGTTATCTGCTTTAGTTTTTCTATAGCCGTCAATTACTGGTTACCAATAATTTTAAATTATATTGAAATACCAGCTCTTGGAGGATTGGTGCTTTTAAAAACATAATCTGTTGATTCTGTAAATTTTTTATCATAGGGAGAAAATCTATAATTGAGCCCTTGCCCGGAATAATGTTGTATCCAACAAAACTATCAATGTTGAGTTAATGATGAAATAATGTTGGGCATATTATTACGCATCTTTTAAAATAAGGATTATAGTAGTGAAAATTTTTTAGGCCTATGGCAGCATTTTAAAGATTGGTTTGTGGAAGAATGTTGTATAAGGCCGATTATCACAATCACGGAGCGTGGTTTAATTCACGGGAATTAATGGAGAAAACGAATGTTTTATGGCTTCATCTAGAAAGACTTTTAAGCCAAGAAGCTGAATGCAGGAAAGTAGAATTTTTCCAGAAAAAATATTTTTAAGGCTGCTTTTTAGCCGTTGAAACAGTTTTGTCGAATAATGTTGTATGTTGATCTGAAGACAATATCCTGAATTTAAATGGTTTTATTTATTTATATCGTCAAATGCATCAATGACATATGTAAATTGATGTTAGAAGAGCATGGTGCTTTCTTGAAGGTACGAAAAGTAAAAAAAATCCATTTCGTGGAATAATGTTGCTTATGAAATTTTTATATACCTACAACATTTTTTCCACAAAATCAGCACAAATTCTTGTAATAAATTGGAATTTAATGGCCCTTTTCCACGACTTTTCTTAAAAAAGTCTTAAGAATTGTATGTTTATTGTATTTTAAATATAAAATGTTATAAAACATAACCGGTTTCGTTTTTTCCATTTAATAATGACTTCATTAATTTCTGTTTGTCTGTTTTTTAGTACTAACTTTTTTTAAATGATCCGAAGTTAAATAGTAAGAAATAATATGGGAAGAAAACGCTTTAATGTAAACAGTCTTCATTATTATTTCTTGATTTATTTCTGATTAATATGTAATTCGTCGTAAAAAGAAACCGATCAGCGTTTTGTCCGTACAAATGTATTCTACAATTCCCTTTCTTTATTTGTACAGTAGTGGTAATATTTTTTTAATTTAATTCAGATATCAACCACTAGCGTGTCGATACGTTTTGCTCTTTTTAATAAGATATTTCTTATAGGAGTTAAGTCCTTATTACTGCCTGGTTTGAACGCTATCAGTACTGTTCAGTATACTAACTAGACAATGTATTTAATTTTTTTTAAACATAAAGATACAGCCTTTTCTTCTAATATCGTTAGTAAAAAAAAAGAAGTTAAAAATCGGTCCAGTTTTGGAGACGAAAAATAGGGAATACAAAACCTAGATTATTACGATTTTATTTAGGTATTTTCAGCCTGAGGAGCAGTTGTCCCTTTCACTCAGGTTTAGGAGTGGTAACACCATCAGTGACAGCAACATTTTAGTAAAATACCTGTTATTTATATTTATTAGCAACCATGTTTGCTCTTAAAACATTAATTAATTTATCTTTTTAAAGGCAAAATTAACTATGCCTGACTTCAAACAAGATAAAAACCAACTTGTTTCGGAAACATGTGTATAAATAAATGGCACGACAGTTTCATGAGCAAACATGATCACATTTAATTATCTGTCTGTACCCAATCGTAAATAACTAATGCAAGACAATAACAGTTATTCTACAACAATAACAATTTTATGTCTAGATTCAATGTAATTAATGTTTTAAAATGCCTATACACTATTTTATTATAATATGTTGTTTTTTCAGTCGAAAGCAAAAGGGGATCTGTTATGCAAATGTCATAGGTTGACAATATTGTTGTTTTTTAGCTTGGCAACAATAAAAAGAATCAGGTTTTAAACATATTTTCCTACCAAGTAATAAAATACGTAAACCTTTTGTTATCTGAATAACCTAATGCTTACCTCAGGTCTTAGCTAACATTAATAGACATAATAGAGTTATGGACGCCCGAAATCTACACATGAATCTCTAAGAAGAACGGCTGTGCGGCTTTTTTACACAAAACTTAATTTGGGATTTGAGGTCAAAGGACTCAACCGCATTTTTTGTTGTTTTTAAAATCAAAAGATTTAGCAAATATTATCAAGTACGGATATCAGCTATTTTGTTTATCTGCAGTTTAAATTATAAACCTTTGGCCATTGAAAGCTCGATTTTTCATGATTTTTGTGGTATCTATCAATTATTTTTAAAATAATTTTGCGCTAGGTACATCTTGGAAAGAAATCATGAAAAAAATGTAACTTCTTCAATAATTATTAAATTATTAATTATTTTTATTAAATGAAAACAAATTACTTTGTGTATATTCTTATTCAATCAAAATTATCAAGAAGTTTTGTTTTGTCTATACTGGTTTGTCTTTTATTATTTTTGTTAATTTTTATTTTATCCTGACTACGGATCTCTGTGTTTCGAAACATGTTGATAATTCTAATTAAACATTTTGATAATTTTAATTAAACATGTTGATAATTTCAATTAATTTCATTTAAAAAAAAAAATAATTCGTATTTTTATTTTTATTTATTATTTTTAAATTATATTGATTTTCGTTGGACACAAATTTGTCATACATATATAAATTAATATTTCGACCAAAAACCCGTCTTTACCAATTTTTTTTTCTTCCATTTCATTATATTATATTAGTTTTAGAAAACATGTGCAGGATACTATTATACACTTTATTGCTCTCACTTCACATGGGTTGTATTTAATTACAAATAAATTATTGTAAATTGTGCTCTTTCATGATGCGCATGATGAATTATGCAATTAATTACAGTAATTTAATGTAGCTAATGTTATATGTAAAATTGAACTGGCACACAACTGACCTTCCCATTAGAACCACATTATATACTTACTTAGAATGGTAGGACGACAGAACAGAGGCCCTGGCACGCTTGCTCTATATCGATCGGTAGGATAACTATCGGTAACTATCGGTAATGACTAAGTGTCCTTAACATACTCGACATCAACTGTTGTTTGTCCGTTAGCGATGTGCAGTTGTCCTAGGGAACGATGAGAAGTTACCGATAGTTATCCTACCGATCGATATAGAGCAAGCGTGCTAGGGCCTCTGGCCCCCTAGCACACTCTATCGATAACGATTGATAAGATAACTTTCGGTAACTTCTCATCGTTCCCTAGCATGACTGCAAATCGCTAACGAATAAGTGACAGTTCACAATGACTAAGTGTCCTTAATATATTTGACATCCACTGTTGTTTGTATGTTAGCGATCAGCAATTGTCCTAGCGAACGTTGAGAAGTTACCGAAAGTTATCCTATCAATGTTATCGATCGATCATGCTAGCACCCCAGAGCTATTCGTTTCAAAATCCAAAAAGATGGGGCGGATGTGTTTAACTGCACGGAATATAGGTACAAGAAGCCTTTACTATCATATCTTTTCAATCAATATTAATTTAATCTAAGTATACTTATGTCTATAAACTTTTATATCCTTCAAGATCTATCTGTAAACTTTTATATCCTTCAAGAGCTTTTATTACTGTTTTTATTATTTTAAATTTAATATCTAATACATAATATTTACAAGAGTGTAACTAACTACCCGTCCGTAAAAGGAGAAAATCTTCTGATGTCATTATACGATTTAATGCCGTAATTAATTGTTATCTTTTAAATTATTTTTTTACTATTTTCTAATGCATGAATTTAACTGTAACAAGCAATTATTGTTTATATTATATTTATCCCGGTGACCAGAATGTTCAGTGAAAACATTTTAAGCGTATGAATATTGAGTACAAACTTTTTATCGGATGTTAATTCCTCACATGATAATTCATCACGTCTCGAGGCGTCGAAAACTGATAATTGGGGTTTTTAACCTTAGGTTAGGTTAGGTTAGGTAAGGTTTGGTTAGGTAAGGTTAGGTTAGGTTAGGTTAATGTGAGTTATGATGTGATGAATTATCATGTGAGGAAGTATCGTGTCTGAATAAATTTACTATGGGAATTCAGACGCTGAGATCTCATAGTCCGATTAGCCATGGAACCATTTATCCCATATTTTAATAAGCAGAGGTACGTAGATATGTGAAAAATTTGTTTATTTTATATGTGATACTCTCAATAGTCATGACCTCATAACCAAAGCAAATGAATTATTCTAAAAAATCAGGCTAATGGGAAAGCGGAAGATTGAGAATTACCTGGATATTCTGATTTAGTCATAAATAAGCCGTTTTAAACAAAGTGTCGATTCTGAAAGATGGTCTTTTCCAGGGCGATATATACGAGAGTTTCTATAATTCGTACCAACCGTCAATCGGCAATGTCGTGTTTTATTTTTAACAAGGGAAGCTATTTCATAAATTTGCGGCTCAATTTGAAGGCGTGATACGTCTCGCCACATAAATTAAGATTGCAAACTTTTAATCAAAAATGCATTGGAATCACAGACACAGTGTCGATGTCTATGATTGGAACATAATATTATTATTTATATATTCGTGACTGGATTTTCTTAAATTTAAAAGTCGAGTCAGTTAGTTACCTGTTGCAACATGATATTTTTGATTATTTCTCTTTTTAAAATGGTAAATTTATTTATCGTGGTAAGGTGTATCGTAATAAGTATCAACCTATGGATCTATAGAAACCTATCATCAAAATCAACCATATATGTTGGGTGCATGCACAACTGGTTTTGAAATCCTTAAATCCATTATTCGTTTCTATTTCGGGATTTTAAACGTAAAACAACTTATGCTTAACAATTATTATAAGCAATAATTATTAACCTGAAACACTCATCCATATTGAAAGAATCGAGAAAAGATACATATCGCCGACGGGACTCGATCCCGCACCCTTTTGATTGCCGGTCAAGTGCTCTACCATTAAGCTACGGCGGGTTACCTCCTACCCGCCAAATGATTCAATATATACCTTGTGTTTCATTTAACAATTACTTATTACATTTTTTTCACCTGCAAACAACCAACTTTTTTTTTATATGGGAAAGGCATGTAAGTGCTAACTCTCCCACTAGATGGCGTCGAGACATATTATGCCTACATTTTTGGTGAAATAATTTAACTCGTCAAATATTAATTATTATTTATAATAATTGTTACCCTTTGTGCTATGCATAAAAAATCTTGTCTTAAACATTAGTTTATTAATTAAAAAATAATAACTTATGCTTAGTTTTTGAAAACCCTTTATAGTAGTTATGACCGAGCCACATGAGGCCAGTATTTCAAGCCAAGATAGCAAGTTACTGAGATATTGGCTTACTCCACTGGCTTGGCACAAGCTAGAGCTGTTTACTTAAGAGGAATGTAAACGTCAGAAATATTCGATTCTTACCCCTTGAAAACTCCGCGTATTTTTACTCTGTGCGAGGAAAGTGGCGCCAAAGTTGTTTTTATTTTTTTATGAAGAATTTTACAAGAAAGAAAAAAGTTAGTCAATCGATAAAGTCAAAAATAATCTTAGCCATAAAGAGGAATTTTGTTTAAAGTCGTTTCATAGTTATCTAATGAAAAAACAAATTATTTAGTACTTTGCGCTTATATTTTTTGTAACGTAATTAATCATTTATTTTAATTCCATTCGTTGAAAAGGTAGCAAAAGCTTCAATGTATCCAAAACATATTTTTTCATATTCATAATGTAAACTGATTCGTAGTGAAGATAAATCTAAATAGTGATTTGGCGTATAACTTCATCTTAATGCTAGGAATTGTTAAGCCAGTACGATTGCAGTATCATTGTAATTATTTTCTTCGGGCCTTATGTGTGGAGCTAACGGAATTTTTTTTATTTTTATATTCAACATGTTTATATTACGACTAATTTAACATGGATGAATTATTCAGTATCTCTGCAATCGTGTAGAATTTTTCAACTACTGCACATTTTTTTCAAATAGGTACTGATGCGTGTTTTGTGTAGATTTTAAAAGAAGGACCTTGAAATGTGTTTGAACCACTGCACAAGTAGAAGGTAAGCACACAAGGAAAAGGAGAGAATTACTCACTGCGGGGCTTGTACTTTCTTCTCTGCGGCGGTCAATAGCGAAAAAATGCGGATGCGATAAATAATGTTGATGTTCACAGGTTGATGGTCGATTATGGACTGATGTGGGTAACAGGAAAGTGACAGGTTTATAGGGAAGGGTAGGAAGGAAATGTGACAATACTAGCTACAAGTACAGCAGTTCATGTATGTGTATAGTTTTGTATAGATGTATGTATGTAAGTGTAGCTGTGTAAATGCCCAACCATGCCCCCCGCCTGGAAGGGGATGAACGAATCCACTTCCATAAACCTTAAGAGTGTAGTACTAATCACTTTATAAACAAAATTTAAAAATTGGTGAAAGTTAAAGCTAAAAGAAGGGCCATAGATGCAATATCTGATGGCCAAGTCAACGGACTATGTTATTGCGAAGGTAAAGGGCAAAGTATTATGCCGATGGGCCATTGAAGAGGCGCGATGTTGTCACACTTGATGATTACGACAGTGCCTGTAGTTACCGGATTGGCGCTCGTGTTCCATTTTTGACGAGATTGTAAAGTATTTAGGTACTCCATGCGCCAACGATTCCAGAAAGTCTGGACGAGATGATCCACGATATGCATCCGTTGCAACAAGTTTACTGACTCGTTGGTTAAGTCAGCAGCGGGTAGAGATTTTAACGGAATAAGAGTTAAAAAATGTGCAGGAGTAAGAGGCAACGGAGCTGAGACATCAGTAACACTCAGTACGGACAGCGGAGGTGAGTTTAGAAGTACTTCTATTTGAGAAAGCACCGTTTGCATCTCTTCATACGTGAGTAGACATGTACCCACTATTTTATTCAAGTAACTCTTCACACACTTTATATTACTTTCCCAGATTCCACCAAAGTGTGGAGATTGAGGAGGATTCATTTTCCATTCGATGCGGTTTTCCCGTAGATTATCTGAGAGTTCATTCTTAAAATTTGGTGACTCTATAAGTTCGAATAGAGATCTTAACTGGGACTTAGCGCCCACAAAGTTCGTTCCGTTATCAGAGTACATAACGCTCACAGGACCACGACGTGATAAAAAGCGTTTGAAAGCATTAAGGAAGACTTCAGTGGAAAGATCAGTAACACTCAGTACGGACAGCGGAGGTGAGTTTAGAAGTACTTCTATTTGAGAAAGCACCGTTTGCATCTCTTCATACGTGAGTAGACATGTACCCACTATTTTATTCAAGTAACTCTTCACACACTTTATATTACTTTCCCAGATTCCACCAAAGTGTGGAGATTGAGGAGGATTCATTTTCCATTCGATGCGGTTTTCCCGTAGATTATCTGAGAGTTCATTCTTAAAATTTGGTGACTCTATAAGTTCGAATAGAGATCTTAACTGGGACTTAGCGCCCACAAAGTTCGTTCCGTTATCAGAGTACATAACGCTCACAGGACCACGACGTGATAAAAAGCGTTTGAAAGCATTAAGGAAGACTTCAGTGGAAAGATCTGAAGCGAGTTCGATATGAACAGCACGGGTCACCAAGCAAATAAAAAGGCAAATGTACGCCTTTTGACTTCGAACACCCCGACGTCTATAAGGGATTATTTGAAGCGGGCCCGCGTAGTCAACACCTGTGTGTAGAAAAGCTTTGGCTTCGCGGACGCGGCATGAGGGTAAATCTCCCATTATTGGGAATTGCGGTTTGGGATTAATCTTGAAGCACGTATTGCACTGATGCACGCGCTTCCTAACCAGATTACGCGAGGAAAGAATCCAGAACCTTTGTCTTAGCAAAGACATGAGTAAGGTAGGACCTGTATGTAAGTTCTTGATATGATAGTAATCTATTATTAAATTGACTACATGAGCACGTGGGGGTAAAAGAATAGGATGCCGACTGTCAAATTCTAATTCAGCGTTTTTCAACCTGCCTCCTACCCTTAGAATACCTTCATGAAGAAACGGATTCAATTTTGCAATAGCGCGCCGAAGTTTCTTCCTGTCAGTCATTGCCTTCATATCTTCGGAAAAATGTTCTTGCTGTACCGATTTTATAACAGCGAGTTCTGCAACGGCAGTATGACTTAATTCGAATGTTCGCGGTAGTTTCTTAATGAAACGAAAAATAAAAATTACAATTCGAATTAATTTCGGCCAAGAATTGACACGAGAAGCTAGTGCGCATAATAACGGTGGTGCAATCGTTTTGAGGCGGTTATTGTTTTGAACTGCCATCAAAATTTTTGTTTTCAGTTCGGGTGGTTCAGATACAGATTTTGAATCAAAACGTTGTAGAGGCCAATCACTTTTAGGTAACTGAGCAAATGCGGGGCCGTTAAACCATAATGGATGGTCTATTAGCTGAGCGGGGGTTAGACCGCGCGACAGGCAGTCAGCGGGATTGTCTTTACCTTTTATATGATGGAAGCATTCAGCCTGCAGATGATCTTGTATTTGTGATACGCGGTTGGCAACGAATGTCTGCCATCTAGCAGGTGGTGAATTTATCCATGCTAGCGCAACCGTGCTGTCACAAAAGGCTAAAGTCGTATGAACTATCGAATTTGATGCGTAGGTGTTACTGACCGTACGCATTAATCGCGCAAGTACCAGCTCTCCACATAATTCTAGACGCGCAAGTGAAATCGCCTTCGCAGGAGCGACCTTGGATTTGGCGCATAATAAGCTAATTGTGATTTTATTAGTATTCGGACAGTAAACATGTAAGTATACAACACCTCCAAATGCGCGTTCGCTTGCGTCAGAAAATCCGATGAGTGCTAATACACATTGGTATTCAACACCTAAAAAGCGAGGAATTCTAATAGATTGCAATAATGGCAATTCCTTTTCAAACTGGCGCCAAAGCGTGACCACGGTGTCAGGAGGAGTATCGTCCCAATCCAGGTTGTACTCCCATAGAGATTTAATTATAAGCTTAGCTAATAAAACAACCGGTGCGACGATACCCATCAAATCCCAAAGACGAGCAATCGTCGATAGGATGTTTCGTTTGGTGCAAGTTCTTTCGTTAGCGTTTACAACAAATATAAAATTATCAGAAGCGGGTATCCAATGAAGCCCCAGTATTTTTAGGTTTTCATCGGGATTAAATTCCACGTGTTCCTTGACACGACGGTCTGAAGGAATTGTGGACAAACAGTTTGGAGTATTACTAGAGAATTTTACAAGATCAAATCCTCCCGCGGCAAATAGTTGTATCAATTCCGTAGATAACTCGGTAGCTTCCTCGACCGACGAGCAACTGGTGACAAAATCGTCCATGTAGAATGAGCCTTTTTCTACCAGGTTTGCAGCAAGTGGGAAACGAGGTTGTTCATGCGACGCAAGTTGGCGCAATGTACGCATTGCCAAGAATGGACTACAAGACATGCCGAAAGTGACGCGATTAAATTCAAACAATTGCAAAGGGTCACTATCGTTAAATCTGTACAGCATGCGCTGAAAACGACGGCATTCTTCTTGCACTACAATTTGTAGATACATTTGTTTTATGTCAGCGGTTATAGCTATGGGGAATAATCGGAAATTGAGGATAATGCGAAACAAGTCACCTTGTAAATTCTTACCGGTGTGTAGAATATCATTAAGCGAGTAACCAGAATCGGATTTCATACTCGCGTCCAGCACCATGCGAATTTTAGTAGTCAGTTTATCCTCGCAAACTACGATATGATGCGGGATTACGTAATGCGGTAAATCAGAATTGTCGACCGGGGAAATGTACCCTTTCTGAAGGTATTCGCGCAATATTTTGTCATATTCTACTTTTATGGCGGGTTGGGATTTTAAGCGGCGTTCGAGAGATCGGTACCTCTGCTCGGCTGTCGGCAACGACGCGCCAAGGACAGATGGACTTTTTCGAAACGGCAATGCGACGATATAACGACCTGTCGTGTCACGAGAAGTGGTGAGCTTGAATTGGTCCTCACATTCTTGTTCATCAGGCGTTAAAAACTTCTCATCTGGAATATCTTCCAATTCAAAGAAGCGTGAAAGACGAAAATCCTCATTTTCAGCGAACGTACAAAATGATTGCGTGACGTAGTTACTTGGGGTTTCAATCATCGTCGGAGCAGTACCTAATATTAAATACCCTAAAGTAGTTTCAATAGCGAATGGCTGACCAGGGGAACCTGATATTTTGTTGGTATTGTCACATCCCAAAATAATATCAATCTCACCAGGCGTACAGAAAGTTTTGTCTGCTAAGGGTAAATTGTCGAGATATGATAATGAGGCGCGGTTTATGTTAACGGTAGGCAGTTCATTAGTGATATTTTCTACCACGTACGGTTGAATAGTATACGAGTGAGCATCGTTATAATGGGAGAACAGTTTGAGACAAGTCATTCCCTTTGTTAGATTTCTTACGTCACCTATTCCCGTGACGTAAGTGCTGGGAGATGATTGTACCGTAAGATTCAAACGTGAACAGCATTTACGCGTAATAATGTCCCTTTGGGAGCCGCTATCGATTAGCGCACGGATAGATTGAACCTGTCCCTTAAGATCTCGAGTTAAACAGATGGCGGTTCCCAGAAGTACCGTAGAATTAGCACAAGAGTTTGTGTTTGTCACACACAGCGATACTGGATTCGGAGAATTTGAATTATTATTATCGGTACCTGCTTGTGACGCGGAAGACGGTATTGGGTCTGACTGTGGTTTTCGCGTATCAGTTTGCTTGAAATGCAATAAGGTATGGTGATTAAGAGCGCATGATTTACACGTACTCTTTGATTTGCATGATTTCGTGTTGTGCCTAGTACTGAGGCAATTTACACAAACTTGCGTATTGGATGACTTAATGAAATTAAATCGATTGCGTGGTTCTAGACTAATAAATTTAGAACATTGATATAAAAGGTGCGATCCCTTTTGACAACAAAAACAAATGTCAATGGAGTGATTGTCACTTTTCTCGACATTCATAAATGTCTTTGTGGAATTTGTCCTTTGCAGTTTAGCAGAAATATTAATATTTGAACCGAGGCGGCTGGATGTTGCTGGCGTAACTTGCGCACGAGTAAGTATCCTTTGCTGTCCTCTTACGAATTCTATTAATTCTGAGCTCGACGGAAAGCTTTCATTGTCTCGAATAGAAGATTCGAAAGCTTTTACTGTCTCTATATCAAGGCGTTTAAGACCCAGATGTAGCAACATAAATTCTGCGAGATCCTTGATTTGCAACTGTTTCAGCGCGGCAATGTTTGTCGCATACGTATCTGCAAAATTTTCTAAGGAAGCGGGAGTGACCGAGTTAACCACAGGCATTTTCAATAACCGGTCAAAGTATGATTCTGCGAGTACGCGATGATCGTTATATTTATTACATAAAGCGTTCCAGATCACCTGGTTATTTGTACCAGTGGGTGTGATCGTCTTACAAATAGTCAATGCCTTTCCCGTTAACTTGGACATGAGATATTGCATCTTTTCAGTGTTGTCTAATGAACTATTTAAATGAATAACGGAGACATAGGTTTCATAAAACAGAGGCCAATTTTCCAAATTTCCGTCAAAACATGCAATTTCTAAAGGCGGTAATTTGATTTGACGGTGCGGTTTCTCTACTGAATTTGACAGCATGCTTGACTCGGTAAATTTAATGACACCGTACATTTCCTCAAATGCGTTCAGTTGATCGTACTCGGCGACCGCTTGAGGATTGATCTCAAGTTCACAATCGATCTTTTCGTCTAGAATGGTGATAAACTCCGAACGGATTCTCTCTACGGTGCCAGCGCCCGATAAAAATGCTTGACGATTTGTAGCGCTATCGGAAGATTTTTTAATTTTGTCAAAGACTGACTGTAATGTCGCAAAACTTGAAGCTAGTTTGGCATTTAAACGTTTTAAACGTCTGTCATCCCGTGACGACGAACCAGACGGTGCGGTAGCCATTTTCTTGTTCCGATTTTTTATTAAATGTAACAAGAATACAGACCAAGAATATGCTTATAATATTTATAATAAAATAATTTAATTAATATTCAATTTGCGCGCAGTACTCAGTGGGGTTATCTTTGACCCCGACAACCGTGAGGGGTTAACAACACTGAATTAAATTTTAAATTAATGTTTGCGGAATAACAAATTTATTATTTCAATTGATCTATCCAGTACTGGGAGTAGATTAAACAAAATAACAAATTATTAGTAAAGACACGAGGTCTATGAACAATATACAATGCGGGTAGAAAAAATTTAAATTGCGGGTGAGCGTAATACACTCTGAAAGTTTATAAGAGATATTGAAATAAGAGTTATATATCTCCGGCTCGTTTTGGACCATGAATGATGCGTGTTTTGTGTAGATTTTAAAAGAAGGACCTTGAAATGTGTATGTTATGTGTTTGAACCACTGCACAAGTAGAAGGTAAGCACACAAGGAAAAGGAGAGAATTACTCACTGCGGGACTTGTACTTTCTTCTCTGCGGCGGTCAATAGCGAAAAAATGCGGATGCGATAAATAATGTTGATGTTCACAGGTTGATGGTCGATTATGGACTGATGTGGGTAACAGGAAAGTGACAGGTTTATAGGGAAGGGTAGGAAGGAAATGTGACAATACTAACTACAACTACAGCAGTTCATGTATGTGTATAGTTTTGTATAGATGTATGTATGTAAGTGTAGCTGTGTAAATGCCCAACCAGGTACTTAATCATGTTTTTGATGACTCCAAACTTGAATTCGCTGTTTTCTCATTCATTTACTGGATACACGCATTTAATAAATTAAACATGTTCGTACTTGAGTTTGTATAAAATAGCTAGCAAAGATGTTTTAATTTAATTTACAGATTTTTTAAATTACCGAATTTATGTTATTATATTTATGTTTACCTAAATTGAATTTATCCATGCATATTTTAACATAAACTAAATAAACGTTGTAAAGCTCGCTATCCGTTTGCACAACCAAACCCTAGGTCCTTCGCCTTAATGCTGGAGTTTCATTTTCCTTTTTTTTATACTACAAAAGCTTAAGTTGACAATTCTAGTCTAGCTAAAAGACGTATTTGCTTAGAATGTAAAATATTTAAATAAATTAAATTAAAAGTTTGAATGTCTACAGAAATTGTTATTTACATGTTTTAAAGTTATGCCAGGATTCAGAATATTCTAAAGTAAAATTTATTTATTCATTGTTGCTAACGAGTTTTAGAGTTTGGGAGGCTGGAATGGGTACCGCCACCCGGAAACCATTTTTTGGATAACCAACACCTACGCCATAGGTCACCCCAAGTGGTTCGCTACGTTCGGTGACTTAGCAGGGGTGCCCGGGTTCATGGGGTAAAGTTTGTCTAGGTCCTGGCGGCGGATGATCTAGATACACTGAACCCCAGATTCCTACCCAACTCTCATACCTTTTCCTTCCCAGAACTTCCTCTCCTTCCTTTCCTTAAAAATACCCTCCACACAACATCCCCAAAGATGACGTAGGCCCTGAGGGAAATTATTTTCCTCAGGGCCTCCTGTAAAAAAAAAAAAACTTTAGGGAAAAAAACAACAAATAATCAGGCAATCGTGTCCCTATTGTATCTACTCCGGCTCTTTTAAGTCACGGTTGGAACGGCACTTCCCCATACTGCAGAAAAACCTTTTTCCTGTTCCGATTGTAACTATTTTTGTTCTACAAAGGGAAATTTAAAATATTAATTGCTGTCTCACTGTGGAGAAAAATCTTATTCATGTTCCCACTGCAACTATTTGTGTTCTCAAAAGAAACCATTTGTTAGAAAAAAATCTATTTCAAATGTACTTTCCAGAAAAGCCTTTGGGTTCTACAAATCATCTAGAAAATTGCTGTACCTACGCCCAAGCTACACAAAACAAAAAAAACGAAAGCTCAAATCAAACAATGTTGTTCAACAAAAATGAGTTTGTAAATCTCCCGCTTGAACTAAGTATGAGTTTACAGATACCGTGTAGGTAGATATTTTAATATTTTAAAAATAATATTATACTTGGTTCGTTCAACAACAAATATTTGATTTTATTTTTAACTTTATAGGTAAAACCTCAAATTATAACATTATTATTAATTAAGACAATATTAGCGAAACTCAATCTAAATCTGAAACAGAAAAATCAGATTAAGTTCGGGTCACATCTGGGACTCGAACCCAGGACCTTCGGCTTTCCGGGCAGATGCTCTAACCGCTAACCACTAAAAAAATTTGATTTGTGCATAATTAAATCAATTCTTTGAATGGATCTAACTTCAATCTGACTTTACCATTAACCGAATGCCTGTACTGTTGAAATTGAAGAACCCGACTACGAGTTAATCTCTGACGCCACACTCTATGGAAACCGTTTTGACCCGTCCGTGTACGTGCACTTTTACAACGAAATTACTGCTGTGATATTCACTTTTCTCTCTCGCTCAACGTGCGATACGCAAATGGAAGTGGCGCCATCTAGGTATAATATTTTTGAAGTTTTCATATTATTATTTTTCCAGTGGAATTAAATTTGATATCTATATTATTACTCTAACGTCTGTCGGAGACAAAACTCACCCCAGGAAACCCTGCTAAGTCACCAAACGTAGCGAACTACTTGGGTTAATCTATGGCAGGGGCGTTTGTTCTCCGATAAATGATATGGGAGAAGAAACATTTTTCTCTTTCATTCATTAATAAGATTTATGTTGGAGTGAAGACTGTTCCTCTCATTGTTTTTTTTTTTTTATTTATTTTTTTATCATAAATACATTTGTACAAAATAAGGTAGTCCCATAAATCTGTCATATGGCAGCTTGTCTGTAGGTTCTACAATTTATCACTCTTAATATTATACATAAGGAAATATTTGTTAATACATATTATATAGTTTTAAGGAAACATTAGGATAGATCACATAATAATATTAGATTATTTGAATTACATCTATAAGATATTTCAATGTACATGCCCAATAATAAGATATATAGGCAGCTACATTAAGATAATCAATTCAACATATTTAAAGATACATGGAGTTTTCGTTAATTAACCACATTTTTATAATTTTAGGGCATAATCTGTGATTTTTTGAAATTTTAAGTATTTATTTATTTTATTGAAAATCACTGGTATTAGGTATTTGAACAGAATATCTAATATTATAATATCTAACTATTAAATATAAGTGTTCTGTCGTTTTATGTTGATATTTGTTAGTTTTGCAAAAGAGCGAAGCCTAATAAGTGGTCACCAACACTTAAACTTGGCGAAGTAGGTGCAAAAGCCGCCCGCAGGGCCTAGCAGCAAAAACCCGCGGAGCTTTAACTGCTAGTAGTAATTATTATTCTAGCACATTTCTCGTTAAACGGGTTTGGGAATGAAAATACCTTATTTGTCCATAATATTATAAAACTTTATATGAAAAATAATGCAGAAAGTATACCTGGTAGGCATCCTAAAAACAGCTATTAAAATAAAAAAGAATCCTCCCAACAACCAAAATAAAGTGAAAGGTTGATGTAATAATATTTTAGCCTTGAACTCTAAGGATTGGTTTGTTTTTCAATGAATTTAATACTGTAGGTACCTCTTCAACTTGTGGTCAGAATTATTATATAAAAAGAATGTCCTCCGATGGAAAAACCCATTTTGTAATCTTATAATATGTTGTGGTCATCGATATATGTAAAATATATTAAAGTATAAATAAACATATCCGTGAGAAAATGTAAGAGATGATGATTGTCTAAAAATAGACAGAAAGGGAATTGACAGAAAACAGAAGAGTATTATTATGTTTATAAAAATAGGTCGTAATTTTTTTAATAATGGCTACATTATATAGAGAAAATCATTAAGAGTGATTGACCAGCGGCTGAGAATAAAAGTTTAAAAATGCTTGCAACTGTACAGTGTACAGGGAGATTCCAATGAGAAATATTGATTATTATCGGTATCATTTTTTTTAAATTAAAAATTTAATATCGGCCGTCCGTGGTCGAGTGGTAAGACACTTGACTTCCAATCGGAAGAACCCGGCGTGTGCAAATAAATTTTATTTGATTAATTTGTGTTATTTCACAATTAATTAATAAAAATATATATATATACTATATTTTCGGCACGTTCCAGAGCGGAAGATACTCTCAGTATCGCCCTGGTGTAAGACAATTATTCAGAATAAAAACGTTGCTTAATAATGGCTTTAGCCGTGTTTAGTGACTAGATCTGAATAGCCAGGTACTTCCTCACCTTCCTCTTCCCCATCTCCTTCCCTTCCCCAATTACCTTCAGCTTCACAACATACCCCAATTGGGGAAGCCATGGTCTCACTGGCTCCAGACTAGCGATGTGTCGGTTCAGCTGGAATGGGCTCATGAACTCGGCTCCTTTGCGTGAAGCGGATCCTACTCCTACTCCCTTTTCAATTCGACTACTCCAAGGGTACTGCTCCCGGACTCAAACCCGGACTCAGAACTCGGACTCTGTCCCAAACCCGGAACTCGGAGCCGAACCGGGAACCCGTATGGCTCCACCGGCATCCCCGTGTTCGCGCCGTTCGCGGTCCTTGCCGGTCGCGAGTTCTTCTCATTCTCCTGGTACTAGTATGAGTTGAGAGTGAGTGGTGATACGTCACAGTTTTTTGCATATCTAACGGTCGATTCTGTTTACGAACTTTACAGTGAGTGAAAGTTTTGTTTATTGTTTAAGTGTCAGTTAATATTTGATTGAATTACGTGCTTAATAATAATTAGAGGTGGTAGGGTTTTTAAAAATCAAATCTTACCCCATTATTGTCGATAGTTTTATGGATGCGAGGAAATTTTTGGTATTTTTTAACCAATTACTTTATTGTTCGAACATTAAAGTAATTTTGGAATTTATGTAGGAATGTCAAGTTTATATATTATTTTTTTAAAGAAAGACAAACATTCCCGGGTTACGAATAACCCAACAACATTTGAAAATATCCTACTAGGTTGTGTTGTGATGGAGGACTTTGCCAGCCGAGGAATCGAACACGGAACGCCTAGGTGGGACCCAAACGCGATGCCCACTCAACCACTGAGCGGTCATATTATTGGCAGTTTATTTCAAGTGACATTTTATTGACAGTTTATTTCAAACAAAATGTATGACGTCATTTTTTCTGCCAAACCGATCGTGACGCCACGAAAGCATGAGATACACAATAGACGAACCAATACATAAAACGATAGCTAAGACAGTGGTTTTCAAACTTTTAAAAGCGCGATCATCTTTTAGCAATAAAAAAATGACATATTGGCGACCCCGACCTCCAGCGGTTTTTTAGTGTATATACCTTTAGTACGTAGTAGTAACTCTTTACTTGGAGGATCAATGTATCCATTGTCAGTTTTTACGCGAAAATTGGTGGTAGGATACGTACAACATAAAGTGGTTAACTTTGCAGTCGGTGGAGTCGCAAACCTATTTTATATATTGTAGAACAATAACTTCTATATTAGTAGGCCAAAACAATAAATGCTATCGATTTTTTTCATTCTGAAATATTAAAGAACATATAAAAAGTACTTGCAATTTTGGCCCCTGATTCAGGTTAAAAGGTTAAGGTTTAAACCAATGAATGCTGTTAGTTTATTATCGTTCAGATACACAATATTAATAACTATAATGTTTCGTCAAGAAAATCTTTTGTATTTTTTAAAACATCTTCGAAATTTACCAAACAATGATCTCAACAAAAAACCGCTGCATTATTCTGCAATTAAGATCGAAACTAACCTAAGTAACCACGAAATTCTATCATTTATTATAATACGCAAAATATCACTTATTGTTTTGAACGGCTGATTCAAAACTTTGAAGAAAGACTAATTTTTCGGTTAAGACTTTTTGCAAAACAGAACAGAAGCCGTTGAATATTTTTTAAATATTTTATGTAGTCAAAGCCCAGCAGTAAATGGGCTTGCGGGCCGAGGGTTGCTCATCACTATGTTAAATGGTGTGCACTTCACATAAATATCAGCCTTTGCGTACAAGTTCAATTTTATTCCTTTGTTACGAGAAAATCGAAATTTAGAAATAAACTAAAATTGGAGGATGACCTCATACTCTGCGCCTCGAACATAGAGCCAATGGTCGATTAGTTGACAAGCGTGTCCGTTGCATTAATTTGTATTACTCAGGGACAATTTTTAATTTCTGTGACAGAAGTACTGTAAAATTATAACCATCGTTTGAATGTTGAAAAAAAGCATCTAATTAAATTTATTGATGTCTCGCGACCCCCACTTTGAAAACCTCTGCAACACGATGCGTTTCTCGATCACCCGTAAACACAAAATCGGTTGTATGGGATCACGCGAGGGTCACGCGTCATGCGAATGATAATTATTGGTGTGATGGTTTGTATTTCGTAGTGTGCGTTATTGGAAACCTTTCACTTAGTCGAAGTCGTCGGGTCATTTTAAATAGTCTGAATAATAGAACGGTATTTTTTTTACATTAGGAAAAAAACCCTCATGGCCTATGACATTCCTGGGGATGCTGTGTTGGGGTTTTTTTTAAGGAAGTTCAGGGAAGGAAAAAGGCATGCGTACCGGTGCCATATTAAATTTATAGTATTTGTACGGGCCCCACTAACTTGTCCCACACACCACCACTTATAGAAATTTAACATAAACATAATATTATTATGAATCATTTTTAGTAATAAATAGGGGAGATTGGGTAAGAAAAACACTGTTCGCAATATATAATATTATTTAAAAAAAAAAATTCTTCGATATGGGTCCAAAAGTAACGTTGAGTCTGAGGTATGTAAATAAAATCTATGTTCCTTGCAAAACCCTACTTAACGATGAAAGGTTATATAGCTTGCAATGAAGCGACTTTGTGTTCTAGCCACTTCCGTTCCCTGTGAACGTTTATTTTCGAAAGCTGGACAAATGCTCACCGAGAAGAGGAATAGACTATCAACCAAAAAAATTGAGAAAATTTAGTTCTTAAACTCCAATCTCGGACTTGAATAATGAATGTATGTTCATCGAGTACCAGAATCTTTTACATTTGAATATGTAAAATGTATTGTATTATTGAATAATAATTCAAAATGCAATGTTTTTCTTGTTTTACAAAAAGATATCGCCGATTATCTTAGCTGTTTATAATTTATTTACTTGAATAACGTTATTTTACGATTCGGAAATAACAAAAAAATCGCACTGATTTGATGTTTAAAATCTTGTTTAAAAAAAAATCAATGCGAAGGCATTTTTAGATATTGTTGATTCTTGTAACTGTTTGTACCTACTTGCACAATCTTATTTTCCGATTCGGAATTGCAAAAAAATCTTACTGATTTAATATTTTTATATTCAATTCTTTTGATGTTTTATAACCTTGTATAAAAAATCAATACCGAGACATTTTGATTACTCTATTGACTGTTAAACCTACTTGTACATTTTTTCCGATATGGAAAATTAAAAAAAAAACTTGCAGATATATATTATTTTTGTGTTTAATTGTAATGTTTATAATCGTCTTTTAAAAAATCAATAAATTATCATTTTGAGAAAATGCTGATTCTTTTAACTATTTGTAAAAGTTCCGATTCAGAATTAACAAAAAAATCTTTGTGATGTTTTATAATCCTGTTTAAAAAAAATGTTTTTATAATCCTGTTTAAAAAACTTTTGATGTTTTATAATCCTGTTTAAAAAAAAAACGATGCGAGGGCATTTTGAGTTATTTTTGATTCTTTTAACTGTTTGTACCTACTTGCATAATTTTATTTTCCAATTCGGAATTACTAAAAAATATTACTGATGGTTTATTTTTATAAATGTTTATTTTTATATTTGAATCTTTTGTGTTTTATAATCTTGTTTTAAAAATATCAATGCGAAGAGATTTTATTAGTATTGTTTGGGGATAATTGTACCACATGGACAATTGTACCACAATGTTTTCATACAAGATTTAAAAAAAAACTTCTATTTTTCTTGAGTTTAAAATATGCTATGGTATTAATATATATGTGTATCATCATTTTATTATATTACAATAGTTAAAGTTCTTGGTAACACTTCAACTGACGAATTCTATAAGAGTTTTCTTGTTGTCAGATAAATTGTGTATTACGTTCTATGTAATTGAAATTTTAAATAGTAGTTTTATAAACCAACAAAAAAACTGTTTTGCCTCACCGAAATTATTAGAATTAAAAAACTTTATCCATTGTGTTTTAATTTAAATTCCGCTCCTGGTACAACTAACCCCGCGGTAGGGGTCAGTTGTAGCATTTCCCTGGATCAATTAATGCTCTTATAGCTCAATTTATATAAGATTTAGAAAAATCATATAATAAGAATTTGGTTCACAACTAAATAATCTGCCGTTGAGTATGAGTTTTTTTTTCATAAACTTTATACCTAAGATGTAGAAAATGTTAAAAGTCAAATTGGTACAGCAGTCCCCGGTCTCCCCTACTACAAGAATGATATATTTTATTTTAGTTCACCATTTTTATATTGTTGTATTATTTAAAAAAATACTACTTTTGTTGGTATCTGTTACTCTGGTACAATAAATTCTAGAACTGGGATTTGCTTTGATTTTCAAAATTGGAACTGATTGTCAACTGGTATTGGAACGATTCAGACAAGTGTTAAGTTAGGTACCAAAATTATTTTATTAATTGGTAATTCTTTATTTAAATATGCATTTCCTTTGTTAAAAATGTTGACGTATGACGTAATTTTTCGAGCTTAATAGTGTTCATTCGAAAGGTAAATTTAAAAAAAAATTCTGATCGTCTATAAAATTGACAACGTGTGTTTTTGAAGGACAATGATCCTGAGGCAAATATGTTTTTTAGATACTTCTCGGCTTCACAAATCCTACAATAATATCACTATAATATATTGAACAAAGTGTATATGTACTGAATTGTTTATAGTGTAAGGCCAAAAATGGACTTGAAAAAATAGATATTAAAACCTTTTGACTTTTAATTATTGTTAAAATTTTTATATTTCAATGTGTAAGTACCTAACCACTCCCCGACTTTATTTTTAAAACAACACGCATTTATTGATTTCTTTCGATAGAGGTTATAAAAACTACAAATCCTCAACGACAATCCAAATATTCATTATTATATTTGGTTTGTTACTGCTTACGCGTGTGCTAAAATTATCACCTTTTTGAATCACCGGAACTTGGAACCCAATACGCAATCCCAGACAGCCGGACATGTCTCGACACGAATGGATTTCGTTGAACTTCGCCAAAATGTACATGCCGAGTCCGCGTGCAGGTACTTGTCTGGCTCCGGCTACGAGTTATTGTGTGGGTTCTATCTGGCTACGGCTCCGAGTACTTGTGCAGGTTCCATCTGGGTCCGGCTCCGAGTTCTTGGCCGAACCCGTGCGTCCCGGCTCGTTGCGCCGCAACAGCCGGTACTCAGTCCGTTCCGTACCAAAGAACTCGGACCCGGGACCTGCTCCTAGAACTCGAGTTCTTTTAAAACGAAGCACTCCTCGGAGGCCTCCGGCAAAATGCTGAACTTACCCACCTCTACTCCAGACGGGAGCAGTTGCAACTCTTGTGAGGTATTCTCTATAAAAAAAAAATTTAAAAAATATCGATTTATTTCATTCAAAACTTGCTTTAATATATACCTACATTCAAGTAAGCACTAAAAATGTGTACTACTTGTAAGTATTTATTGTTTATTATTATTTATGATTTTTCAAAAATGAGTGTAAAAAAAATTTGAAATATTTTAGTTGGTGAGACCTTTAATAAATAGAAAATGTGAGGTATTTTTGTCACAAAACACGTTCTCGGATTTATTTTTTAATGATTTTAATTTAACTAAAATTAAAATTCTCAAAACTGTGTTGACTAGATTGTGTGTTGATTTATTTTGTTGTATTATTACATGTTTTGAAATTTGTGTTGTTTAATAGAATCTATCGTTTGAAAATTGAACAGATCTGCCAACGACCAATGGTATAAACTTAGTATCTTAGAAGTACACTTAGTTTTTCAAAATGTTAAAACTGCGTGTACCAGATAAAGTAACAATCTTTCATAAGCAACGTATTTTTTTTTTGTAAAAAAGAGTTAATATCTATAAAATTCGATTTAAAAATGACTAATTTCCGATAATACCCTTTTAAGACGAGAAAAGTTTTCTGAAATATTCCTCTTTTTCTTCTCCTTGCCATCTCATATTTTATCTTTCAGCCTTATAATATTTACAAAAGATGTCACAATTTCTGCCGCATTACAGTTTTGTGAGTTAAGCCAGTTAGCAGTTAAATTAAACTTACGTTCGAACTGAGTATTTTCTCTCATGTATTAGGGGAGACCTAGGAGAGTTGTGACAATTTTTAATTTAAGGGACGTATCTCGCTCAATAAATAGTCCACAGTTATGACCTATGTGAATTATTGTAGCACCATTCCTTACCTATACAAAACAATCATCAAAATTAATTAAAGTATTACAGTTTCCGAGAAAATCAACAAAAATAAAAACTACTCCCTCTGTCACAACTCCCCTATCACCGAGGTAAGTTGTGACAGGTACCGAGGTAAGTTGTGACAGCTTTATATTTAGACCATTTTAGTATTAAAAAAATACCATTATACATATTATAATTAAATGAAACTTGTTTTTTTGTATAAAATAATGTAATCATCTTTTAGTACATTAAGTACCAACAAAAACAACATACAACATTCCCATAACAAGTAATTATATCTTATAAGTAATTATGGCATGGCTTTGAGATCAATCATATTATAATCAGTCAAAAATCTTAATCTAATGTGATGGGTAATTATGGCAAATGTATTGAAGCTCGCCTCCAATACAATCTACGTGTGACCAGCATTTGCATTCTAGGCATTACACCCACTCCTTATTCGATCTGCTGTTTGCATAGGCTTCAAAGCAAACCAAGCAACACAATTATTTTCTTCGCCATTTCTTTCGTCATCACCAGTTCTCTTTTTCATATTAGTCTTTATGGCTTTTTTAGGTTTCTTCTTATCGTCGCTTAAGACATGCTTTTTCACATTCTTCGACTTCCTATCGGCTTCTATAGCAGCTATTTCGTCCTTAGTAGGTGTGTCAGTAAGCACAGCAGGTTTGATTTTGCGTCTGTTCGGTTGGCAGTTTTTTCTTGGCGGAGCTTTTGGCAATGGCCTAACTGATTCTGACGAGAACACATTAGAAACAGTGGCAAGAGGACTATGGGCTGTAAACGTAGAGGCAACAGGTTCATTGGCATTATTGTTCACAACTGATGAATTGCTAGATGGTATGGTCTGTTCTATAGACGCACCTGGAGTAATAGCTCTTGCTTCAACGTTGTCAAATGTGCCGATGTTGACATTTGGAGTTATGGTTCTTTCTTCTGGATTGTCCACTATTTCTGAAACGGATTGCTCTAGTTCTGGGTTGGGACGATCAGTGACATGACGGCAGGAAATCGGCTTCTCGAAATATGTTTGTGTTAACCGGCCATGTTCCAGTTGCAGCAAACCAGCTATATTCCTTGCAGTGATTGCTACATCAAATGCAGACTTTGTTACATATGGGGTGTCGTAGATTGTCATAACTTTCCCGGGATTGCTTCTCCCCTAGTGACAGGCTGTCACAACTCTCCTAGGTGCTCAAAATTACGACTTGGTTTGAATAATGATTCATATTTTCTAAACACGATGCAAACAGAAAATATCAATGCAACGCTTTGAAACTTAAATAACCATAAAACTTAAGAAAAAATAACACAACAACGCACATGTTATAAGATATGATATAAATTCAATCATTTTTTTAAAATAAAAACCTACTTTTCGCATTTTTTACACGCAGAGGTCGTAATTTCGCGGCTGCTTCTGGTGCGCCGCCGGCGTGTACTGAAAGACGAAGCGCATCTCTAAAGCGACAAACGAGCATTGTTGCTATCTCGCTAACTATTATAGGTAGAGAGAAATCGTCACTGTCACAACTCTCCTCTGTCACAACTCTCCTAGGTCTCCCCTACTTTCCTTACCCTAACCCGACTTAAAATCATACGAGTCGGATAAAGTTTAATAGTTTCCATTGCGAAAACCTTTCTTTTGATGGCAACACTAAACTTCTCACACCAATTTACGAGCGATGTGCCAAAATCCTGAAGTCTTTTTTTTAATCTTTTTTTTATCATTGATTATTTTATTCTTACGAAATTTGTTATTTTTTAGTTTGATATATTCTGTGTATTATAATATGGTATTGAAATAATATGTATAAACCATTTAAATAAATTAAATATAAGCAAAATTGCACCGCAAAAAAAATTGTTTTCTGTCAACAAATTTGTGGTCAACAACCAATTAAATAAATTCAAGAAATAATACGGGAAATATGAGACTAATCTTACCTTATGAATAATTCTCACATTAGATATTTTTGGGTTTTAATTTTGAGCAATACTTACAATGATGTCATTCAAAGTATTTCAATATTCTGGGTATTTTTGCAATTTTATTGACCCTGACATGGAAGTAAATAAAAAAGATGTGGGATTTTTTATGATAAGCTCTGGTCAAAATATTTCGATTGACCCTGGCCAATCTTTTTCTTAAGGGTAAAATAAATGTTACAAAACACTATTGACACCAAATATATTACGTACGAGATCTTTTTATTTTGGAATACCGTGCAAAAGTCATAACTTTCGGAAGCCAGTGAACTTAGGGTGACCCTTGATTATAAATGTTGCAAGTCTGAAGAAACTGAAGAATGATAATGAGTAGAGAGGGGTTAGAAAGACCCGAGTTCAAATCCCGCTAAATAAACGCCAGACATATAAGAAGAAAAATGGTAAACCTAAGTCACAATTGGACCAAATTTTCTTTTTTTTTTACTTGTTTCTGGAATCCACTTCTTCTTTAAAAAATTTTTTGCATACAATCTATTTTAAAAGATTT
This sequence comes from Limnephilus auricula, assembly GCA_951813805.1. Lineage (NCBI taxonomy): Eukaryota > Metazoa > Arthropoda > Insecta > Trichoptera > Limnephilidae > Limnephilus > Limnephilus auricula. The sequence goes on from OX638408.1 coordinate 7,027,748, forward strand.
TTTGTAATTATATCTTTGCACACCTTTACCAGGGCAGTATTGATATTTAATTCAATGACCGCTTACTAAATTATACTAAAATCTTAGGCTGAATATGTACAGAACACAAATATTGTGTTGAAAAATTAGCTCGCTGAAAGAAATAGTTTGTATTAGACTCTAAGACAAACAATTTCTAACTGCATACACTTTTTTTTTATATCATGTTATACCTCTTTATCTTGTCTTATGATATGATGTAAAGAATTATTCTCCAATAGTTAATTGAATTTTTGTTATAATCCATTAAGTTAAAAGAACCCACTGACGAACTACTTTAAAGTATTTTTATTTTTAACTTTTTAACTTAAAGAGTTAAACCTCAAATTATAATATTTTAATTAATGAAGATAATATTAGCGAAATTTAATCGAAAATTCGAAACAGAAAAATCCGAAAAAGATTCGGATACATCTGGGACTCAAACCCAGGACCTCTGGCAATCCGGGCCAACGCGCTATCCACTGCGCCAACGTATCCCTATCCGATTCGGTCATTTTTAACTGTATCATTCTTCGACTAAGAACCACCAACATTATTTTCATTTTTCTTATCGCATATTTTTATTGGCTGCTACCTTTATGTATGATTGCAGAATTATCAGAAAAAGATTCGGATACATCTGGACTCGAAAATCTTTTTCTGATTTTTCTGTTTCGAATTTTCGATTGAATTTCGCTAATATTATCTTCATTAATTAAAATATTATGATTTGAGGATTAACTCCTTAAGTTAAAAAGTTAAAAATAAAAATATTTCATCCTAGACTTGCAGATAAAGTCAATAGATGTCGCATATTAATAAAAAGTGATAAAATTTATCCTGACACTATCTAGAGGGCATTTAGTTCGAGTTAAATCTAGCAATCATACATAAAGGTAGCAGCCAATAAAAATATGCGATAAGAAAAATTAAAATAATGTTGGTGGTTCTCAGTCGAAGTATGATACAGTTAAAAATGACCGAATCGGATAGGGATACGTTGGCGCAGTGGATAGCGCGTTGGCCCGGATTGCCAGAGGTCCTGGGTTCGAGTCCCAGATGTATCCGAATCTTTTTCTGATTTTTCTGTTTCGAATTTTCGATTGAATTTCGCTAAGTTTATCTTTATTAATTAAAATATTATACTTTAAAGAAGTTTATTGGGACTTTTTCTTTGTTTTTGTATTATTTTTAATTTGATATATAAGTATTATATTTGAATGTTTCTTTAAATAAAAAATAATAATAAGTTACTTGTGATTTTTTTCAACTACCGTACCAGGCTAATGCCCGTATTACGGTAGTGAGTGTTAATAGTGTATTTGATTTGTCGATTATTTATATTATTTTGGTTCTTAAAATAAATAAAATCGATTAAAATAAAATATAAATCATCGATAATGTAAAAACCTAAAAATTCTAATGATTATCGATTCCTTATATTTCATATAAAATCATATGTTCGGTTTTGAAGTGAGAATATGCTTAGGTTCTTACTGGGATGTCATTTATCCAGTTCCTACCTCTCCCTAACCATCACATTGCTGGAAAAGTATTTGAAATTTGGAATAATGGCAAGAAATATAGTGAAGCATTCGAGTGCATTTGTTTTAAAAACAGTAGGAAGATGGGAACTACCTTGGAAACAAGTTGTTGGTGTTTTTCGTGTACATGATCTCGTTTTTAAGTAAAATAAAGAATTTGCCCATCTCAGAAGTACGTAGTATTGTTTCGTACTCATTCGTTGTGGCGATAATTACCTCGAGGTATCGCGGAAGAACTATAAATTGAGGTTGTGTCGTGTGCTCCTTCGCAGAGTTTTTACCTTTTCCTTGAATACCTTGTTTTTCCCACACATATTATCATCCAATTCAAACAAACACCATTTCGTTTCTTTTCATTTTTAGTATATACAGTCCATAAAAAGTGCATCTGGCCCCCTAGCACATTCGATCGATAAGGATTGATAGGATTACTTTCGGTAACTTCTCATCGTTCACTAGGACAACTGCAAATCGCTTACGTACAAACAATAATTGATATCGAATATATTAAGGACATTTAGTCGTTGTAAACTGTCACTAATTCGTTGAAGATCTGCAGTCATGCAAGGTAACGATGAGAAGTTTTTTTTTACTTTACTTTATACATATAACGTAATATAATAGCAAATGGTATAAACAAGAAATGAAAACCCACTAAGGCACTGCCTGAGTGTGGGTAATATAAAAATATTTATCTGCATAAAAATTCAATATCTGCATTATTTAGTCATAATTTTACCTCTTTTACATACTTTATCATTTTATTTATCATTTGAGTTTGTAATGGTAGAAGGTTGCGAGGTTACGAAGGTTACGAAGGTACGAGGATAAATGAAACTGCTATGTGGTACCGAAAGTTATCCTATCAATCCTTATCGATCGAGTGTGCTAGGAGGCCTGAAGCTGCAATTTGTAAGCAGTTTCGGATGCAACATAATATATTTTCGGAAGAATATTTTCATGGTATACAAATTCTCCATTAAAGTGGAGAACATCCGGTTGATCTACCATCAATGCCTACCACTTTGGTTCCCATTATGATTTTAAAATTCATTTATGAAACCCGATTTTACCTTGACCGTCTTCAAAATCAAGGATATAAATATTAGCATGATCTTTAAACAATAAATCACTGTTTAATTCTGCCCCCAGCGCCTACTATCTCCAATCTCATTGCAAAGCTTATAATTTTTTATTGTTCTAAAAATAGTAACTATTGACTTTGGATTCCAAAAAGCTGTTAGGAAAAAACGGATGAATTTTGTTATGTATCCTGTTTCTTTTGAAATTTTTATTTATTTGTGTTTTTAAATTTTAGATTTTTTAACTAGGTTTTTTAATTTTTTCTTTCATATTTCTATCGTCGAGTTGATTAGCCAGACATCTCCAAATACTAGATAAGTTTTTAGATAATGAGGAAAGCAATATTCGAAAGCTCACCATAAATCAAATATTATTTACACGTGTCCATGTTTCACATATTAAATATGCTATAAAATAACACTGCAAGGCATAACGGTCCGGTACATTAGTATTACATTTTAAATTTTCCTACTAGTGACTCTGAAAACATCAATATTTTGTTAAATTCACTACAAGTTTTTCTGCATTATTTAATTTTTTCTACATTTTATGTTGGTGGTGTTTATGAGTAGGTACCTAATCTGAGTATTAAACGGAGAAAATTTTTATTAAAACCGATAATTTTCATGGTAAAAACGGTTAAAAACGGGACTGAAGTTCTTACGAACAAATTAACAGGGTTTCAATGTTTGTTGACGGGAACATGTAAGAATAATTTGTTGATATACGTAATTTCGTACGTATACCAACAAATTATTCTTACATTTTCCCGCCAATAAACATTGAAAAATTGTTAATTTGTTCGTAAGAACTTCAGTCCCGTTTTTAATCGTTTTTACGATTAAAATGATCGTTTTTTCGAATTACATTTTTCTCCGTGTATATAAGTACCAGATAGATGGTACACTTTTAAATATAATTGCATACTCAATTCAAATTTAGGTTTTTCGGAGATTACTGACTACTCAACTGTAAGGTCAGACATAAATTATCTTTATTTTCTTAACGCATATTTTTAATTGCTGCTATTTTTATGTACAATAAGAAAATAAATATAATTTGGTTATTTCTTAGTTGTGATATCGTGCAATTTAAGGCCTTTGGACTTCTTCCTTTGGTACTTATCTTATATAGCAGGTCTAAGCAAATATGTAAACCTAAAACAATGATCAACGTCAATATAACAAACGTCATCCAGCAAATTCACCCCGATAAATGCTACAAAGTCATTGAACCTCCCGAGTACGTGCCACCAAGCAAAGCGCGGCGGACATTATTTGGACGGCGTTATATTTCACACTTATTGCTGTGAAACATATTTTCAAATAAAATAAAATATATGAGTGGATATCTCACACACAACTTCTTGTATTTTCATTTTAAAAGGCCTATCGAGACATCGAGAGCTGTACATCAATATTTTTTTTTAAATCTTTTGACCTCCGGTAGGTGTGCGAAATTTGCACGTAGCTATTTTCAGTATTTTAATCCGGGTTGTCTTCTAAGAAATATTCATTTGGTTCACAGTGGAGGACATAATTTAAATCTCCCAGGAAAAGCCATAAATAACAAGAAAGAAAAATAATGGTCCCCACTTTTTTTTATTACAAAAGGCATCGGGAATTCAGCAGACCTATGCCAATTTAACAATCCCTTGATTTGATTTATCCGTATAAAAATAGTACAATAACGCTAAATCACTCTTTGCAGGATTTTACGGATCTTGGTCCAAAACTAATAATTCAACACATAAATTATGTAGCCATATTTCATGCAAATTACTTTTTATTTGTTATCTTTTCCTGTCAAAAGTTTTACCCTTTAATAAGGTTATGCTACAGCCAGCATGAAAGAATTCATGACCCTGCGTATTTTTTGGGTATTAATATTGATAAAATTTGTTTACTGATTGATGACTGATGACGATGACGAAAACATTGGTTTTGAAAAACGATGATAGTTTTTTTTTATAAAAGAGTTGTGTAAACATAGTTACTTAATCTATTTTATATTAAAACCACTTAGTGATTTTTCCTATTATTGAATCCTATTACTTTTTTGAGGTTTTAAAAATTTATTTATTGTTTTTTTGAAACTTAAAACTGAACATTGATACCCACATATGAGGTTCGTTTATTGATTATTTAACATCGAATGTAGTTCGATAGAAAGGTATTCCAAAATTTTCAACAACTATTTCTTAATTAAATTTCACATATATTTTTATGAATATTAAAGTAAACAAAATTTATTGCAGTTATTATTATGTTGAGCAAGTATTTTAGTTTTTGTTATTACGTCAGATATTATACGTCCTTTTAAAATTATCTTTTAAATTCCTTTAGAGACTAGATTCATAACATTGAAATTTATAGTTGAACGCAAGGACGACTGTCGATCAATGTGGTAGGAATTGATTATATATTATTGAATTTTATCTTGGAATGTCACTACAGGAACACCTTTAACACCTCTGAACAATGACAAAGATATTTAAATTTTAAAATTACACCGAAACCAAATATATTGGTTTACGAAAACTTTTATCAAAATAAAGTGCATCATCTCGCCGTCAAAAAATTGAGGAAAGCATTGCATTTTACCTTTTGTTGGTCTGCATGGAGCAAATTTGTCTACCAACTATATTGTCCCAACGTTCACTACTAGCTTTGTGAAGATCATTTTTCAAGAAACACAAAATTGAGACATACAATATTTTAGGTAGGAATATTTAATCTCTCATTGAAATGGCTAGATGAATGTAAAAAAAAAATATTATAATGTAGAGAGATTCGAGGTGGCATGGCGTACCAATAAAAATAACAATATTGATAAAAATCTTAGATGTCTTTCGAGCCAAACAACTACGTCACCTAATAAAGAAGGCAACACTTTTGCTGCAGAATGGTTTCGTGAACGGTTTCCCGGTTTAGGAACGTTGTTAGAAGATTGTACACCAATTGGTTTGTCAAGTTTATCTCTATATCTCGTGACGCGATGCTTTTCAGGATTACTATTGGCCAATAAATAAGCAAATATTACAACATGGGATTTGAGCGATAACTCTGTTTTATATTGTAGGGAACTTGCATTTATACATTTTGTCTGGGGTAAATTGCATTAACTACGGGAGGTGATTAGACATAAAAGTATAAGTAAAGATTTAAAAAATAACTTTTTCAGAAATTCCAACTTTTAGAGGAACTTTTTTCGTAAAAAGATAAAATTAGTACGACGTATGCGCCCAGCAGTATTAGGTATTTTACGCGGTTAGGATACGCGCTAATCAAAAACAACGCCACCGCAACGCTTCCGGTTGACTGGCAGCAAATTTATCTGGCAAGTTTGTACCTCATACTGAGGATTTTTAATAAGTACATTTTTTTGTAAAAAAAAAATGTTGGAATTTCGAAAAAGTTGTTATTTTTTTTAACTCCTACCATCGTGTAGAATCACCTCCCGAAGTTAATGCACTTTACCCCCGGACACCCTGTATATAGGCTTTCGAAGCGAGGCGTCGGAAATTTTATTGGGAGTTGTATTATGAAATTACTGTTAGGCGGGGTTATTTTCAGACGTAAGTTAGGAATGCAAGGGCTGATCTATCGTTATTAAGATATTACATATTGTGAATATTATAATGGCAGTTGAAGAAAATTCAATAAAAATTACCAAGTGCTGAAGCATTTATTACAAATTGTAATAAAAAATACGCGCTAAGCCGGTACGAAAGCAATTCATCACTAATAAGATGATTCTTATGTAACATCCTTTTATTGAATCACGTTATTTTGTTATTTTAAGTTTGGACATGTCCTGTAAAGCAATTGGCATTTCGGCGACTTCAGTCAGTTTCTCTACATGCTACGGTATTATGGGATTGGCTCAGTACGACCTACTTTCCACGGTGCATTTTTGGTGATTTATTAATATTATTCCACTATTCTTCTTTATTTTGCGAATAAAGTCCTCTTAAATCTTCTCTGTTATGTCATAAGAAAGTTTAAAGCTTTGTTGATTTTGATTACAAAATGTAAGCCTATGACTAGAATTTATACGAAATTTTTGAAATAATTTTCAAAATGATAAAGTTGTATAATTATCTAGACAAAAATTATTTTATTTGTAAATTGGTAGTAAACAATTACACTTTCTCTTTTTTAAACTATTTAAACATTTACTCTTCAATGGTGTTCTGAGGAAGGAAATCGTGAAATTATATATTAATTTTATATTGGAAAATTTCAATATTATGTAAAAGATTTTAGTCTATATCAGGGGTTCTAGCACCATGCGGTCGATCGATATGAAGTTACCGACCGATTGTCGGTAACTTCTCATCATTCCCTAGGACAGCTGCAGATTGCTAACGTTAAAACGACAGTTGGTATCGAATATATTAAGGACACTTAGTCATTGTGAACTGTCACCTATTCGCTTGCGATCTGCAGTTGTCCTAGGGAACGTTGAGAAGTTACCGACAACCGGTCGATAACTTCATATCGATCGACCATGTTAGCACCCCAGACTTAGAAGTGATACGATGGTAAATGGAGGGGACACAATTTTAGAAAAGGCTCAATGGGAGAGAAGATATTAGTTTAGAGATGGACAATAAAAAAATTGTGATCTAAGCTCCCAATTCTAGATCACAGAATGTGCAATTTGGGGAGTCAAGGGCGAGAATTTTAAAAAGGTGAAAAGGAAAGGAATAATGTTCAATTCTTATAGCATAAGTGAGGAAATTTATGTTTTGTAAAATGGGGGAATTGGTGAAACCACAGTTTTGATAGTCCTTTGTATTGAGGCGTAGCAGACTCATTTAGATTGACTATGCAGGGCGTATGTTATTTTTTATTTTTACAAGCCTCGTTTATGGTTAAAATACAAAATATATTGTGAAAATTTTGATTAAAAAAATATTTATATGTAAAATCATCAAATATGGTGGATGTTGAATTAGTTAAATAAAAGATAATTTGGGCAATACTTATTGAACTTCTATTCATTTTTGGATAGAGCAGTAATTTGTAAGATAATATATTTTTTTCATTTGTAAAATTTATAGATGACAGCCCTTCCGTTTGTAGTGAACACGTGGAACGAGTATGTACGACGCCAGCATTTCACACCTTTGAAACATACGAGAACAATTAGCAAGATGAAAAATAATTTGTCCGTTCGAAAAATTACAGATGGCAGCACTTGCGTTTTTAACGAGCATGTAGAACGAGTTAGTAGAGGAGTTAACCCGATTCTAGGAAAGTTTGAACGCAAGCTAGAGGTGGGAATAACGGTTCTTTTCCGATACCTAATATAACGAATAACACCCTAAACCAATAACATAGTATCATACCTGTTATTTAATAACAGCTTGTAAATATGGAACGGAAAACAGAACGGCATCGTTATTCGTTGCTGGGGCTGAGTCGATAATGACACTTTATACGTCATATTGTAATACATTATTAATGTCGTTGTAGTCGACAAAAAAAATTTTTTTTTCGAATTTTCGAATCTTCATACAAAAAAAAAATTTTTAGGAAATTTCAGTTTTGCGATTTCCTGAAAATCTTCATACAAAAAAATTTTTTTTTTCGGCTGCAACGATATTAACCATGCCATTTTTGTTAATATTAGCACTCTAGCTCAACAAAAGTCACGAGCCTCCACTGTTTAGAACGACGACAAAAATAGAAAACTGACCTTTACAAATCACTCTATTTTTTGTTCGACATCTTGATTATAAACTTTTGTATCCGAAATGTTTAACAACAAAAACACCAAATATGTAGGTATCGCAAATTTCCACAAACAGCGAAACAATCAGCACTTAAATAAATAGTCTAAAATAATTTTCCTCACAATCCTTCAGTCCTATGTATAATTATAAAATCATCACAGTACTCACAAACGATTTAAATAATTAACTTGTAATGTTAACGAAAAAATCGAATAACGGAGACTGAATTTGACGGGATAACCGAGCGATACGAATAATGAACGTATTCTGAAATTACTAAATAACTAAACTGATCTAATACCTCAATAATGCCAATAACGAAGTTCTTCAATACTCTGTTAACTAAAATGATAAACTGATCTAATAACTCAATAATGCCAATAACGAAGTTATTCAATACTCTGTTATGAGTTCCTACAGTAACAGGGTACGCCGTTATTTGAAGATACTATGTTATCCATACCTGTTAACGTTATATTAGGCACTCCTCTAACGCAAGCATTTCATGCCTTTGAAACACACTTGTACGAGAGGATCAATGTTCAGAAAAAAGTAATAGGATTCAATAATAGGAAAAATCACTTAGTGGTTTTAATATAAAATAGATTAAGTAACTATGTTTACACAACTCTTTTATAAAAAAATACTATCATCGTTTTTCAAAACCAATGCTTTCGTCATCGTCATCAGTCATCAATCAGTAAACAAATTTTATCAATATTAATACCCAAAATAATAGACAAATAAGTAACTACATACATACAATATTACAATAAGCGGTGATTAGTTAGTTATTATTTATTATTGTCAAAATATATTTTTTTGTTTTTATTTTATATTAACTCAACAATGGAGGTCCTGAGGAAAATCATTATCTACGGGACATGGGTCATCTTTATGGGTACTGTGTTTAGGGTTTTTTTGTGGAATTTCGGTGTGTAATATTCATCATAGTACAGATTTATTAAATCAAAAATAATTATTAATATCGTTCAGAGGCCCTAGCACGCTCGCTCTATAACGATCGATAGGATAACTATCGGTAACTTCTCATCGTTCCCTAGCATGACTACAGATCGCCAACGAATAAGTGACAGTTCACAATGACTAAGTGTCCTTAACATATTCGACATCAACTGTAAGTTAGCGATGTGCAGTTGTCCTAGGGTACGATGAGAAGTTACCGATATTTATTGTTATTAAGTTTATTTTGTAGAACTCCATTTTAATTTTTTATTTCTTTTTTTTAATGAATAATATTATTATTCAATGTATAAAAACAGTTTATTAAAAACAATTATTATAAACAGTTTATTATAAACAGTTGTTTATAACTGTAACTGTTTTTATACATTGAATAATAATATTATTCATTATATAAAAGAAAAAAAATAAAATAAAATAAAAAATAAATAAATAAAAAGTTACCGATAGTTATCCTACCGATCGTTATAGAGCAAGCGTGCTAGGGCCTCTGATATCCACAAGAAATCTCTAAATTAATACAATATCATTTTTATTGTAAAAACTACGAATAAAAAAAATAAATATATCTCCAATTTAATATATATATTTTTTTAATTTATATATTATATTCTTATGATTTTTGTAAAAAAAGTTTGATAATGCCTTCAGAACGCGATACAGATGTCACGCATAATAATAATTAGAATGCAGAACTGGTTTACAAATAAAATAAATTGGAAACTTCAGTGGTAAGTTGATCTGTAAAAGGAATGAAAAAAATGACTGGATTTTGCATAAACTTTATTTTAATATTTCACTTTCGGTTGTTTATTTTTACTAATTAATGTAAAATTTTATTTATTTAACGATTTAGCTATTTCGTTTTTAATATCTTCGATTGTTTATTTTATATGACATTTACTGTATTTAAAATAACATATTTTACGCTAATAGCTTTCCATCACATGCATTGAAAAAAACAATATATTATAGAATGTTATTATTAATTTCTGCAAGTATTATTTGGTGCCGTTCCTAACCCAGAATATTGTTAAATATTCTGAATATGGATGGCAACATAATAAGATTTTTTAATAGTAGGTACAAGTCTAGTTTTTACGATTGTCACAATGGTTTCGGCATTCAAAGTCATTATCAAAATTGGGTTAGGCCACATTGACATCACATATTTATATAATTTTATTTACTTACCTAGTATAGTCTACTTTTATTTTTTTGATGTTTAAAATTATATTAACAATTTCGGGGAAAACCAATCGCAATAATAAATTTTTTGATTAGTAATTTTTTCTGATTTTTAATTGAACCATTTAGGAAAATCGTAAAAAATATTATTTGGATTTGAGTACAGTGTACACTGGCATAACAGCCTTCGATGTGTTCATTCAATGTAACAAATGTACAAACATAACTAAATTAAAGTCTCAGAAACAAGAATAAAACCTCTGTGACTTGAAGTTTTCAATGCGTTGCTTTTTCAAAGAAAATTCTTTCGATATTGAATTTAATCAGACGTTTTCAGCATCTAGATAAGTAATATATCCCAATTTGTACGTCTATTTTATCATCACATCCAAAATAGGCCTACGTGCTATTACGTAAGATGATTCCAAGTCTCTAGGAAAAGCCGGATGACTCATATTTTGTGCAAGGTTATGGTTACGGCCAAGTTCTTCCTGAATGTTTGTTTTCGACCATCGGGGTGTCACCTAATGAATTTATCTACCGCCAGATAAGATTTCTCTTTATTCTAAGCCCCTGGACCGAAATAATGACTTAATGAATGCAAACGGGCGTACATTTCGGTAGTTTCGTAAACACCTCGGAAGTGTTGTGAAAATAACTAAGTATTTTTGAAGGACGAACAAATTGGTAAAAAATAAGTTTTTCTGGCACAAAATGATTCTTAAATATTTTTGTTTATTTATTTAAAATGGAAAGACGAAATAATACAATGTAATATAATGTAATAATGTACTTCTTGGTGAGTGAATGTGATAGCGTTAGTAGCCTGTTTCTTGTACTCAGATAGAGGTGTATATATTGTTTATATGTGTGAGGATGTGGAAATTAGGTGTGTGTATATATTATATGTATGTGTTGGTATATGTATATGTGTATATAGGTGTGCATATATATGTATGTATATGTATGATTGTGTACGTATATGTGCATGTATTTATGTACGTAGGTGCATGTATGGCTATGTATATGTATGTTCATGTCTGTATATATGTGTCCACCTATACACATACATTATACATGTGTGCTTGCAAGCACACATATTAAAAAAGAAAAAAAAAGTTATGTACATTTTTATAATCTAATGCTAACGTACTTTTTTTCTCCTTTCTATTTTCTACTTTTTATTATAATTTTTCCAATATTTAACATGATTTATACTAATTCCATGTTTACACTAGACTTCATATTTCATACAATGTAACTATACTATATTGGTCACCATGATACAGGCAGCCGCCCAGTATGGTGATTTAATATATCAACTTTATGTAAATGTCACAATTATGTAACATGTATTATATAAATAAATAAATAAATAAAATAGGAAATAAAATAATACGGAAAAATCCCAATAAACTACTTTTAAGTAGTTTGTCAATGGATGCTTTTAACTTTAAAAATAAAAATAAAACTTATTTTAATTACTTTAAGGGAAATATTTGCATGTATGTGCAGATAACTAACTAACTAACCATTACGCCGTTTCTCTACAGGGGTAGGCAGAGAGGACGGACTGCCAAATAACTCGGTCTTGGCATACACTCCTTGCTTCAATCACATTCATACATCTTCTCATACATGCCCTTCTATTATTCTGACTCCTGACATGGCCCGACTCAAGTATCTGGTTCACTTGATCGTGCCATGTCTTCCTCGGGCGTCCACAATTTCTTCTTCCATTCACATTTGCGTCATATATTCTCCTTACACTCCTTAGTAGCTTACATGTAATATGTTAATGTATATTGTACATACCTACACATATTATGTAAATAAATAATACAGACGAAAAAATTATATTGAAATCTTGCAAATATTAAAATAACAATAATTTTATGTTACCTACAGGTACACGGTGACCGGAAACTTGTAGAACAAGCGGGAAACTAGAGATTCTTCAACACAATAATTTGGAGTCTAGTGAAACTACTCTCTAGTTAGAATATTTTAGGACAAATTATATATATTTTCATTTTTTTACATTAACTCCAGAAGGCCCGAATGAAAATATTTTACGTCGGGACCTAAGTCATCTTTGAGGATGTGAGGGGCTTTTGAGGGCATTGTGAGGGGCTTTTTTAAGAAAGAGAAGGAGAAGAAGTTCATGGAAGAAAAAATAGGGATAGGATTTCAAAGGTCAATGTGTCTAGGAGTGAAGTAAAAATTGGGGGTACGCAATATCGTGGCACGAATGTAGATTTCAAAACTCAGCTCAATATTTCAGCAGCTGTAGCTCTAAAAATATTAATACGATTCACAGGCAAGTATTTGTGTAAAAATGCATTTACCTCCTATGCGTTTATTAATAATAAATTTCACGATCGCCTGAATGCTGAACCAAACTTGAGGCCTGTGTGAAATTGAGCCAAACTTTGTAAAACTTTGCTCTGCAAATCAAGCTCAAGGGTCACATCGACTGTATGTTAACATTGTATGATTGATTATACAGAGTGTAACAGGAATAAATTTCTACAATTTTTTTGAGGTTAAAAGAAATTATCCTCTCAATACACTTTGTGAGTTTTTTGAGTTTGTGAGAACAAAATTTGTTCAATTTTGCTTGTAAACTCACTGGTTATAAATGCCCGAAGTCCTGTTATACTCCGTATAAATTTGAATCAATTGTATTTGTGTGACTTAATGGTTAAATTCATGTAATAATAAGAAAATTATAAAATTACAAATTAAACATGTCTTTCATTACATCTTTACACTATATATACAGAGGGTATGGGGTACAACCAATTTGTTGTAAGAGTCAAGGGGTACGCAGGCTCAGAGCAGTGGTTCTTAACCTTGTTTCATATTCACCGAACCCTGCTTAATTGGAAAAATAAAATAAAATATGATGTAAATATATACGTAGGTGCACAAAATGAACAAAACCATTAAAGAACAAAACATTAAAATTAAAACATGATTTTCACATAAAAACATACGTCTTGACCTCCGCCGAACCCGCGAGAATGACTCACCGAACCCCTGGGGTTCGATCAAACCCAGGTTAAGAACTAGTGCTCTAGATTCTAGAATACTCGTTTGTTTGAAGTAAACGCAGCAAGTGCGCCCAAACAGTTCTCTGGATTCTAGATAACTGGGCGACAACTGAAATAGCCGAACAACTAAATTAAAAAGAAAACACGTACCTACGCAAAACGAACATTAATAAATAGTTTTGACCGTATACACACTCAATTCTTTCAAGAAAGGAATGCAAATACACTATTGTATCGTTTATTCAATCCAATATTGTATTTGTAAGCCTTTTTTGGATGAATTTAGTTGTTGTATGGACAAAACTATTTATTCATATACATTTGCCCCCACGCCAAAAAGGTTCCCCACCCCTGCTCTAGAGCACTCCTTCCTGTTCGGACGCGAACGCTCCCTATGGCAGTCTCTTTGTGTTTTTGAAAAGTGTTCTGCTTTTTTAAACTTGTGTCGACTTTTTTGTAATACTTAAGGAGTAATGAAAAATATCCGCAACGTTTATATTTATACGTTTGTACGTGATTGTATTGTATGCATTCAAAGAGTTTAAATATATTATTATAAAAATAAATCTAAAATTATTTAATTCATGTCATCGCCCACCAACCTCTTTACCTTCTTTTCTTTTTCGATAATTGAGTCAAACTTGAAATCACACTCGGATCTCACCCTCGGATGTGGTGTAGAAAACAAAAATCGTCGGACTGATGAAATACAGAGCTGCGAAAGTGCGACAGATCCCAAAAAATTAAATAATTCCCTTTTCCTCACCCCACATTACCCCCCCCCCCCCTTTCCGGTGGGGTGGTAGAAATCTGGGCGGGGCGTCGCCGTGCGTAGATGAAATTATAGTAGTACAGGTGAACCATGTTGGCGACAGGCGTTGTATGCGCTATTTCATAATAATAATAGACAAAATATATAAAAAATATTCAATACTACAAATTTACAAAGAAGAACAGTTAAATAACTTACCATTCCATTCATCAGCAAAATATCAGAATACTATCAAAATCCCTAAATTTAGTACAAAGCACACACAAAATACTTATCTCTATCCAGGTATAACATATTATAACAAACTGCCATTATATCTGAAAGTCATCGAAAATATTCAGGAATTTCAGCAAAAGTTTAAAAAATACCTAAAACAAGAGTCCATATTTCACTATTATTATTATTTCTTTCAAATCCTTTATTGATAAATCTTGCATTTTCTTAATTATTTCTTCTTTTTTGCCATATTGTATTATTTACTTTCACACATGATAGTATATAATTGAACTAAAATTTCCTCACAAAACACAAGACCCTCGTCTCTTTATGGTGAGGAAAAGCTATTCTTAATAACTACCTAATTTAACACTGACCTTTAAATATTAAAAATAGTAAAAAAAACCTTAAAATATTAAATAAATAAAAATAATAATAATAATTAATGGCCCATCTCCCTTGTATCTATTATCTACGAACTCCTTGAATGATTTAAATTTATATTATGGTCTTTTTGCGATAAAGTCACTTCAGGGGTGCTTGAAATCATTATTTCACAGAATATGACAATGGGCTATTGTGTTCATTTTACCGGTATCGGAACGGAAGATACTTAGAATGATTATTTTTTTACATTAGCTCCACACATGAGGCCCTGCGGAAAATATTTCATCTTTGGGGGTGCTGTGTGGAGGGTCTTTTTGTGTGTCCAGGAGTGACGGGCGTATGAATCTAACCCTCCCACTGCGGTGCAGGGCAAAGGATCGAGATAGTCGGATTGGAAAGGTCAAAGGATCTCCCTCAACTAATCTCTCCCGATCTGGTCTGCCATGCTGTTAGTGGGTAGACAAACTTCACCTCATGAGCCCGTCACCCCTGCTAAGTCAGCAAACGTAGCGAACCACTTGGAGTGACCTATAATGGTTCCTGGGGGCGGCGGTACCGATACCCGCCTCTTAAATTATATACGATACCTTTGACACAGCATCCTTATACTGCATTTAAAACGGGTCGTCTATAAAATGACTTGTCAATTTAAAGCAATATAAATGTTGATAGTAAAAGTTGTAATTAAGAACAAATAATTATTTCTTAACTGAAAGTTCACGGTTTTTGAGATAATTGACAGCCTTGTGCACATTTGCTTTGATAATTCTACACATCATGGTATGAACTTTATGAGAAAGCGGTTAAGGTACGTTTTTTATTAAAGTGAACATGAATGTGAATATGAATTTTTAATAACGACAACATAAAGCAAACAAAAAATAAACATACAACACAATAACCTAGTACATCGTACACAATAAAAACTCATAAGACTAATAGTATTTCCCATAATATGGACTTCAACTGCAACTGTGAAGCTTTGGAATGTGTGAACAACATCAAATATCTAGGTGTTATTATAGACAATCACATCGACAACCTTTCAGTTAGGGTAAGAAAATTGAAACACATTTTCTTTGCATTACTAAACATAATTAAACAAGAAGACCTGAGAAAAAAAAATTTCGGACTGTGCAAGTGTGCAACCTCATCTTAACGTAAAGTCTGGCGAGCGTCAGGAAGAACAATTTTAGATTCGCTTGTGAGTAGGTATATAACTGAGGTACATAATTGAGGTGTGTAGAATCAAATGCAGCAATCTCCGAAATGCTTTATTTGGAGAAAAGCAAAAGAAAACTATCGTTTCAGTAATTCTCGTGCATTTATAAGTTAATAATTTTATTCACAAAGAGAAACATGGGCACACAGAGCTGGTTTTAATGCCAAATAACTGATTTTGAAGGTAAATAAATGAATCATTAACAAAGTTGCATTATTAGTTCACTTTTGAAAAAAGTCGAGATTGCTATATTTGATTCTACACACTTAATTAGAGCCATCAAGGATAAGCAACCAATGTTTCCATTTAAAATTGTAAATTCGGAGCTCGACTGTTGTGAACTCTTGAGTGTAGTCAATACAAGAGTAACTTTACTCACTTCTAAGGCCCTATTTCAATGTCACCATTCAGAAACAAAATGTATCAAACTCGCCAATTCCTCGCTTAAACAGATTGACAAACAAATATACAAATTATATAGAAATTTTTAATGCAACGATTTCTAAGTTTAAAACCTAATTAAACTTTTTTTTATGTCAACATAAAAAAAATTGTTTCTTATAAATATTTCTGATAATTTCAGTTTATTATTGTTGTCACTTTTTTTTTCAAATAGTTTTTTATATATTTATCCAATTGTACCACTGTAGAGAAAGAAATCATTTTTACAACCTATCACTAACCCTTGTGTAAAAAATGTTAAGGTTATGTTCCCAATATAAAAACCCCAAAGGCATATTAAAAAGTAAATATATAAAATAAACATTTTTAGTTTATGTAAATAAATAAAATAATTTTATGTTCAGCCTTAAAAACCGGATGAAGGCAGCATAAAATTTTTAAGAGTCTTTTACGAACCGTGGTGAAACTTATTTAATAATAGTAATAATAATTGTTTATTCCAGAAAAACAACTTAAATAGAATTATGTAACTAAAATAAATACAACACATTACAAATAAATACATTACAATAACAAAACTTACACTTTTCAACTTAAACTATACAAACAATAAACAATAAACAAAAAACTGCAACGTCAACTCCTTTCATACATGACGTTTAATTTTTGACCAAATCATTCTGGGTTTTGACTCGCCAAAGCTTACCAATTAATAAAAATACACATTCCGTCAACATGACAATTCAATTTATTTCATTTGCCCACATGTATAACCAAACATTAGAAAAACATTCCCAATTTCCATCTCCGTACATGTGCGCAATATAACACAAAATTTCGCATTTTTAACATTTCGCTTCCAAAATATCGAATAAACGTAATGCGTACGATCGGAAATTAAAACAATGTGTGTATTGAATCGGGAGCATCTCCTATCCATATCCTGTATTCCTTATCTTCTCCCCCTCATCTCAAATCAATTTTAAGATACAATAAAACTCCATCTCCAAGCAACATTAACATTTTTTATTAACAGATTTTTTTTATTTATTAATCTCTGTATTTTATGTGTTTCTTACAATATAAATCACTTTCATTATTTTCTTGATTAAGCATAAAAATAAGTAAAAAAAAATAACCCAGAGCTTTTCATTTTTAATGTTGTCTGGAAACCAATTATATAAATTGCCCTCCTCGTAACCAATGGATTGCTTACCGTAGTGAGTATTTATCTTGTTTCAATGTATCGTCGTTGCATATTTAATATGAACACTGACGATTTTGACGAAAATGAGTTAAATATTCAATTTTTTTTTCTCCATCTTCAACAATATGAGCCATGTAAAAATATCCAATATTTAAGGCGATAGAAAATAAACCATATGAGGACAATCAAAATAGTACATAATAAAAAAAAATTAAAGACAGTCATATCCTCTGCATATCACTATACAACTCAATTGCCTTGGTACATAATATTAACATCATTTTGTGATGCCTAGCTGTCAAACTTCAATAAATTTAAATTAAATATTTTGACATTATGACGGTATTTAAAATTATTATGAAAACTGCATATAGAATATTCCATGTGATAAAAACGAGCTAAAATTCAAATTTCTGGGATGAAATAATTAACGTTTGCCATAAATATATTCTTATAATTAACGAAATATATTTTTCCTACTTTTTCCATAAATGAAATTGTTATTTTCCATTTCGTTATTTTTTTAAACAGTTTTTTATCGTATTCTCAGAATGTACTCAGTCTCACGTGGTTTATATTATATATGCAACGACGGTATGTTATCTGTTTTCGTGGTTCTATTAATATTGATAAACTGATAAGAGTGTATGTGCCAAAAGTAACCTCAATTATAAAAAAAATCCTCCGTGATCAGGGGTTACGGCCTTCGACCAAGTATAATCTAGACGAGCCGTGTGGAACTTAAAAATGACCCCTAAACCAATCGCCCAGACCATTTATGAAAAAGCGCGTTCATTGTATCACAGTATTTAGATCGCAATATGCAATGTGTTTTACCTTTTGTTGGTCCACAGTGGAGCCAATTCGTCGCCCAGCAATTACCAGCGAGCACATTTTTTTCAAACACAAAAATGATCCACTTCCAAACATTCGGGAGGACATACACCGCGGACTTTATTTTAGAAAATGTAATCAGCTATCTGAATACAAAAAAATATATATGCCTTACAGATAGTTTAAAGACAGCGTAACAACAAATGTAAAAAAAAATGCGACAATCATACATGTCAAGCAAAGTTTCTGACGTCACTCCGCGAAGCTGTGTTTGATATTACTAACACAACCATACATGATACATATCGACGGGCTGAACAAAATCTCTCTAGCTAAACACGTCATTATCGCGTGATAAATGTTGTTGATGTGTTGGTTTCGTTTCGTTCCGGGCGTTACAATACTGTTGAAATGTACGTTGTGATACGGAAACACGTCACAAACTGTATAAGTGTGCATGATTGTTTTGGTAATCAGGGTTGTATTTTGTCGACTTTGCCCAATGGGAATTGTTTCGGAATGTGCGGTTCTAGATCGTTTTGGAAATCAATAATTATGAGTGAAAATATTAAAATCACGTCTTTAAGTACGATAACCAATTAAAAAAAATAATCATTAAATCTTCCACACATTTTTAACGGTATAAGTTTGCGAAAATGCCCGATTATTACTATTGCTATAGAGTTAGGTGAAGTCAGTAGAGGATATGTTATATATGAACAGGTAATTAATTACATGTGGGCTTACAATGTTTTCAGTGAATGAGTGCAGGGATAAATATTTTCGATATAAATTCTGATAATTATTATTAAAATGTCTTATTTTTTATGATTTGTAAATAAATTATAAAAAAATCGTAAACTTTAGAAAATGATTTATTCTCTTGGTTTTCTAGTTGTAAACTGCCGAGAAAAGTTTAATTTTGGGTCCACGTTAAATATTTTATATGTAGTCTCATGTAAATGGTCTAATTAATAAACACATATACAAATATCTATAATAAAACTCAATTTTATAAGTTCTCACGAGTTTAAACGTTTCGTATGAAATAATTTTGTCAGAAATTTTGTTCGTGATATGCCACTTAATTGGATAAAAATTGTATTTTTAATACACTTACCAAGAACACCTGTATTACACCATACAGATATATTCATTATCTTTAATCCGCCATAAGTATTATTTTGATTAATGCTTTATTTATTGAAAATAAGGCATATGAAAAAATAATCATCTTGAACAAGGTATTTCGTCGTAAAAAATCAACAAACGCTATTTTGAAAATATTCACTTGAGATTTAATTGTCACGGCATTTAAACACTTAAATTCATTAATAAATCTATTACTATTACACCAGTTTACAGACATGTTAGAAAAATAGGCTAAAATACGTAAAATATCACATTTTATAGGATACAATTTTGACCAAGAACTTGCCGCCATTTTGAAAGCCCCGAATTCGGCTGACAGCTTGGTTATATTGTCATTTATTGAATTAAAAGTTATCTCAACCAAATTTATATGTATCATTTTGTTATGAATCACTGTAATTGAACAACTATAGTCAAATGCACATGACAAAATGATGACAAAAGATTGATGACAAAAGAACTAGACAGTCAATATGACCATTCAAGACTATGGGTCATCGATATGATATTTCACCAAAATGGCGCTATAAAAATAAACCGAGTAGGGAGTATATGCCAAAATAGCCAAACAAAATAAACTTTTTTGTTTAAATTTTATTTATTCTAAGTCACTTCTTGCACAATCTTTCAGACAAATATTAATTTTAAACTTACTATTTTTCTTTAAATGCCCACTGTTATTTTTAAGTATAAAAATAAAATGTTTTATTTTTTATTTTTATAGAGTACAAGAGTAACTGCTCCCATCTGGAGCCAGTGAGACTATGGCATCCCCAATTGGGGTATGTTGTGAGGCTGAAGGTAAGTGAGGAAGGGAAGGAGATGGGGAAGAGGAAGGTGGGGAAGTACCTGGCTATTCAGATCTAGTAATTAAACACGGCTAAAGCCATTATTAAGCAACGTTTCAATTCTGAATGGTGGTCTTACCAGGGCGATACTGAGAGTATCTTCCACTCTGGAACGTGCCACAAATATAGCATATATTTTTTTTTATTAATTAATTGTGAAATAACACAAATTAATCAAATAAAATTTATTTGCGCACGCCGGGTTCGAACCCGCGACTTTCCGATGGGAGTCAAGTGTCTTACTTCTCGACCACGGACGGTCGTCAAATACTTACATTACCCACGCACAACTAGTGCTCACTGTATGTTATAATATGTCAAATGGAAAAATTGGGAAAAAATAAATAAATTTATATAAACCATGATAAATGTACATATATATAAATATTTAAACCATGTAACTCCAAACCTCCCCTTCCCTCACTCACACCATCTCTAAAGCTCTGTCCTCATTTAACGTGATTTTTCTCTTTCTTTATATTAAAGTTATTTTACATTTAATGTACTGTGTACTTAGGTTAGTGTACAATAATACTTTCGTGAAGAAGGTCGATTATAAACACAATATAATAAAAAGAATAGTTGACGCAGTGTATTAATTATAATAAAGTGGTTAAAAAAAAATAATTCTTCTTTTACTTTGTCAAGCCACAAGTTTTCTTTAATAATTATTTTATATAAATACTTTTATTAAAAAAAACCATTGCCCAAAAATAAAAATGTTTACGTTTACAGAATTTAAAAACTAGAAATGAAAAATATTTTAAGTTATTTATTATCTTTACCTGATTCAGCCCTTGTTCCTAGATGAACGTGTATGTTTGTTGTGATGATGACCGTGTTCAAATTAAACCAGCACCTCAGATACAGAATTCGCTCCAATAGTTTCGCATACAACTTTATAAACTCGTACGACAACTTTACAATAAGTCGGATTGTTAAATTCATCTCAATAAATTGTGACGTATGATGTTGTAAGCTGTCTCATTGGTCGATAGACGAAAAAACTACATCATGGATTGAAGGCTAACTTTGTGTTCTGTTTTGGAACGTGCGTTTATATTATCCAGGTTTTCTAAGCGAGGCGGCGGAATTGTAATAGGAGTTGTATTGTGAAGTTACTCTCAGGAGGTGTTATTTTTAATAAGCATGTTTGTATGGTAGGGCCGGTCTATATTATACTTGGTCGAAGGTTACGGCCCTCGACGGTCAGGGGTTCAAATCCCGGCGTGCGCAGTAATTTTTTGAAAGTTATTTATGTTTACACATGACCGGTCATTGGTTCAGTGGGCATCGCGTTTGGCTCCCACCCAGGCGTTCCGTTCCTCGGCTGGCTAAGTCCTCCATCACAACAAAACAACATCTTCGGCTTAGTGTGGTGGTAGTAGGAGATTTTCAAATGTTGTTGGGTTATTCGTAACCTGGGAATGTTTGTCTTTCTTTTAATAAAATTTAAAAAAAATAAATGCATACATTAAAATATCCATGGAATATTTGTTACACATTCCAGAGCGGAAGATACTTTCAGTATCGCCCTGACGAAATACCACCATTCATAATTGAAGCGTTGCTTGAAATGGATTTAGACGTATTTGGTAACCGGATTTGAATATTTAGGTACTTACCCACCTCCCTCTTCTCTAAATCACATTATCTTTTTCAGCTATCTTTACCCTAACAACATTCCCTCGATAATAAAAATATTATTAGACCAATGTATTATAAACGGTATTGTCACCTCAATTTTTTGTGGTTTCATAAATAAATTGTTAATACAAAAAATCACAAAGTTTCGTAATGTTTTTCTTGAATTGAGGTCGGAAATTTTGGTTTCATAGAGGTGCCATTTGAATTTTTTTCTGTGGTTAACTTCTAGATTCGAAATTAAAGCATGGTAGTTTCTCTTTCTAGCTCCGTTATAGTAGATAAAATTTCTTTCCAAAGTAAGGGACATACAACGATTTCCTTTGTGAGCTGTTCCCAAAAGGGAACAAATTAGCCTGAGGTTTAACAGAGATGCCCGTGTATGTGGGGAGGCTTTTCCGGGTCTTAGCAGCGAATGCGTCTGCCACTAGCTTAGTAGCAGGATTGTCAGAGGCCGGTTGAGGGAGACCCTTTTATCTCTTCAGCTGAACTCTTTCAACCAATCGCTTTACACCGCGGTGTATGGATTCATTGATCTGTCACTACTGGTCATCCAGATTCCTACTCTACCTACCCCTTATACCTGTTTCATTCCCAGAACCTCCTCTCTTAAAATACTCTCCGCACATCCCAACGATAATATAGACGCTGAGGATTTTTTTCTCAGTACCTGAGAAGATAGCTAATGTCAATAAAACCTGATTACTCAACTAGATCTCAATAGCCAATTTGTTTTTATATTTTATTTATTTTGTTTAGTAGTTATATTGAATTTTTTATGAGATACTTGTTAAATATAATAGATATTGATTATATTCGTAGTTCTCCTCACTAAACGGAGAAAAATCGATTTTGACGCTCACTGTAATTTATCAGGCCATATTTATAAAACATTCGTTTAGAAATGTTTTATCTAGTTGCCCTGATAATACAACATGACGATACAATGAAAAAATACGTTTTACCAACAATGTATACGTACGAAATGTATTCTAATAATTAATAATAATAATTTATTCTTACGAAATGTATAATAATAATAATAATAATAATAATTTTTTTTTAATTTTTTATATCTGGAGACGGTGAATTATATTCCCATTTAATAGTTTGGTAGATTAACGTGTTGTTCTTGTATTGTTTTGTATTAATTATACTTATATAATACACTTGCATAACGTGGATTTACTAGATGATCATTTATATGGAAAAGTGTATGAAAGGGTTTAGTTTTTCCTATGGGAAAAACTAAACCCGTTCCTGTAAATCTGGTGAAAAATTAAAAAAAAAATTTACATTTTCCCGACAATAAACATTGAAACCTGTTAATTTGTTCTTAAGAACTACAGTCCCGTTTTTAACCGTTTTACGAATAAAATGATCGTATTTTAGAATAACATTTTTCTCCGTGTAGGAGATCCTGTGCTGAGGGACTATGTTTTAGATAAGTTTTCATCGACTTCTATTCAACTTCATTTTATTTTTTAAATATACTAGTAAGTTCATTTTCCGATAGTTCCTTAAGCCAAGATTTAATGTAGTTATTTTTTGTTTTAATTTGTTTGGTACTAAGTGAGAGTTTGTCATATACCTTTACTGGTAAAAATTCAGAGCTTCTTTGTCCAAACGTAGAGTTAAACTTTGGTATATTTAGTATGTCTGTTCCTACATTCATCTTAACCATTTCTTTTAACATCTAACTTCTTTAACCCCAATGTTTCGGCGTGTTGTATTGTGATGTGATGATTAATTAGAACACGATTATGAATGCAATGATATTTATTAAACACTCTAGTCGACAATCGTTTAAAAGTACTTATTGGCAGGAAGAGGTTATCAAGTAAATACAATCATGCGAAGTAGGCATAGACAATATCACAGAGTTATTATAATTATACCAACACGGGGAAGAACAATTTTCAAAACAAATAAAAACATCGTGACATTTTTTAAAAAAGCTTTTGCTTTTTACTTAGATTTTAATAAATCAGTTTTATTTATAATTTAATATTTTCTGTGTTCTCGTGCGTATTGGCTTTATCCTTTGCAATAATTGATTAAAAAATTAGGAATATACTGTCAAAACATTCATATTTGCAAGTTTGTGCAGCCGATTTAAATTCGTTTGAATGAATCAATGTGCAACATCAAAATTCTCCAAACTAATGCTATTATTATTAATTCGTGCGAAAAATTTCGGCGGTGCTTTATCGATGGCAGAGATAAAAAATGTTCGATTATTTAAAAATGTCAGACGAGGTTTGGGTCAGACATCCCTAAGCCACAAGAAAACTAAATTAAAAGACGTGAAAAAACGCTTATTGGTGGAAAGATACAAGCATAAATGTTTGTTGATATGTTAGGTCAGGTGCGATTTTTTTGCCTTTTTGCGTGTGGGATTTTAACGTGCCTCTGCGTCGGAGGTAAGAGGTCGTGGGTTTACAATGGGAAGATGAGCGAATATATTCATATAGGCTCCGTATAAATACTTTCACTACTTTAAGCGACCGACACTCGCGCCATGTCTGTGCTGCGGGAAACATGCCCACTGAGGCGCGTCTGAAATCGAACCCTCGACTGTAAACTATAAAAAAACTCAGTATTTTTTCCAACCATTGGATAAACCCCTGTATCAAGGGTTGTTACGCTCGTTCTTTGACGCGGGTCGTTCTAAGTGGGCGACTCGCTTTGTAAACCTCCCCTATTTTTAAGGGAGTGTTTTTAGTTGATTTAATTTGTGATTTTAAAGGACTAAAGTGCGAGTGAAAACAGACTGTGATTTTTGCAGTTCCCGCAGTGGATTGTTAGAAAATTCATTAAAAGGTAGGTTATATCTAATATAATGTGTTTTGTTGCAATTTCATTGCTAATTTTATGGCTTGTTTAAAGGCTCTAAATCTCAACACGCTAAGTATATATCTTATTTTTAAATCAATTAAAGATGAATAAAAAGGAAGGAACGATTTATCAAATAATGCATTAACATCATTTACGAACAACTAAACATTAACACATAATTTACCTGCCTAAAAGTGCGCTTAAAGCTCTTAAATGGGATTCCCCGTAGCGCGGAGCGTATAGCCTCCATGGACTAACGTATTACACTGGTAATGACAGCTTATAGGCATCGCATTATCTCTTGTAAACCTTATCAATGTAGATTTTCAATAAATAATTTTGTAATTGTAGGCAAATGAAAAAATCTTTCTACATGCAAATATTAAAAGGTGTTACATGGTTATTGCATAATACCTGAACGTTTTATTTATTCATATTATGCAAATTATTACTTTATCCTTTAGAAATTAATATGCATAATATTTCAATGATTTTTAAAAAGCTTTACGTGTAATGACTCGAGCGGCTTAATGATCTTTGCATTGATAAGCGCTTTTGATCCATTAGAGACGAGTTGTTTATGATTCGCTTGAAATCAGAAGTGGTTTTCTGAATGATTTTTACTGGCGGTAACTTTTATAATATACGCGTTTATCAGTGTGCAAATAATAATAAAAATTCACTTGTTTCTTAATCTGAGTATGAACAATATTAAACGTTGGTAAATTAGGCATTTTGAAGGATATATTCAATGACAAAGACAACTTTGATTTATCACAAAATAAAATCTAAATTTTGTTACTGTGGCAGTTAAGTCATGTACAATAAATATTGTATAATTATAACTATTATTTTGTAAAAGCCCATGAAAAGGGCGTTAATAAATAAATGAATCCACCTGTTATTTTTTATATTTTGATTAAAAATTAATTATTCAGATTTAAAAATTTGTAATACAAAATTGGGTAAAATGCAATTAAAACAAACGTGTGAAAATAAGTGGCAAGTTATAAAGTGGAAAATAATGTATGGAATTAAAGATTTTAAATTATTTTTAAAATGCACCAAAATTAAATAATTGTTTTCATTTAATAAGTCATTCGGCCCGTGTAATAAAGCATTCCAGACAATTTAATAATAACCTTTGTTATTTTTGGTAACAATGAAATTATTGCGAGATTTCTCATGAGCTGAATTATTTTGTAATGCATCATTCACTAATTAAGTTGAAAATTAAGATAATTGAAATTAAAGGCTTTGATTAGGTTAAATGAAAAATTTGTTTTCTTGATAATTCATTCATAATGTTCGGTTGATTTAACTTGTTATAACAAGAAATAGACACCTTGTATCTACTTGATATTTTTATCACAAAAAAAAATTATAGTTAAGTTTCTTCGTGCACTAAATTAATATAATACTTTGCTTAAAATATTATAATTTGAGTACGTGCTAACAGATTAGAGTGATGTATTTTTGGGGTATTATGTTGCATTATGCTTCCTTCTTCTTTAGCCAAGGTTTTGGACAGGATTACGGTATCCATCATCGGGGCAGACGTATATAAAGAAGGAGGTAACGCAACACGGTATAATACTTAAAAAATAAATTACTTTAAAACTTTTAGCTTGAAAATCTAAAATCATATCAATCAGATTAATGTTTTGATAAAGTCTTTAAATTCCTCTGCCGTCAAATAAATGAAATAAAATCTAGAAATTAGAATTAATGTAATCGTATATTAATTAACTTTATCGTATTTTTTAAATGATTTAGTTTTGCTACTTTCTTTAATTTTTATTTTCTTTAATTAATACAAAGTGTTTTCAAAAAAATACTTTCGAAATTATCTATTGACACTAGACGGTCTACGTGCGTACATTTTAACAATATTTAGGTATTATCATATTTTTATTTATTTTTAATCAATTTTATATATTGCACTAAGTCAGGTTGTCATTTAATTTCTTCACACAGTGACCTGACCCAGTCCGCCCAATAATAATTTACCTGTTGAAACGAATCTTTAGGTTAGCGGCTCTCACCTGGTGCAATATTATAAAGTATACCATTTCCACACAGTAGATAATTGAGGAGTTGATTATACGACGAGAACACAAAACCAACAAAAGATTATTATAATCCAGATGCGCCTCTGAATAAACAGAATTGTGATCCCCATCAATCAAGAAGACCTTTTTAGAGGAATTTACTTCTGGTTTTAGATTTTTTAGCACACTCGTATTCCGACCTACAAATGCACTCAAGGTTGGCTGCCTTCAATTACCAATCTTCACCATGCAGACTGCAGTCCTGAACAACTATGCAGATTACGTGCTCGTTCAAGCAGTGAAAAATAAAAATATATAAAGTTGGTCGCTGGCAGAGGCGGTTCACTCCCTAGGTCAAATGGTCATTGGCCACCTAAAATTATATTTAGTCGCTTTAAATATTTTTGTCAATGTACAAAACTTTAGCATAAATTTTATATAGTAAAAAAAAAACAGAATGCCTGCGGAAGGTTTTTTTATTTAACGAAAATATTTTATTTAAAAATTAATTCCACACTTTCCAGAGCTTTTAACATTCCAATTTAGCGAAATGTTATGAAAAGTAAGAAGGGAAGGGAGATCGCAAAAGAGGGTGCTTGAGTGGCTAGCTATTAAGATCTGGATAATAAACACATCTAGAGTAATTTAGTATTATGTTTCAAATTTGGTATTTCAGAGTATATCAACCGCTCACTGATACGAAGGAGAGATACGATAATACGAAAGTTAGAGGGAGCACGCTAATATTACAAACGATAATATTCATGCAAAAATTGTAAAAATGTTTAATAAAACACGACTCACGACAATACCTTAGCGCTGTGTATTTTTTCAACCCTATGATGTGTTAAATAAGAGAACCGAAAGTGTTTTTTTTTTAAAATTTTAGGGGCATACCTTACGGTGTTTTCCAAACGAGGGAATTTTATGTGATCACTGTTTCGGCTCGACAGCATCCAGGCATTATCTTCAAATATAACTTTTTTTTTTTAGAACTTAGATGCTTAAAATGTTTAAGGGACGTATGTTTTAAATCGGTAGAAAATCGGAATGCAGGAACTCAAAAAAAGTCTATTTTAATTATTTGACCCCGCATGAGCAAATAAGCTGGGAAGTTTGTGGTTCTACACTGAGGTCGTTAAAAATGCTTAAACATTTTAGAGTTCAATGAAATATCTGGTTTTCCCTAATCCTTAAAACTAGCAAAAAAAATGGTTGAAGTATTTGAATTAAGTGTTCAATACTTTTTCCCAAAACCAAATATTACGTAAATAATGACAAATCTACATTCAATACGTCAAAATTGCAAAAGATTTGCTTTTCTATTTTTTCTATTTTTTTTCTATTTTCTTATGCTATGCAAACATTCTCCAGGTGTTTAGCAATATTGTTATTGAGATTTGAAATCATCTCTTATATTCCACACTCTGAGCTGTCTCAAGTCGTGAAGACGGACCATTGAAGACTGGATTGCATAAGATTTAATGAATGATTAATGACAACTAGATGAACATTATACGCACTATAAGTAGGTCGAACAGTTTCCCGCATCTTCTTATATGCACTATTTAATACTTTCTTTACCTGAGTGACTTCTGAGTAGAGATTGATTGAAAAACCATCAGTTTAATTTCATCACAAATCGAGGCAAACAAAACTTTCGTAATAATAAAGAACCTATATGAAAATTAGTTTAACCTTTCTTCATAGTTATTATGTTACCTTCATATTCGTTCAACCTGCAGGTTTCTTCACCAAAACGGCGGCGGTATAAAAACAATCTGTTTGTGAGGAAAAAAAAGATAATTATATCTATTTTTTTAATTGAATAACTCTTATTTTAATATTGTTTTATGGTTTTACCTACCAACGTCATCAAACTCAGGATCTCTTGTCTTACCGGGACAACTCGGCCATTGCGCTTTCTTTTCAGTTGTGTCTATCTGATATTTCAAATTCAAATTCATGTTGTTAATTCAGAACTTTAAATATGTGATCGACAAAAATGACTTAAAAATAAGAGGCCCTAATGGCCGTCCCCAGTGGTATAGCTGATATTTTTTAGATCAACCCAACTATTTTCAGCTTGACACGTACTTTTCTTCAGAAGCTATGAAGCTTTTAAATAAACATTTAAATTTTAAAGTATTGCAGACGACTTATTTGTAATCAAATTTTTTCAATTTTATAAAAAACTGCCTAATTTTTTAAAATAAATATCATGGAGCATACATAGATCTTAAAAGAAAATTATTGACATCTGTTGACTCTTCAAAATTTAAATTATTTTTCATGAACTTCGAAATCAATCACTTTAAAAAACATTCAATTAACATTTATATACAGTTTACATACATATATGTAATCATATATTTACATATTTGTCAGACATGACATAACCCAGATAAGAATTTAACGCCAATGGAGTGTAATAATAATTCACATTATATTAATTCATTCAAAGTGTTTGTACATGCTTCCGAATATTCCGATGCCATTATTATATGATTAATAATTAACTATTCGGAAAATTAATTAAAAATCTCGCTTTGCGTCAAGTGACATGCAATATTCAAATTAAACAATTATAATGTGGATTGTTTAGTGCTGCGGTTTTCAGTCAATTTAGGCTGTCTCAAGACTTAAGTAAACAATGTTTTTTGAGTATTTCTAAGTTTAGTCAAGGCTAACCGCTTTTACCTAAGTGAGCTATGTTTACCTGCAACGTGTGAAAATTTGTACCGTGCAGAATTTTCTCAATTTTTTGTTAGACGCAGACAAACAATCGGATTCTTTTGGTAACCGATTAGAATAAAAATCTAGCACGCTAATGTTAAAACCAAAATATTACAGAAATGTATTTATTTTTGCTGATTGGCTAAGAGTATCAATCTTAAATAGTCTGTAGCCACAAAATAAATGCTTTGTTTTATTTCTTCATACTACCTACTAAGACAACCCAGTATATTGTTTTAATGGATACCTACATTTAAAAATAACTCGACCTCCTTCCTGTACGGAAAAAATGTTATTCTAAAATACGATCATTTTATTCGTAAAAACGGTTAAAAACGGGACTGAAGTTATTACGAACGAATTAACAGTGTTTCAATGTTTATTGGCGGGAAAATGTAAGAATAATTTGTTGGTATACGTACGAAATTACGTGTTGACACATATTGACATTCCTTTTAAAAAAATCCCTACATTATCAATTGGTTTTTAAACTTTATTTATATTTTATTATTTTATTTATACACCCATTTGGCAGTATTTTTTTTTCTTTTATTTGCAAAAACAGTACAAAAAACCAATTCATTGCAAAAGCGTTAAAGAAAATTACAATTAAATTTTAACAAAATAAATTCATTCAAATTAGGTCTAAAATTTTATACATAAGTACACAATTAAAATATATATAATATCTTGCGCTTAAAATCGTTTTATGACATGTAAAAAATATAAAAGGTAACTGCGAGGGAGTTAATTAACCTAGTGAGTCTTCCGAAGGGCATCACCACTAGTAAGTTAGTTCTGCACCTGGAAAGAATTAAAAGCTTGTGTTGGCGGCCTCGCGTGAAGTTATCCGGCACATGAAGTCGTATTTAGCCGGAATGTCTGGTATTGATAGTAAACTATTCAGAAGCTTATAAGCCATCAGTATGTAATGCAACGTCCCGCCCGGAACTAAGGCTGCAGATACTCAGCATTCCTGAGATAAATGCTGTTGGAAACAGCCATGGATAAAAACCAAACTCTAACATATAGAGGTATCGTAAAAATTTATTTTGTATTTTCTCGACCATTAGTCCATAAACAGTGTCCTCTGGCCCCCATACCTGAGATCCACTCTCGAGAATACTTCGCACTAAGCTAAAATAAAGCAGTCTTATAACTGCAGTCTTATACAGTTACAGATATAAAATAATTTAATTTATAAATATTGTAGAAACTACTCGCAATTTGATTTAAAATACTGGCAATATTCATTTTGTTGCCACACATGAATTAAATTACGAGTACTTCATATTTGAAGAATATAAGTAATTTATTGTTATTAAGTTTATTTTGTAGAACTCCATTTTAATTTGTATTTCTTTTATATATTCAATAATATAGTATAAATTCATCGTCTGTAAGTGGTTTTGACACCAGTTTGACAATGCATTCAGAGGGCGAAACAGCTGTAACACATAATAATAATTACGAAGCAGAACTTGTTTATAATAAACTGTTTTTATACATTGAATAATAATATTATTGAATATGTAAAAGAAATAAAAAATAATAATATATATATATATTAAGTAATCTTAAATCAAATACAAGAAACTGATAGCTATTGTTAAAGTCATTGCATATCTGCATATATATTTTGCTTGGAAGCAATTTAAATTTTTTTTTAATTATGTTGACATATCAAGTTTCATTCTCCGCATGATTCAATCTCTACCCTACTAAAATTGTACCTATATAAAATGAATGCGTGAAGCTTTATTGTTATTTGTGATAGATTAATGATGAGCTCTGATATCTTAATTAGCTGGCGGTAGGAATAATCTGGACCCCGACCTTGAGGTTCCACAGTATTTATTACAAACATAATCTTTACAATATAGACAGCTAAGCAAATTCTACGGGTAATCTTATATAGTACTATCTATGGGTAAGTTCTATCTAGGATATTACAGACACCTGGGAAAACTTATTGCGGCACTAGGCGACGGTCAAATATCTCATGACAACAGTGGTGATTTTATTACCAATACCGTTAATATTGTGAGGTAAAATGGGAGATAAACTGTCCATAAACTGTTTTTTTTTAAATAAATCATAGGAAAAAACGTGGCCAAGCTTTCACTGCCAACCCTTTAAGTAACAAAACGTGAATTACAGGTACAGCAATGAGGTTGAAAGTTTATTTAATCAGGTACCATCATTAGTCTCTTCCGCGTCGTGTATCTATAAACTCGTGCATCTCATTACGGTGACCTCCGACATGTAAAAACTATTTGGTTACCTAACAGTAGGAGCTTCCTTGTGGACAAAAAATATTCAATCTAAAATTTAATGATTTTTTTTTTATTAAACATAAATTTTCTAATAATAATGAGTCATCTTTAATCTGGAATTAAAAGACTTAATGTAATCACGAAGTCAATCAACGCAGATAATAAACGAAAAAAATAGTTATATAAATAATTAATCACACTATTTCGACAAGTTTTTTCTACATTAGCTCCATAAAGGATTATTTATTTTCCCTAAGTACCATTGTCATCTTAGGTAATGCTGTGTGGAAGGTTATTTTGAGGAAATGAAGGAGAGGAAGTTCTTTTAAATATCGTAGTGGTTTAAGACCAATATTCAGAATTGAAACGTTGCTTGAAATGGCTTTAAACGTGTTTGGTGACCAGATCTAAATAGCCAGGTACTTCCTCACCTTCCTCTTACCGATCTCCTTCTCCTCCTCACTACTTTCAGTCTCACAACACATCCCAATTGGAAATGCCATAGTCTCAATGGCTCCTGGCGGTTGGAAATCTTGTGCGATATTTCACATAAAAAATAAAAATAAATATTTACACGCTTATTTTTTCTAATATTTTTTTTCTTCTCTTTTCTGTGAAATTTTTAATTGAATAATTCGTTTTTTTTATTTTATTTGATTGATATATAAACCTACACATATTTTTTAGTTTTTGTCTCCATAATACGAGTAAGCATTGTTTTTATCCCATAGTTAAAGCATTACATGTAACTATTAGCAGTGTAATAAGAGTAGTTGCTAGATAGGTACCGTTTAATGGTGTTTAACATTGATTTATGCAAAGAAACGTATTTTTCAAATACAATTAATAACATTATGATTATGAAACACTTGTTCTTTAAAGCCCTACCCATCTTTATATCATAAAGAAAATACACAAATCGAAAGTTCATTACGTGACATACAAAGGAAAGAATAAGTTATGTAAATTTTAATAAATTAAAAATCCCACCTTAAAGACCGATTTGAACTCTTACCTAATTTATATAATATTTGATAGCATACAATTTCGAGTTTCGATGAGTTTCGACCTTTTAAAACACCTGACTATTTATCGTTTTACGATTGCGACATAATTATGCTATTTCCGGAAATCCAGTGTTATCCAAAATAGTGGTTTTACAGCCATAAATGAATATTTGTCTCCCGAGGCAAAAGAAAGTTGTATGTCACATCATCTGAGAATATTACAAAACATTACGTTTTGTCGAGTGATATAATACTAAGATCAAGCCTACCTACTTGACTACAACTTAGAGAGAGAAAAAAACAATTAAAGTTATGGGTATATAATAATATAATTATACTTTACCATATAATATTTAACTACCTACGATAATCATCCCACACATTAGACTTTAATAAAAACGCAATGAAGCAAACAAATTACAACCACCTAAGCAAAATATATATTAAACTCTTAGTTGCTAATTACAGCACCAGTTTAATGTAGTTAGCATTTTTGTGAAGTGCCATTTTGCTCAACACGAATCTTAATAGGAAGAAGGTTCGCGGAGTAATGGCCTATTGTAAATATGTGCTTTTTTTTAGCGAGATTGACAAAGTCAAATAAATTTGCAAGAATTACCACTAAGTCGAAAGTTCTGATCTTATCTATAGGCTTGGAATCTTTTCTATTAAAATGAAAAGTATTTTTTTGTGAAATTTTGTTTGCTGTTTAACCTGTATTGTTGTATGTAGTGTATAGTGTCTCAGAGTCAATATCACTTTCGTTTTCACTATTACATAAAGAAAATCGCTAAATAGTTTGCATAAATTAAACGCCCTGACACAGTTTGAATCTCCGAAGCGCACTGGCTGACATTTGACTTTTCGAAATTTCCACACGTCAATCTGTCGTCAAATCGTAATTGCTCTGTGCAAGACCCAGACTAACTAAATTCAGTGGCGGAGCGGGGAGATTTCCCGGTGACCCAACAGTTTTCATTCATATTCGTTTTGGGTACCTATGTACATTAAAAATATTGGATCACAGACTGCAACTAATACTTGAATTTAATATTTTGTAGAAGATTTTTTCTTTTTGTGAACTCTAATTTAAAAAAGATAATAATAATAAATACTAGCGCAAATCTTGAAATATCAGTACCAATTTTGAAAATGGTAATAAAATTAATACTATATACTACTTACTTTATCGCTTGTCTGAAGTATTCACACAATCAGTTTCAATATTGAAAATGACACTTAAATTCATAGATAAATTGAGTTCATTACCATATTTAATTTAATATTTTAGGTTTGTAAAAAAAACAGGGTATTTTCCTATTTTTCTGCTATTTATAATTATTATGTGTGACGGCTATTCTGCCTTTCGAATGCACTGTTGTATATAGACGTACAGCCTTGTCTTTGATTAAATACAGCATAGCTTAACTTCTAGACTCTAGAGCGCACCATTCGAGAGTTCCCGCTTATACAAAAAAAAGATTTTCTGGTTATTAGCTTCAATGTTGTTTTTCAAGTTATTGACCTCTGAGACGAGAAATATATCACTTACGGATTTAAAAATAGACTTTTTATTGAGTTACATATTTAATTGCGTCTATATTTTTGCCAGTCCGTTTCTGATCCATAACTTTCCCATACGGTGGCTGACTTTGACGAAGTTATGACTGGCTCTACGTTTGAAATGATTTCGCGAATCGGTCGCTTGATGGTGGGCGTGCTTGCCTACGGTTCCAAAGGTCTCGGGTTCAACAACTACATCGTGAAATTAATTATATTTTAATAGCGGAACGGTTGCTTCAGTCTACGTCAGAAAACATAATATTTAAAGTAATGATAATATAACAGTGCTAAATTATATGTTGTGAAGATTTTGCAATACTGTGATAGTAGTAATTACTAGTTATAATATTAAAGCTGTGGATTAGCGATAAAGAGAGCTAACATTTTTGTTATTTATTTTTGGGATGTTATGCCGTGTTGAGCTACCTCCTTCTTTAGCCAACTTTTCGGACAGCGTTACAGTGTAATCATCAGGCTAGATGCGTGATATTAATTGTTTTTGACTTTTAGTGATACTTAAGAACCATAGACCAGCGGCTGATAATAAACATTTAAAAATGCTTCCAACTGTACAGGGAGGTTCCAATGAGAAAGATCGATTATTATCCGTATCAATTTTTTTAAATTAATAATTTATTATCAATTTATTTCATTCAAAACTTGCTTTAATATATATCTAAATTCAAGTAAGCAATAAAAATGCTCAAAACGCACGAAGATAAACTATTAAATATCGTGAACTTCTTGTAAGTATTTTTTTATCATAGTTATTTATAATTTTTCAATAATGTCTAAACAAAATAAGTGTGTAAAATTTTTTTAAATAAATGGAAAAACTGAGGTATTTTTGTCACAAAACACGTTCTCGGATTTATTTTTTAATGATTTTAATTTAACTAAAATTAAAATTTTGAAAACTGTGTTGCCTAGATAATATATTGATTTATTTTGTTGTATGATTATATGATATGAAATTTGTGTTGTTTAATAGAAACTATCGTTTAAAAATTGAACAAATCTGCCAACGACCAACGGTATAACCTTAGTATATTAATAATAAACTTAGTTTTGAAAGTGTATTTACTAGATATAATAACAATTGTATTTATCATTGAGACACATATATGTATTGAAAAAAAGAAGAAAAAAATGGCATTATAAGCAGAAACAGGTGACACAAAAATAAATAAATGTAGTACTTGCATAACTTAACAATAACATTAGTAAATTTAATTTTCATTAAACCAATCACATTGTTTCTTTATTTTGTTAACAAAGTATCATTAAACCGATACCAAAATCGGAGGTCGCAAGTAAAAAATCCCGGCTTAAGCAAGTAAATTTTATTTTATTAATTTGTTCTACTTTGTAATTTATTCATTTAAAATAATTTTCAGTTTCGCCCTAGTGAAAGACCACCATTCATAATAGAAAAGTTGCTTGAAATGAATTTAGCTGTGACCCGATCTGAATAGCCAGGTACTTCCCCACCTTTTTTTCTTCTGCATTACCTTCAGCCACACAACTTAACCCAATTGAAGATGCTAGTCTCACGGGCTTCAGACGCTCGGGAGCAGTTGGAACCCTTCTGCGGTACTGACATAAAATAAAAGATATCAACCTTTCTGGTTAAACTTAGACGTAATAATTCAGTCCTCTTTTTTGCCACCTTCAATCCAAAACGTTGCTTGAAGTGGCTGTAGCCAGATTTATATAGTCAGGTATTTCCCCTTCTTATTCTCCGTCATTTTACATCTTACTACAGCCTCACAACCATTCACAAATTGGGGATGCCATAGTTGTTATATTGACTATAAAGAAATGAATCTTAGCTTTCGTAAACTAAGTACCCACGTACCTATTCCAGTTTCGATTTTTAATAAAATGTTATGATTTTGATATCGTTTTTTATGTCTTTATCTTAGAACCACGATAGAAAGGTTAGGTTATGTTGGATAATTCATTTGAAATGGATTATACACTTCACGCCTATTATAAGGACATAATAACCGTAATAAAAACATTTCAAACTCTTTTAACCTTTACATTGAACGTTCTAAATGTTGTTGGAGTGATTTTTCGTTGCATAAATTCTGTTCTACATGAAATCTTAACTTTACAACCGTTAATCAAGTCTGGCATTCAACGTTCAGTTAAAAAACTAAAAACATTTCACAAATAAGGTACAACATTTAACTCCGTTAATGGTGGATTGAATGCCAATAGATGCCGACGAAGAAGCGATACTAGCAGTCCACAATAGAGTGCTAGTACTTACCCTATGTATGGCAGTGAGGCATGGAACTGGCAGACAACCTTTTGACTGCCGGCGTGGTACAGCGGTAGGGCGTTAGAATCCCATTCCGAAGGCCGCGGGTTCGAACCCGGCATGCGCAAATAAATTTTATTTAATTGATTTGTGTTATTTCACAATTAATTATTTAAAATAATATATAGAGTGGAAGATACTCTTAGTATCGCCCTGGTGTAAGACCACCATTCAGAATTGAAACGTTGCTTGAATTGGCTTTAGCCGTTTTCAGTGACTAGATCTGAATAGCCAGGTACTTCCCTACCTTCCTCTTCCTCGTCTCCTTCCCTTCCCACTTACCTTCAACCTAATAACATACCCCAATTGGGGATGCCATAGTCTCACTGGCTCCAGACGGGGGCAGTTGGGACTCTTGTGAGGTATTCACTATAAAAAATAAAATCAAAGGAGGAAAGATGAAAGTAGACTGAATGCTGTAGAAATGAGATCCCTGAGGCATTATGTGTGATCCTATGATAAATACAGCGCCCTTGAGGTGATTTCTCACAAAAACGGCGCTATACAAATTATCCAATTATTATTATTATTATTAAATGTGTAGATCCGCAAAAAATGCAAGGCCGATGTAATGACAAAGATTAAAAAAAGAGAAAATCTGATGGTATGAGCATGTAGAGCGAATGAACGAAGAAAGGAGAGTGTGGAGAATATATGACGCAAATTTGAATGGTAGAAGAAGTGGGGGACGCCCGAGGAAGACATGGCACCATCAAATGAACCAGAAACTTGAGTCGGGCCATATCAAGAGTCAGAATAATAGAGTATCTGAATGAGGCAAAGAGTGTGTGCCAAAACCGAGTCGTTTGGCGGTCCGATGGTTAGTTAGTTTGTTAATATTTGTATTGTTTTGTACTAGTGAATGAAACAGGTGTGTCGAAATCGGTAGCAGATCAATTAAAAAAATGTACATGTGAGACAAATTTGACCGGTCAGTGGTTCTGTGGGCATCTCGTTTAAATCCCACCCAGGCCTTCCGTATTCGATTCCTCGGCTGGCTAAGTCCTCCATCACAACATCTTCCGCTTATTGTGATGGTAGTAGGACATTTTCAAATGTTGTTGGGTTTTTCGTAACCCGAGAATGTTTGGATTCTTTAAAAAAAAAAAACTATTAAAAAAATATATATATTATTATTGAATGAGAACATCGAAAAAGAGTCCCAACTTGGGTACCGCCGCCCCGGGAACCATTTCTTGGCTAACACCTCTGCCATAGGTCACCCCAAGTGGTTCGCTACGTTTGGTGACTTAGCAGGGGTGCCCGGGTTCATGGGGTTCATTTTCTAGGTCTTGGCGGCGGATGATCTAGACACACTGAACCCCAGATTCCTACCCAACCCCCATACCTTTTTCCTTCCCAGAACTTCCTCTCCTTCCTTTCCTTAAAAATACCCTCCACACAGCATCCCCAAAGATGACATAGGCCCTGAGGGAAATTATTTTCCTCAGGGCCTCCTGTGTGGACCTAATGTAAAAAAAAAAAAAAACTGCTTCCAACCGCCTGGAGCCAGTGAGTCTATATCATCCCTAATCGCGGTATGTTGTGAGGTTGAAGATAGTGGGGAGGAAATAGACAGTGTGGAGGAATGTACCTGAAAAGTTCGGCTGGTATAATATTTTCTTATAAGTTCGGTAATTTTGTTATGCAAGACGTATAATTCACACATTCGCTTCACACATCACACGGCACCTTATTAATACGTGCCCAGGTGTTATGATATTTTTATGAAACTATAGTAATATAAGTGAAATTACAGTATATCAAGTTGTGTTGGTAATGGCTAGTCAATACTAAAGGTCACAAGTTCACACGTACATATTATGCCATATGTAACACTACGAAAGAATGAAAAAAAACGCGTTTTGTTTGCCAAGCAAATACAAAACATGATGCAATGAGAATATTATAAATTATGGCCTACGTATTCAGTCACGGAATAATATAGGAATGTGATTTATGGCTTTTTGTCGAGTTTATAAATTTCTAATTTTATGTTTTAAATGTGTTAGTTATTAGTCGGCTTATTTTTAAATCCTTAAAAAGTTTCCCAGGTTTTTGATATCCATAAGTTTCTGACAGATGGCACACACTTGGTTATCTAGGTTAGGTAACCATCCAGTAGATAGCGTTGTGTTTCGCTAGCCACAGCAACGCGTGGACAGTTCAGCTAGTGTAGGTATATAATCTAAGAAAGGTTTTATGGGGTAATCCATCTGCAGGTAGTCGGGCAACGTCAACCATATATTGTTCCAAAAAGAATCATAACTCCGAAAATAATTTGAAATTCGACACTCAGTCATTTTGAATTATCACTTATTCGTTAGCGAATTGTAGTCATGCTAGGGAACAATGAGAAGTTACCGAAAGTTATCCTATCAACCGTTATCGATCGAATGTGCTGGAGGGCCTGAAGTATGTACCTCGTATGATAATAAATATATTGCGAACTCATAGTTTATCTGTCTTTATTAAAATAGGTACTCGATGAATAATAGAATTATGTTGGTTATGGTGTCTGGTGTCTTCACAATATACCATCCCATATATTACATAATTCACCAAACCCATAAATGTAAAATGTTGTAAATGTCAGGAAAACATTTAAGTAAAATGAATTATTATTGTTTATTAACTCATTGCGTTAGTGCTATCATCGTATCACAACCATTTAGAAACTTGTTTGTTTGTCTGACATTAACAATTATTAAGAAAATTATGAATGTACGCCTTAAGCGGCGTCTCCTCCGACGAAAATGTTTACACAGTTTGTGGATAGTTAAGTCGGAACCACAATATTTTTACTTTTCGTGGCCCATGGAAAACAACAAACGTTGTGGCCCTGCCCCATGTTTATGGTAATGTATGAGGTATTGTTTGTGAAATTGGTCGCAAGAGACCGGCCTTTAACACAACTAACACGAAACTTACCATGACATAGAAATTGTAATGTTTGGTAACATCACAAAAAGAACTCATTTAAATTGGGCGTCTGTGATTGTATGTAACTCTGGTTCAATAAACTAGGATTTATTTAGAAATTTTCACTCATTTTCAAAATTTCCACTGATAGTATGAAGAATTTCGACAGGTGATAAAACACCTATACACATAATATTTTAACATCAAATTAATTATATTATCATATTCAAAATCGGATCTGATTGGAAGAAGAATTTCGACAAGTGATAAAGCATCCCCCTATGATATTTTAAAAGTATTTTATTTTAATTGTCATATTCAAAATTGAAACTGATTGGGTGAAGAATTTCGACAAGTGATAAAGCACCTAACTTAGATATTTTAACAGAAAATTATTCTAATTTTCATATAAAATTGGAACCTATTTATTAATAAAGCACCAACGAGTACCTTAGATATTTATCAATTCAATTTTTCAATTTCATTGTCGGCAACCCAGGCGTTTATTAAGGTAATGTAGTATTTTATAATAAGTAAGTTACCCGCCTCACTAGACGTTGTCTGTTCTGAGACGGGTAATAATTAGAACATTAAAAAAGATAAAAGGTGTACAGGAAAATAGTCAGAAAATAAACATAAAAATACAAGTTGCAAGAATAATAAATCAATAAGAAGAAAGAATAATTCTCTATAATTGGAAATAAAACATGTGTAAAAAAATTATGAGAAATTATCGATTAGGAAGAGATTAGCATTAACTTTGTGATGCATTCTCTTTTTTTGTGTAGTAGCCAAATGTTGCATTGTTTATATTACCATATCAGAATATTATTTTAATTGTCATTTTTAAAATTAGACCTGATGCCACGACGTTATCATACAAGCCTTAAAATATCTAATTAGGTAATTTACTGAAAATAAATAAAAAATAAATGTTTTGTTTAATGGTAATCATCTTTAATAAAATATACTAGAAACTAATTTTAATTCTATATTTTAAAAATCTATTTCTTTCGTTTTAAATTTCTTAGGGTTAATCTTGACTAGTTAAGTCAGATTTCGTGATTTTTAAAGAGTGCACTTTTTATCTAACATGCAAATATTATCAATCCTAAAGCTATTATCGTATCCCGTAACTTTTAACGGGTCTCCGCTAGCAAGTACGTAAAAGTTCTGT
This sequence comes from Limnephilus auricula, assembly GCA_951813805.1. Taxonomy (NCBI): domain Eukaryota; kingdom Metazoa; phylum Arthropoda; class Insecta; order Trichoptera; family Limnephilidae; genus Limnephilus; species Limnephilus auricula. Next base: position 7,068,950 of record OX638408.1, read on the forward strand.
ACTGTTTAGTTACTTTTTTGCTTGACATCTATTTGGTCTTTTTGAGGTAATACCGAAACAAAATTTTCATCATCAACATTTAAGCTTCGATTAGTCAAATATTTGAATTACGAAACACGCCCACAAAACACTTCTTGTGTTATTATTTGTTCTATGGATTCATAGAAGTCTATTAATTCTGCTGCACTAAAAACGTAACACCTTTTTCTAAAAATAATTATGGCTCCATATTAAATAATACCAAAAAAATATTATGCATTCCTAATTCAGAATTCAAATTTGAATACAATACATAATTATTTGATTCTAATTTAAAAATAATCACACGGATTCAGACTTGAACTCATTCAACTGACGCCCAAATAATACATTTCATTAGATGAGATAATCATCATAGAACATCCACGCACTTTCTCCAGTTGTTACATAGTAAAATTGCTCTCTGCTCTATTAGGCATTCATTTTGCTGACCTTTATAATATATTACTGCTGTACTGTGCGCTGAAGAGGTTAAGAGATTATTACCAGAGAATATCGGAAATTATTCCTTTTTAAATCAAATCCTTGACGTAATGACTCTTTTTTACAAAAAAACATAAATTGATTTTGAAAGATTGTTATTTTGTTTTGTAAACGCGCTTTTAAAATTTTGAAAAACTAAGTTTATTTTTAATATATATTAGGTATACTGTTGGTCGTTAGAAGATTTGTTAAATTTTTAAACGACATATTGTATTATACAATACAATTTTCAAATCATTTAATCATACAGAAAAATAAATCAATACACAATCTAGTAAGAACAGTTTTAAGAATTTTAATTTTATTTAAATTAAAATCTAAAATAAAAAAATAACTTTGTAAACACCACATCTATTTTTTATACCGGCCGGGTTTCGCTACAACCCTTCATAGGCCCTAGCACGCTTGCTCTATATCGATCGGTAGGATAACTATCGGTAACTTCTCATCGTTCCCTAGCATGACTACAGATCGCCAACGAATAAGTGACAGTTCACAATGACTAAGTGTCCTTAACATATTCGACATCAACTGTTTTTTGTACGTTAGCGATGTGCAGTTGTCCTAGGGAACGATGAGAAGTTACCGCTGGATATCTTATCGATCGATATAGAGCAAGCGTGCTAGGGCCTCAGGTCAGTATAATTTCTACTAATATCTAACATAAGTGTTATAATATCTTCAGCGGATTGAAGAAACGGGCTGAGTTCCGCCGGTGCAGGACGTAATTGGAGTAAGGGACTGGGGATTGGGAAGTGAATGTTCTTTGTCAATGAGGAATAACCTAAGTATCGGACTTTTATTTAAATTTATTTGATTGTTAATTACTTTTGTATTAGTGTTTATGGCTTTCCTTAGCTCTAGTGCTTCTAAGTTATCCAATCTGATAATCTAGTACGCCTCTATTTTTATGAAATTTATGGTGTGTTTCTATAAGATGGTTTGCAAATTCTGAGAATTGTGATGAAAATACCTTAGTTTATCTATTTATTTAAAATATTTCAGATTTTTTTTACATACTTATTTTCTTTAGACGTTATTGAAAAATCATAAATACTTATTATCGAAAAATACTTACAAGAAGTATACGATATTTAATAATTTATCATCATGCGTTTTTAGCATTTTTGTCGAATTAATGTAGGTATATATTAAAGCAAGTTTTGAATGAAGTAAATCGAAATTAAATTTTTAATTTTAAAAATTTGATACGAGGAATAATCGATCTTTCTCATTGGAACCTCCCTGTATAGTTGCAAGAATTTTTAAACTTTATTCTCAGCCGCTGGTCTATGGCTCTTAATAGAGATTACTAAATCCTGTATAAAACGTATTATTAATTTACTCAAAAAAAATTGAAATAGCCTTTCTGGAGCTCTGCTCTAACCACTGAACTTGATCGTATCCGGTATCGGTCATACTTAATTATATGAAACTTCGACTAAGATAGCATATAAAAAGCTTAATCACCTTCCATATACCAACAAGAACTAGTTGATCTAAAATTATTTTTAATTGAAACAACAATATCATAACTGCGTCATTTAGATACTCGCTTATACCTAGATTGCTTGTAGTTGGCAATACTTTCTCAGAGGATGTTCAACTGCACGGAATACAGTTTTAAGAAGGCTATAATAACAAACGTCAATAAAAATAATAAATGTTAGCATATTAACTACTATCCTTCTTCGTGGGTTCTATGTTATTTTAATTGGAATATTTAACGTTTTATTACTGTTACACAACATTATTATGTATTTCATATGTTTGTAAAAGCCCGTGTGAGCGTATATAATTGTAAACAAATTTTTGATTTCGAAATTAATAAATTAATTCGTCAAAGGAATTTCGAATCTTTCAAATATGATTCGATTTCAACAGATTGAAATTTTTACCAATAAGGCGCTCCGCTGACGAGGCAACTGAAAACCAACTAAAACCGGCTGTTTTCTTTGTCTTGATTGGTCAAAAAGCTTGTTTAACCATATACGAAGAACAATCAGCTCACAGCTGGCAACTAGCAACGTCCGGCCAGGGCAATCAGCAGTGCAAGTCGCAAGTAACCGCTTGCGTTACCATCGACAACGGGTGTTTGAGTGATTGTGTAGTGTGCGGGCTATCACATTGTCATACAAAGACAGTTGCCAGTTTTCAGTTGCCTCAGTGGGCGTATCGCCTTATACTGGATATTTTAAGATCTACTATCACAGATATGTTTGTAAATAATATAACTTGTTTCAAGAAATATCTCCACGATTTATGTATCTAAAAAAAAAAAAAAAAAATTCTCTCATTATTTTTTAATAAATACTTCAAAAATATTTTGTACATATTATGACTTTTAAATTTTGTAATTAAGTTTTATGTAATGTAACTAATGTATAAAAATTCTAACATTGTTTTTCACATGTTTGTGAATATGCAAATGTGATTACTGCAGACACGTCTAGGCATATTTATATTTTAATTTGTTTTGCATTACCCACAAGAATGTTCTATAAATATCCTGTTTGTGTCTCAAATAAGTAAAATAAAATGTAGGGAAAAATTGATCTCATTTTGGGCACACAGCAAGCTCAAAAAATAATATTTTTTCAAATCGGCTGTTTTAAATATGGAAGATTTTTAGCTTTAAACAGTTTTCATATTATTAGCTAACTCGTAAAAAAAAGAAGCATACATTTTATAGGTGACAAATTGAAAGATTTGCTTTTGATATGTAACATAACCTTGCTCTTTCTCATCTCCTCGAAGTTCTTGGAGAACTTAATCTGAATAAACAATATTTATTAGCGTATTATTCTTATCATTTATCCACGGGCTATGGCTAATATTGCAAATGTTTATGCTTACCAAATAACGTATTATTTATCAGCGACTTCTTGGGTGTTCAGGTTCAATGTTCAGTGTTCAGCAAATAAGATAAGAAATAGAAATTGCTTTCAAAGTTCAAGCACATTTTTATGTTTTTTTTACGCTTATCTAACTGGTCTATTAATATTAATGATAGTTTGTGTTTGTTGAAATTGGTTGTTTAGGTCAAAAATGTAGTTTGGTCGTGTTTTTGCTTATAATTGGGGTAAATCTACTGCATCAAACATGTTGAATATTTGGTCTGTGTCAGTCATTCTATGTTTTTGAGAATTACCTTTAAGATGGTTTTCTGTAAGCCTGTTTCCATTGCCTAATTGACACTGGCACTGACTAATTTCACAACTGAAAGTAAACAAATGTTACAACATCAATTTTCCTTACGCTTCTGCTGACCTTTTTACCCAAAAACGAGCACGAAATAATATTTTTGTGGTAAACGTTAATTGAATAAAAATTCCAATGTCCACGCACCTGTAGATATTACAAATACTTCTCATTCAGAAATAAACACATCTTAAAGCAGGGTCTTGGATTTCATCAAGGTTGTCGGGGAATGTTTGTTTTTATTGCCTACAAGTCATGTTTTGTTTCCACTCACGACTTCAACTTCTTGTAATAACGGTCAAATATTATGTTTCCTTTTCCATAAACTTGAAGGCCGTATTAATATTTGTGATTGTGGAAATCATCTTATTTTTATAGACGATTTGCAAACTTTTCTGAATGCCGTGAGATTTCCTTTCGACCTTCAATACATAATTAACATTTCCCCATCTGATTACTACATTATAAATCAAATTTCTTCCATTTCTGCTTAGGCTTTGAAACAATTTAAAATATCCCTGGCCATTGAGACAATTTAAAATATCGAAGTTTAGTAAAACACATTTTTTAAATTTATTCCATCCTTATCATTTCTTTCCGATTGGACCGATTTCAGATAATGAAGTCCATCTTCAGACTTGAGCATTTCAAAATAAATTAAAAATTGTTTAATTTAAAATATGGTTTTATCACACTTTATTAATACGACGGAGTTCCGCCAATTACAAAAAGGTTGTAAAATTAGACATTGACTATCTAATAAATTCATCAATTTAACATCCTTTGGATAACATTATTGCCGTAATTTTTTTTTTAAATTTAAACTTTTATGGTCTTTGGTAAAAACTGTTGTAGTCGACAAATTTTATGTCTCTAAAAGTACGATTTTTTTAAATCATTTAGAAAGCAACCAATTGTTCAAAATAATAACAGAAAATCACCGGTAAAATACGTTAGTAAAAAAATAGTAAAATACGTTAGTAAAAAAATGTGGAGATAAATGAATGTTTTGTGCGACTTTCATTTAATCTTTTAATAGATAAAAATGTTAAATGGAAAGATCATATTAATCTCACTGTGGAAAGGATAAGAAAACTTATCTATGTCTTCTATAACAAACGAAACATTTTAAACAAGAAAACTATCAAAATTGTCTATTATGCATTCATTCAATCCTTATTACGGTGCGGCATTATTGGGCGGGGAGGGGCTTTTAAGGCTTCCTTATAGCCCATAATTACAATTCAAAGACTAATTATTATAAAAATCATCCTTAGGAAACCGTACGACTTCCCTACGTTAGAGATATTTCGGGAATTCAGTGTACCATCTATCACATAATTGTATAAGAGAAACGCCTTACATCAAATTTATAAAGAATATTTTATCCAAAAAGATCACCCCTCAGATAGCATAATCAATAGATTCAAAACGAATGACTTAATAACCATCCCTATGCTTAGAACGACCACGGCTCAGCATCACTACTTGTATTTAAGTACAATATATTATTGTCCAAAAACAAAATTAGTATAACCGAATCTTTGAAATATGGACAATTCAAAAAGCAAATTAAGTCTCTGAAATTGGATAATGATGTATTGTACCCTTAATTTACCTTTAATTTACTTTTAGTTTACGCTTACTTAATCTGTACTATCAATGTTTAAAAAAATATATATATATTGTTATTGTCTTTCAATAACATTTTTTTTCTAAATTGTTTACCTATGTTAAATAATTTTTGTATTTATTTCATAAGTCTTTGATTATTGTTTACATATTTAATTAGAACATTATTTTTTTGCATGTAAATACTTCTCCCATAAACTCCATATGGAGTAGTAGAATAAAAATTAATAATTGTATAACTTTGCATAATGTAATCACTTATAATGTTAATTTTTTTTCTTGTAAATAAAATAAATAAAAAACTCTAATAATAAATACAGCGCTTTTATTCGTGTTTAATCCGAAAAATAAATACTAAAATTTAATACTAAAACCATTGTTTGTCTTCTTTTCTCAACGTCAGCGAAGTCAATAGCAATTAACATTAAAAACCTGTTTATTTATGCATAATATTCTCCGAATCCTGGATATCGGTTTCAAATAATATATTCAGGTGTGTATTATGTATATGTTTTTAATAACAATCATATATTCGTAACCTTGCATGATAGTTTTTTTTAAGTCATCAAGGATTTCATTTAAATATTCAATAATGTTTGTACAATAATTTTATTACGGACGTGTCAATATTTAAAATAAATAAAATTAAAAACACAATAGACATTTTCTCGAGGTATATGTGCTGTTAAAAATGTGTCCAACGTTTAAAGTTTATTTTTCTGATTCTGATTGTACTAGAAATGTGTAATTTGAATATTATCATCCACAATTATAATTTGGAAAACTGCGTATTCCGAAACGGTTCCAACTGGCTACAACGTCATTTTGACATAAAACCGCCACTGGCTGGTAAGACGGCTGCGACCAATGTTACCGGCGTGATGTCAACGCAGCCGAATTCTCGATTAAAAACGAACACGTCGTTTTGGGTGCATATCATAAATGTCACAATTTAAATCATTACAGAGAATTTATTCTTCCTCAAAAAAATAAAATAAAAATTCATAGATTATTGATATTTTTTCTTATTTTTTTAGAGAAACAAAAAATTAATGAATATACTCCAATTATATTTTTTACTAGCTTCTGCCCGCGACTTCGTATGCATAGGATTAGTACTTCGAGTAATCTATTTCTTTTCCTAGGTCCCATCTACGTTTATACTAAAATTCTTAAACTATTTATTTAAAATATGTTGATAAAATTTTTGATTCGATTCAAAGTATGGCGAGTACTTCAAATAAATGCACTGATTTAAATATTTTCTAAAATAGAATTTTGATTTAACAATCATTGTTTTGCTAAATGTCATTCTCAAATTTTGACATTTTCTATTAAACAATAATTATTATTTTCAATAAATTGAAAATAAATAGCCAGCTTTATGAATTATAGCCTATATGTTATGTTATTCCGGTGTATGAGCTATATTATTGTAGAGTTTTATTAAAATCCATTCAGTAAATTTTGCATGAAAGAGTAACAAACATACATACATCCATACAAACTTTCGCGTTTATAATATTAGTAAGATAAGATAAGATTATTTTTTCAATAAACTGACATTATCCATACATTATTTGGATTGTGTCTAAAATCAGTCGCAATAATTTAATTATGTGTATTCAGCAGTATGATAATATACGATTGTGAAAATATTTTAACAGTTTATATTTTGAACTCGTAGATTTGACAAGTGAGAGTGAGATCATCTTAAAACACATACTATTATTCTCAGGAACTTTCTTCTGAGAATCTGAAAAGTAATATATTTACATTAATTTGCCTTAAAACTTCTACACGACGATGAGACGCGACGTTACGAAAGAAAGAGAGAAGCAATTCATAAATCAAAACGTCTGCAGAATCTTATAATATTTTTTTGTGAATTTGTTTTATTAATATAATTGTTTTATTTATTTCAGAAAAGGCGAAAGATGGGGTTCTCTGCACTTTTGTTGCCGGTCGCTCTGGTAAGCTATTAAATCTATTTGTTTTTAACTAACATTAAGTTAAATTATCACATCTTTCTTAACACACTTCTCACAGCAGTTTCCTAGGAGCGCATAAGAGAACAGTAGCTCATGGCTTATGCACGCACTTGTTCCTAAAAGAAAACATCAAATTAACAATACAATTAGCGTTACTTCACCAGTTCCGTTACTTTCGGTTGTTCAGAGCAATTTTAATGACTATTAATTTACATTTTGTTCATGGTAAAGAGACGTAATATGAAAAGCATTGTCTTTTATATTCCTACTGAAAGTGAGAATAATTACTTTATAACAACGGATTATGTTCGATAGTTGCAAAATATTAAGTAAAGTACTGAAATATATATTCCGTACGAAATGTCTAAATTATAGTCCTTGAAACGGTTTAAGGAGTAAATAAGTATAAGCATAAAGTATTTATTTATCAAAAAGAACAGGAATACATTATTATATAAACTATTACATATTTATTACATCCAGAAAATAACATGAATATATAATATAATATCATATTATTACATAGTAGTATTGGTTACTTTTTATATTTTTCCTTTTTACCTTTTATGTTCTTACTTTTATTTTACACAGTAAAGTTAATAATATATTTTAGTGACAATAACATTCAATTAAAAAGTTAATAACATATTCATTAGTCAGTTAATAACTATAAGTTAATAACAATAAGATTGTTATAGGAATAATGTTATAATAATTGATGTCACTAGAGTAGTATCTAATAGGAGAAAAAAATAAATATGTATGTAAGAACGGTCATATAGAAATAGAACAATTATAATAAATATATTTGATGTTGTGCATAGCCTGCCTCACTAGGCGAACCTGTTATTACTTAAGTTAGATTAAGTATGGTAAGGTAAGGTTAGGTTGTGTAATTTTTTGGTAGGTAGATATGGCAAAATTTTTCTTTACTTTTAATAATAGCCTTTCCTGGGCAAATAACACGGTCGATCAACATAGGATTTATCAATAATGTCGGTAACTTGTCATCATTCCCGAGCACGACTTCAGAGCACCAAACAGCAAAAAAAATGTTCACGTCAAATAAATTCAGAATACTTAGTCATGGTGAACTATTGTTTGTTCGTTAGCAATCTGATAACGATTACAAGTTACCAACATTATCAAAAAAACCTATATGAGAAAAACCCTGAAGTTTGGTTGAAAGCCATGAATTTTTAATGAGTTTTAATTCACTTTCACATTGATGATTTTGGTGCCCCTTCTTATTTAGCGCCCGGTTTGTTGCACCGTTCGTACCTTGCTTTCTAGGCCCGCCCCTGGCTATGGGTTAAAGCTGCCTTCATTCTAGGGAATTTATTGATAGAACATTCGCCGTATAACTAACCAGATTCACTGCATTGTGAAAATTGTTTTTTGAAGATTATAGATATTATATCTACAATCTTTAAATTTACGCAACAACGAGTTTCGCAATGTTAACTATCGATTAATACATTGATGTAGAGTCGCAATCTGCAAACCTTCTTTACGTTTTACGTAGGTATATAAAAATATTTTAATTTGATGTTATATATCATTGCCTAATAAGGAAAGCCTTACCTATCAATGACGCTATTATTATTTTGTAATAAATATAGGACAATAGACAACGCGTTGAGTTTATTACGAGAAACATCTGGCAACACCTATTGAAATCATCATTAATATCTCATCGGTAATAACAATTTGTTCTGCTATTTAAGGTCATAAAACACGATGACATGATGATGCCTATTCATAGGAAATATTCTTTGTTATATTAGGCGTACAGAAAATATGATTTCTTAAATAGACTATTTTATGCGATTACTTAACAATTATCATATTGTATTAATTTTATAAATTAACGTTAATTGTGACTTAACCTTTCCTTCTGCATTGGTCGGGATAAATGATTCAGATTGATCAACCTGAATTAATACTATAATGGAGCAGAAACTAAATTGATAAATGCGATAATTTTTAAAAGGATCCGAATACTTCAATTTTACAGAACCTTTTCTGCCGCTACCCCAATACCAATTGCTTCCTACTTTAATTTACATGGTGGACCTCCACTCATCGCGGTCCTGCATGGCGCGGTGTACTTGATCACTTCAACGCATTGGAGACCTTCCACTTCTTCACTTGCCTTCCACTTTACAAGTGACAATGAGTTTCTCCAAATTGGAGTCGTTAGTTTAGCGAGCAATGTTTTCAAAGTATCTAAAAATACGTAAAAGCAGATAGTTAAAAGCATATTTTGGATGTCTAGCTTTTCAAGATGGATGTATTTGTGCGTCTAGCGATCCACGGAATCCTAAGTATTTTTCTCCAGCATCAAGCGTTATTTTAGAAGCAACCATTTTTCATACAAAAACATGACATCTGTCATACTATCCTAAAAAATTCATAGAAACAGTTAAAAAATTGAATTACAAATCTTATACTTCGTAATTATGTGATCTGTTCATAATATGATACAGGTTGAAACTTTTTTTTTGTGATTTCAAATCAATCGTGTAAGCATTCTGAATTAATCAAGAGATTACTATAAATTTCAGCACCTACAAACAACATGCCAATCTGCACTTAATAAATCACTTTTATATTAAGTTACAACTCGTATAGTTTTGATCATATTATAAAATTGCAAAACGTATGACCCGGATGTTGTAATAACTCCTCTCAATTAGTTTGTCCAATACGTAATCACAATCAGTGTGTTATTACTGTTTGTTGCTAGCTTCCATCATATGACCAATACTAGTGTATAGTGTATATTGTATGGCAAGGTAAACCAACTAACCAAACACCAGCCAATAAACCGCCCACGTAATGTGACTCTTCACTCGCACTTTCATATTCAAGGATATTAAATAACTACTTCAAGATGACATTTCCACTACACGATTGAAAAACTCAAATAATTTATTTTTTTTAAGTTAAAACCCATGTTTTTGTACATAAGTGCATACATGTTTTTTTCTGCTAGATTCTCTTAAAAAGTTTGACGCCGAAAAAATAATGGTAGGTATCTATCTACCTGCTTACAAAATTCCGGATATATATAAGAAGAAAATAAGATGAGACAGGAGCGAAAGACAATTAAGCATTTCAGCAAATGCCCGTAGAAGGAAACCCATCCCATTCTTGATTTCAACATTGAATCATACTTTAACTATTACCACATAAATATTTATTTATCGGGCTTTTATTGAGATAAAGAATTATGATGTTGCTATTAAGTTACGATGCCTATTCTGACATAGGTAATCGTACAAAAAATTAAAAAATTAGTCCATCAAATTTTCACTAAATAAACATGAATTTATAAATTATATGAATCAAGATTAAAAAGAGACGAAATCCTGTAAAATATCTATATCGATAGTCATGTATGTTTATAATTTACTACATAAAGCGATAGAAATTCTTAAATGTTTAAAAAAATACAAAAAATTAAGGTAAATACATAATTCCAAAATAAGTACATTTCGTAAGAACTTTGCATATAATAGAAATGCTAGCGTCTAAATCTAACTTTTAAAATAGCAACTAAATAAATATATAAAGTTACGTAAAAAATATATAAATCTCTAAATAGGTAAAGTAACCATTAAAAAAATAAATAAGATATATTATGTTCGACTAAATTTTCCCATATTTCGCTAAGACAAGAGATCCTGGGTTTGAATACCAGTTACCCATTTTATTATTCTGTATTTCTGTCTGTTTCATGTTTCATTTAGATGTATTAGTATTATCTCCTTCTTCAATAAAATATTAATATAAAAATGAACAAGGAAACAAGAAATAAGATAGGTATAATGGTGATCTAACTGAGAAAAAATTGAATCTATAATACATATTATTTTTTCCTCACGGGATAAGCTATTTCTGATTACAGTGATTTATACCCTTTTACGGAAACACATCCTAACCTTGATATTGATATATACGTAACAATGGAGAATTGCGTTACTCTGCCCATATAATATGTACATATTCATTAACTGCATTTTTGCAATAAAACTTCTTCATGATTGACGAATTTAACCTTTGTCAACTGGATGATGTGATTTATGGGATACAATCAATACGGAATAATAGTATTGTGGCATGTCAGAATGCGTGACATTATCAAGGGTGAGAAAAAACAATAAGCGTGACTTATCAAACACAATAAATCAATGATTAACACTGATCGATGCAATTCAAACCTTTGTTTGTATCATAATTTATGTTTTGTTTCGTTAAATTCATGATTTGTGTATTTATCACTATGACAAAAGCAACAGAACAAATAAGGAAATAGGCTGAATGCTGTAAAGATGAGATACCTGAAGACATGTGAGGAAAAACCATGTATGACGAAACTACGAATATGGAGGTTCAAAAAGAGGGAGCAGATGGATGAAAATTTATGGAGTTAAATTCATTCATTTAAGTATCTGGGCTCACTCATTCACAGAGACGGAAGATGTGCAGCGGATGGTAACAATAGAATAGGTGTGGGATGGAGTAAATTTAGATCCGTAATAGAAATCCTGTTTGACACAAAAATGCCTATAAAACTTAAAGGAAATGTATACCAGACTATTGTTAAACCCGCAATAATGTATGGCTCCGAATGCTGGACCATGTACAACTCCTACTCTGGGTAACTCGAATTAGCAGAAATGCGAATGCTTAGATGGCCGGCAGGAGTATAACTAAAAGATAAGATTAAAAGTTCATTCGTGGTAGCCTGGGTGTCACGGACATAAACAGTAAGCTGGAGGAACAATAGTTGAGATGGTATGGTCACATAAAACGGAGACCACCAGACCATACAGTGAAGCAGGCAATGTCTATGGAGCTTCATCGATAGTCATTCAGAAAAAGACCAAAGAACTCCTGGATGACTCAATGCTCTAAAATCCTTCGTAGAAACGGCCTGGTTGAAAGCGATACCTAGAACCGAAGAAGCTACAACCTGAGAACGATAAGAGCCGACGAAGAAGAAGAAATGACGTGAAAGTTAATTGAAGAAGAAGTCAAGCTTGCTAGCTGGAGAAGTAAGCTGGTATGACTCCCAAACACACCAAACCCCCAAATTCCTACCCACACTTCATACCTTTTTCTTTCCCTGAACTTCCTCTCCTAAAAGGAACCTCCATACATCATCTCCAAATATGATATAATAAATTATAATAAATTATAAATTATAATAAATTCCCCCCAGGACATACTATGTCCTGGGGGGAATTATTTTCCTCAGGGTCTCCTTAGGGTCAGAAATATTATTAAAAAAAGCTATCGGATATGTACCACAAGCGCCTTATATATTTCTTTTGATCCAAATTTTTTGTTATCTTTGATTTTCTTTTTCTTTTACTGTTTTTCTTGTATCCAAAAATCCGATACCTGTAAATTTGACTGTCCTAGAACGGGAGATCTACCTAGTTGGACAGTCAAAATGTCAATATAATTTAAATGTATTTTTGTTAACAAAATATATAAATGTCCACTATATCGTTAATACAATGTACATTGTCATACAACTAAGGGTAAATAATATATATATACATATATCTTTGTTTTACTACCTCCCTAATTGAGAATAACTCGTGTTTTGGAATGGAGTATTATAATGAGTTGTGCAAATTAAATAATTTCGTGATTCAATTATTATAGTAGTCTAGTGTGAGATATTGGTTAGCCATGAATTAATTCGCAAACTATAATTCTGTTGTCTTAGGAAAGGACAAACTACAAGCCTTTGTTTTGTAATGTTATAATTTACGTCTCATTTTATATAATTATTGCTTGGTCACTAAGACAGCAATAATTATAGCAACATCAGACATTAAAATATATCGTTTCAGTCATCTTTTAATTTATTCCTTTACTATCCAGGTTAAATTTTACACGATTCTGCGTGCAGAATTCGTGTGATGACGCCCCAGAATAACAATGCTGCATGTGCATATTATTAGCCGATGACAAAGTGTAGTTGGCAGCTTCCAGTTCGGGAGTGAGGTGTATCAGATAATGGTGTTGGGTTCCCACGCCGTATCGCGCGCAACAGGCACAAAAAAGAACTATTATAATCGCTATCTTTACGAGTTATAATAAAACATGCTAGCAAAGCGATATAATCTGTTGATTTGTCTCTTGATTAACAGGGTTGCCACCTTTATTGAGAAGTAATATAATTTAAATGAAAAACTAAAAAAAATGTTAATGAAATGCCTGGAAACTGCACGACATTCTTATTATCCTGGAATGTTAGAAATTTGAAAGAAATGATAACTAAGGGGAGAAGTGGGTGATTCTCAACATGGGGCGCATGTATCAATGTTCATATCGTTAATTATAATTAATTTTTATAACATTTTTTTAGTTAAAAATTTTTTTTTAAAAAATTTCTAATGTGAAAATTATGGGTCATTTTATTAACCACACGGCCGGTGTTTGATGTTTTAAGAGTTTCCATTTAAAAAAAGAAAAACAATATTTTTAGGGCATCACATTCTGAATGACAAAAATCAGCAATATTTTTGTTGGTACCACCTTCAACATCAATAGCAAAATGTTTTTCGCCAACACTTTCCGATTATTTAGTTTATAATGTGTATAAATAATTATTGGTAATACATGTTTTCACCCGTATTAGCCTTGTAGATTCAGACACAAATTGCAGACAAATTAGGATATTCGTGATTTAACATTAAAAAAAATCATTGGATAAAAACATCTGAATAATTATAATTTAAGATTTTCACGGCCAAAAGTATTTTTGTTGTTTATTTTTGGGATATTATGCCGTGTTACGCTACCTCCTTCTTTAGCCAACGTTTCGGACAACATTACAGTGTCCATCATCAGGACAGATGTGTTTTTGAAAGTGATCAAATCTATGCTTAAGTATGTCTAAGCGATACCGTGTTGCCAGCTCCACTTCCCTACGAGCTGGTAAGACAGTATAATTGAAATGGGTTTTTTGCGTTTAGTTTTGATGTAGCCGTCAATTACCGGATACCAAGAACTGTTGTGCTTAGCTCCGTCATCTCTGTTAATATTGATACGGTTTTTGTGAATTTCAATTGCCTCCGTAATTAGGCGTACTCTATGAGTTTTGGGTCTTCCCAGGACTTCAGGAACAAATCCAAAGTAATGGCCGGTTTCAATCAAATGTTCGGCGATTGCCGATTTGTCAGGGTGGCCGAGTTTACATGCTCAAAAGTGTTCCGATATCCTTTTAGAGATAGTCCTAATGATAATCTGAATAATTGGTAACTTTTTGAAAGACTTGTGATTATTTGCGTTATGTAAAGTAAAGGATTTGGAGTACATACTAAAAAGAGATTGTTTTAGTTGAACAGTAAAATTTAATGCATAAAATCTTAAATTAATATTAAATGAAAAACGGGTTTGGTAAGCCCTAGCACTTACAATAGTGGGGTAACAAGGAGCAACAAGTATTTGAGCTACAAAAAAAGCATTTTCTTTTGTACATAATCACTGTGTTACCGTGCTATAAAATGAATGAAAAATTTGCACGAAACATTGTTTACATTTTGATAGGTACATGCTGCCCTTGATTTGAGAATGTATTTGATACTAAGAACATTATTGCAAATGCGAAACCGAAATAATTGTTCAAATAACTAACAAACTAACTGTAATAGTGTTCTCGTAAATAATTTCAATAAAATCTGCATAATTTGTAGCAAGTAAAAATGATAAACATTAGAAATATTTTCTAAGAATTTTTGTGATATTATTATTTGTGGCCTTCTCTAATTATTCTAATACCTTGTATATGATATTGAGTATGTAATATATTCACACAACAGTGTAATCTCCGTGTTTTCTTACTAAATAATTTATCCCTTGAATAAATAACTTTATGCAAGTGCAGAAAACTAAACTTTGGGTAAAATTGAAAACGTCTGTATTATTAAGGCCCTATGTGTTTAAACATGTTTTTTTAAAACTTAAAATTGATTCGTTATTGGCATTTTATTTCTTTCAACAGTCTGGCTCACATACGGAGAAAAATTGATTTTGACCCTCACGATAATTTATCAGGCCATATTTATAAAACATTCGTTTAGAAATGTTTTATCTAGTTGCCCTGATAATACAACATGATGATACAATGAAAAAATACGTTGTGCCAACAATGTATACCTACGTGCGAAATTTGTTCTAATAATTAATAATAATAATTTATACTTACATTTTCCCGACAATAAACATTGCAACCTGTTAATTTGTTCGTAAGAACTTCAGTCCCGATTTACGAATAAAATAATCGTATTTTAGAATAACATTTTTCTCCGTGCAATTTTGCGTTGAATTTCGTACAGATTTTATGGGACGGTAATTTACATCATGGTACTTCCAATAACCACGTAATTGCGTGAAAACAAAACAAAAACGTTTTTGAAAGCTGAATGCAAGGTTCTATTCAAATCGTAAGAATGACAACATTAGTCTTCATCAAAAACAACAAAAATATTAGTTCGGCAACACAAAACCAGATAAATCAAGCATTCCAAAGGCAGTTTTAACATAATAAACAATACATTTCTTACACCACTTCACACAAAAGTCATAATCTGATCAAACCATCAAACTCCAAAATTCTATTATGCTCTGTTGCCCATTAACATTGCTAGTTTTTCAACTTTATCTGTGACCTTAGGCGTAAAACTAACACCTATTTGTTAAATCCGTCTTTAAAAATTTCAGATTGGTAGCCATAAAAAAGCATGTAATGAATTTCTCACGATTTATTTAACTCGCTAATTTGCAAGAGATGGTCGCCTGTACTAAAATGTTATATAACATCCTTTTGAACAGGCGTTTCTTGAAAAGATATATAAAATATTCAAAAGTTAATATAACTTCTAAACCTTTTTTGCTTTTATCGAAAAACAGCACTTGAGCATTTTTTATTGTAGCTTGAAGAAATCTCTTGATTCCAGCTGTTCAAAACGATATTTTTAATGCCTAAAGCTATAATTTGTCTAACTTGCAAAATTTCTTCGGCAGCAACCTTTAAAGAAGAATACAGCCTTTTGATAAGGCGTTCCCTGAAATTAAATAAAGGTTAATAGATCTACTTCAACATTTCACTTTCATTTAAAAATGTTTTGCTACATTCTTATAGCATGATTAATTGATAGGTATTAAGGAAAACAAATTTATTTTAATACCTTTGAATTAATTAGAATTATTAAAATAAAGATGAATGGGTACCTACTTAACCGGAAAAAAAACGTAAGAAACTATGGGATTATTATAAGAAGTTGATTCCCACCCTAAATATCATGTAAAATAATTACAAAATTATCGGCTAATGTGGTTGAGTGGTTACTTTCCTTGGCTACGAATTCGAAGGTCGTAACTTAAATCCTGGCTTGCCCACTTTAATTTCATTTGATTAATTTGTTTTCTTTAACAATTTATTAATTTAAAATAATATATTGTATATTTGCGGCACGTTTTTAGAGTGGTAGAGGTATTTTCAGTATTGTACTGTTTAAAGATCACCATTCAGAAACGAAACATTGTTTGAAATGGCTTTAGTCGTGTTTTGTGAGAAAATCTGAATAACCAGATACATTCCCAACTTTCTTTTTCCCATCTATGACTCCTTTCCACTTCCTTCAGCCACACAATATACCCCAAATGAGGATTCAATAGTCCCACTTGCTACACACATTTTTTCTTCAAAAACGTTAATTTTCTAACTGGATAAACTTCCAAACCTTTCTCTCCTCATCTTACCTTCATCGCACCGGTGAAGTTTAAAAACTGAATTCACCAATGCTATACTGACAGTATATATCACTCAGCTATTCGATATGAGAGTTGTAAGAAGAACTAGTAAGGTTCTTCAAAATTAGTTATTATTTGTAAATTTCAACTGCATAAAATAATACGTGTAACTTTGCGAAGTGATTAAACGTATTAAACAAGAGATTATATAATTTTATCTTACATTTATGACACATTAAATTAAACACTTGCCTTTTCATTACAACTACTTAATCAATTTTACAATAAAGTTAGCAATATAAAAAATACATCAACTGAAATATGTTTGATAATAATATATTGTTTTAAGAATAATGACTGCAATATCGTCGCAAATCACTACAATACAATATTATAGTAGTCCGGGTCACGCTAAGAACAGAAACGTGGACATATTCTTAAAGCGATAATTAATAATTAATAATAAACACAATGTTAAACTAATGTTTCGTCATTTTAGTTGGGAAATTAATAATACTATGCGGGAAATGTGTCAAGTATTAGCACATGGACTTACAGCTGTGTGAAAAACTGTATTTTTCCAATACTTTGTCCTGGCGCAAGTTCAAGCCGCGTTACAAACCTGTAAAATGGCGCAATAAATGTTACTTATTAATACCGAGGATTAGAAGCCTTTGTGGCTTGTACTAGTACAGTTCCGCATCTTGGAGGGTTCAAATTATAATAACAATATAGCAAACAACAGAAAATTAAGGAGTTAAATATCATTTTACGCCTTTTCAAGAGTATACAAATAAAAAAAAAACATCACAGTATTTCAGATTTGAAACCTCCTTTAACAATTTGTTGAGGTTTCGCGCTTGTACTTCCGTTTTGTTTCTAACTAGAAAGTGGAATAATTTTTTATCACACTGATAATTTGTAGAGTGCCGTTTTTTGTGAAAAATCACCTCAAGGGCGCTGTACAATTTATTATAAGATTTTAGGGTAGAATTTTATTATTTACAAATATATACTGAAAACATACCTACTTACCTGGCAGGTCACTTCCAATAAACGCACTTTTATTAAAAAATTAGATATTATGTGTTTTTTTTTGTAAATAGGTACAATCTGTATATTTATATAACTATGGCGGGTAGCGTGGATTTGATTTTTATACAAATCCACAGTTTTATTTTGAGATTGGTGACTTTTATTAGATCGACAACTATTTCATAAAACCTACAAAAATAACGTAGAATATTAGTTTAAATATATTTATTATTTGTAATTTACTATTTTAATATTTACAAATAGAAAATTATGCGAGTGCAATAACGCACGTACTACAAAAATATGATGCTGACAAGAAATGTCATTTAAATTATATAATATGGCATTCTTATTTTCTTCGAAAGCTGTTCGTTCTTAGTTTGGCAAACAGCAGAGATGATTTTTCCGTAAGTCAAACACAAGATGCACACCAATTTATGATGTAATTCCCATGTCAATAAATGTGGTATTTCCTTTTCAATATTGACAAATCTCTCCTATATTTCCATGCATCGGTTCATTGTCAATACTTTCGTTTGTAGGTGTCAATGTATTCATGACAAATTTCAAATTTGAATATGGAATGTTTCATTATGTCTATTTGAATATGGATGAAAATTTTCTAAAACATGAGCAGCGTTCTTTTGTTTTATTATTTAAATTTACTATTATATTGACGGATATAAGAAATATTTCAAATAGGAAAGCGTTTATGGCTGTTTTGTTATTTTTAAAAATTATTTTATATAATATTAAGTTTATTGGCACGAAATAATGTGTGTTATTGGGTTGTCCAACCATCATCACATTTGATTGAGGTTTGATCAAAGCCTAAAACGGACCGACAATTGGCGTTAAATGGGGTACTTTTGATCAAAATGTTTCTAGTTTTCACCTTTCAAAGGTATTCTAGGCCATCATTTCAATTTATGGAGAGAGTAAGGGTGGATTTATTTATTAATTTTATTCAAATGGGCAAATTTCAAAATTATATGGAAAGTTGGAGTCAAGTGAGGGCGAAGCTAAGGCTTGATAGAAGAGAAGATATTTGTTTAGAGTGGGACAATAAAAAAATGTGTGATCTAAAGTTCCAACTTCTAGATCACAGAATGTATGTACAATCTGGAGAATCAAGGACAAGAATTTTTGAAAAGGAGCGGAACAATGTCCGATTCTCATTCGAGTTAGTGTGGAAATTTCTTTTTTGGAAAAATGGGGGAATGGTTGAAACCACGGTTTTGATGGAAGAGTCCTTTGTATTGAGGCACAGCAGGCACCCTTTGATTGACTAGCAATGCTAAATCTGTCTTATGTATGTTTAAGGATGGAAAATGTCAGATAGGGGAATGTGGTTTACAAGGGTAAAAGTAAGGTTAGATGCTCCTTTTTTTGCCAAGGAATCCACAATATCCTTTCCCACGATGCCAACATGTCCAGGAATCCAAATCAGAGTTTTGGCTTTATCAGAGTTTTAAATGGAGACGGGGGACGATAAAATATTTAAAATTGTTAATATTTCAACCTGGGATTCGCTGATACGTAAAACTTGTATTTGTTAATCGAATATTTTCAATGAATGACGAGAGTGGGTGTCCACAGCCGTTGGCAATAAGCACAAGTTTACATAATCCGCTTAAATTTCAACTATGCGGGAAGATAATCAATGTTTTGTATCTACAGCAGTAAAAACCATTAGCTAAATAAATATTCCGTAGAACTCTTGACAAACCAATCAAGTTTGGAGAGATTTGTGAACAAAGGAGTTAAGATATGCATGTTTCGGCGTTAGTAAGAGGACTTATTGAAGTTTCAATTTTTTTTGGTAATTTCGTTGAGAAACAAAAAGATTTAAGATAAATCACAAATCACAACAAAATATGAAGTGAGCACACTAACATGTAGATATTTTTATAATTATTTATTCATATTTAAGAATTTAATTTTCATATATGCGTGATGTTCTGTGTTGGTATAACTAGGAAATCAAAATATTAAATTAAAAAACATCATTTGTCCTATAACCATTATTTACACAACTCAAATCTAACAAAAATGGGAAAAGCCTATTATAGTCATATTTTTGTATGACTTTTTATCGATAAAACACCTTTGTAATTTTTTCCACATTTTATTAATTACTGGACCGATTTAACCTTATGACAGGCTTCTTCGAACTGGTCTGAAGATCAACCAGTTTAAAGATTCCA
The DNA here is from genome assembly GCA_951813805.1 of Limnephilus auricula. NCBI lineage: Eukaryota > Metazoa > Arthropoda > Insecta > Trichoptera > Limnephilidae > Limnephilus > Limnephilus auricula. The sequence continues at coordinate 7,089,318 of OX638408.1, forward strand.
GTAATCTGAAGATATCTGTCATAAGGTGAAACCGGTACGGTCATTAATTTAAAAATGAAAATAGTTACACAAGTGTTTTTTATTTACAATATTCCACTATGATGTAAAGGTTTCAACATTAGAAATAACTAGCTCGCCCCGAGTAAAAACACGGGATTTTATAATTTTAGGACTTGTGAAAAAATATTTACCTAAGGATCATTGTCTTCTAAAAAACGAAAATTACTTTTCCAATTTTAGTAAACTGAACAATTAAATATGTAAATAAAAGAAATACACATTTTCAGAACTAAATAATTAATTAATTAAATAATTTTGGCGCCTACTTCCTTTATCGCTTATCTGATATGATTTAAACTTATCAATGTCAATTTTGAAAATTAAATTTTTTTTGAACTTGAATAATTTAATCATCAATTTAATACAATTTCAGATCATTTAACGCATACACCCATCTACCGACAGCCGAAATAAGCACGTTTAAACCTGTGTGACTTGGACGCGGGCGTCCGGGACAATTTTTTTAAAAACATTTGTTCTACCCTTATGTATAAATAAACTGTACAATAACAAGGTCAAGATCGCTTGCGCCAATATCGTTCCAGGTGATGCTTTTAATTTCAGAAATGCAGCTTTTCGGAAAGCTTTGAAATTAATTTTCAATTGAGAACGGCCATAATTTGGCCAAATACCATCCAACATACAAGATGTTAATAGTTATATTTGCTATGAGTTCTTGCCAAAATACCTCCCGGTTTACAGACGACTAGATAAATCATATCATCAATCGGAAATTGTTATGCTCTTCAAGAAACATCTCGTGACCACATGGTTACGTGAAGACATAACTAGATTGTGAAGAACTGAAGATCCTCGCGCCTAAAGTGATCTTTGGCAATACCTGTAAGGACGCGCTACTTTCTCTCTACATATATATTTACGCTATTATAGTGATACAGTATCAATAAATCCGAGACGAATAAGATGCTCGTAAGATGTAACAGTGTAATTATGTAGGTTGAAGGTAGTAAGGGCAGATGGTGCTCAGAACATTCTTGAATAACATTATTGGGACATCTTCTCTGTAGTGGGTTTTGATTAGCCTTAATTACATTTTCTCCGAAAATGTTTTATATTAGGAGGCCTACAAATATGTATTACGATTATTATTTAACTTTTTTCTATTTTTATACTTAAACTTTTAATGAAAAAATAAACATGTATTAGATCTTGACGTTTTAATATTGTTTTATTTGTAGGTGGTGTATTCTTAGGTTATTCTTTATTTTCCATTTTTTTTACATATTTAACAGAGTGGAAGATACTCTCAGTATCGCCCTGGTGTAAGATCACCATTCAGAATTGAAACGTTGCTTAATAACGGCTTTAGCCGTGTTTAGTGACTAGATCTTAATAGCCAGGTACTTCCCCACCTTCCTATTGCCCATCTCCTTCCCTTCCCCACTTATCTTCAGCATCACAACATATCCCAATTGGGGATGCTATAGTCTCACCGGCTCCAGACGGGAGCAGTTAAGACTCTTGTAAGGTATTCTCTGTAAAAAAAAAAAACATATCTGATAGATACTTTAGTCAACGGCCTGTCTTCGACGGGCTCCGTGGTCGAGGGGTAAGACTCTCAACTCACAATCCGAGGGTCGCTAATAAAAAAAAAATATATAGTACATTTGCGGTAAGTTCCCGAGTAAAAGGTACTCTAAGTATCGCTATGGTGTATGACCACCATTCAGAATTGAAACGTTGCTTGAAATGGCTTAAGCTGGGTTCTGTGTCCAGATCTGAATAGCCATGTAACCTCAATTACATCTTCCCTGTCACCTTCGCCTCCCTACTACCTTCAGCCTCACAACATACCTCATTTGGGGATGCAATAGTCTTATTGCCTCCAGATAGAAGTAGTTGGGACTCTTGTGCGGTAATCAAAATAATAAAAGTTAACTACTGTAAAAATGTTTAGTTATTCAAATAATGCGTAAATAGTGCTGACAGTGCGCATATAAACGGGATAGAATATTATTTTTGTGGTAGAAATTAATGCAAGGACTAAAAAATATTGTTTTAAAATACGAATAAACCGAGAAAGAGGTCTAATTAGAGTTTAATATAAAACAAAAGTAAATGACAGAAAAAGTCAGGACGCCCGAGGAAGATATAACGATCTACTTCAATCGATCCAAGATTAGGAATAACTAACATGTTAACAATGCATGTTTTTTGTTACAATAACTTCCGAACATAATTTCCCTCGAGGCCTACATCATCTTTGGGGATGCTGTGTGGAGATGCTTTTAAATACAAATAAGGAGAGGAAGTTCTGAAAAGGAAAAAGCCATAAGAAGTGGGTAGAAATCTGGGTGTCAGTGGGTACAATAGTGACGGACGTGTGAATCCTGGTGGAAAGGTTAAATTGATTTCCCTCAAATATTATCTCCTGATCCGGCCCGCCACGCAGTGAGTAGGCAGACTCATCCGCCGCCAAAACCTAGACAAACCTAGACAGACCGGGTACCCCTGTTAAGTCACCAAACGTAGCAAACCACTTTGGGTGACCTACGGGAGAGGTGTTGGTTATACAAAAAATGCCCGCCTCTAAAATTGTATGTCACCATGTACGAATGAGATTGAATCAAAGAGTGTGTTCCAAGATATAAGTGACTGTGAACACTATTAACCCTCTCTGCCTATCCATGCGTAGAAATGACGTGATGCTTACATAATTAGTAATGTTATATTTGCCTATTTGAATGCTCATCAATACTAATTAAAAGATAAATCATAAATTGTACCCTTAACCCAATTGCGCTGCTTCATCCACGTCCATTCATGTCAATATGTCATCGAGGCGTATTGAATAAAAGTAAAAGTAACGCCCGTTTCACACGACGCCGTTTGAGGGCGTGGTAAAGCCCGTTTCACACTGACCCGCGTAACGCAACAAGTAATAATGATGTATTAATATGTACTAGCGGCGGATCCCCTCTTTAGCACCTTTAGTTATATCTGGTAAGCGTGACCTGAGATTCTCTGGTCAGTGACCTACTTTGAGACCTACTCTTAACTGTAGAATTACTACAGGGTTTACCTGAAACAGTTATAACAATTAGGCTGTAAGTTAAGAATCGAAATGTTGCTTGATATGGATTTAGTTTTCAGTTTGTTAGGCGAGTATGAGTACCGCTGCCCCGGGAACCTTTTATTGGATAACCAATACCTCTGCCATATGTCGCCCCAAAGGCTACGCTTCGTTTGGTGGCTTAGCGGGGGTGCCCGAGTTCACGATCGCAGACCAGGTCGGGAGAGATTGGTTGAGACTTCTCCAGCAGGGCTCTCTCGGAACATCACTTAGCACCGTAGTGTGAGGGATGGAATCATTCGTCTGTCACTCCTGGACACATTGAGCCCCAGATTCCTACCCACCCTTCATACTTTTTTCCCCCCCAGAACATCCTCACATTTCTTTCCTAAAAATAACCCTCCACTCAGCATCCCCAAAGATGACATTCCCTAAGGGCAATTATTTTCTTCGGGGCTTCCTGTGTGGAGCTATTGAAAAAAAAAAAACTGTTTTGTAACCTAACCTAACCTAACTTATCTCTTTCCCGTCCCATTTCATTCAGTCTCACAGTATAACTCAATTGGGGATGCAATAGGCTCACTGGCTCCAGACAGTTGGAATTAAACCGTATATATACAAATATTACATTTGATGATTGATTGATGAAAAATATTGAACAGACAAAATGGTGTTTTATTTTAAAAAGTTATTTGAATATTACAACACCTCATAATTTATTATTAAAATTTTACTTTGCAAGATTTTGGAGTCCAATTTGCATGATACCAGAGTTCACAATTCTAGAAATTTGGCTGATGAAATAACAGATATGAAAAAGTGAATCTGAAACAAAATAAAGCAGCGTTTAAGAAATTTATAGTACAAAAATGTTTTTAATTTTTTCATTAAAATGATGCCACAAAGTGAATTTGCAATTTATTGAAAAAATAATTATGTTATATTTCGCCTCAGGTCCGTTTTATAGAGTTCTTCAATTCAATTTAAAAAAACAGTTTATTATAAACAAGTTCTGGTATGTATATATATTACGCGAGACCAAAAAAATCCTTATCCATTTTATTAAACATTAACTTTAACATAATTTAAAACGCGTGTTTGAACTTATTCTCGAATAACCCTGTAGCGGTGTAAATTTTGTAGCGTTATGTGCAAACGTTCATTACAGCATCTTATCGAAGTTAATTACAGATATAATCGTGTAATTTACAATTTAAACAAACAAAAAACTTCAAACGAAAGTCAACGCTAATGTAATGTTTGCGTTTGAACAAACGTCACGGATTAATTGAACACTTTAAATCATAGTTATATCCGCACGATTAAAAATAATTCAAAAGTAACGACAAAAGGTTAAAATTAAAACTTTTTGTAATGGGGTTGTTTGTAGAATAATATCCTCCTGTTTTAGTAGACAGCCTCCCTTTACATTCTTACAACGGGTAGTTTCACAGATTTTTAAAAATTCATCAAATTTCGAAATAAATTTTAAAGTTCTGTGAATGACCTATTTAAATTCAGTCATTATGTCTGTTATGTGAGGTAACTGGCCTACAAAGATGTAATAAAACTTTCACAGAACCTAATAAAATGGCCCTTACATTGTGTATGACTAACGTTATTCTTTTTAGCGGGTTTCTCACCATCCTCCCAATAGCTTACCTACACTAATAACGTAATAATGAATATTTTCGATTTACAGTTTATTTATTTATTAAGTTGGAGTTTATAATTCGGTACTCGAACCTATGAATAGTGGCTATATATTGGATAAATTGGCCGAGTTTTCTAACCACTGCGAATATTTTATTTTAATTTTTAATAATATTCGTTATTAGTGTAGATAAGCTGTTGGTAGGATGGTGAGAAACCCCTTAGTTTTTTTGACTTCTGACGTATCAAAATAAAGTACACTAAATATACAAATAATCTCTAAAATAATTTTTGAAATAATATGTTTACGCAGATAAATTACCTACTACCATAATTCCTTTCACAAAATCTGTTGAAAAAATCCTGGCATTAATTAAAAACATTAAAATCCTTGCAAAAACACCATTAAAATTTTCTGTGCGACATAAAATATAAGTAGTTATTTAATCTTAAAGTCCTTGAATTTGTTGTCGAATATTAATTTTTTTTAAATATCAGAGAATAAAAAGGTGATTTTTTATTCATAAATATCAACTACCCAAAACACTTAAAATCTCGTAAAGATTTAATTTCAAACAATAGATTTTTCAGATACGCCATTATTGTTTTTTAATATTTATTTATTACACATAAGATCAAATGTCAGGCCATAGATAATAAATATTATAATACCAATTATTACTTAACCTACAGCCTCTTTAAAGTTTAAATATCGGGTTACGGTTTCGATGTTTTATCTGTCATCTAAAATTTTTGTTCATTCAATTGTTGTTCAGCGTTGAGTTATGTGGTAATAATTTTATGAATGGAATATTTTAAGTAACGTTTGACTCATAGATTCAAAGGATAAAATTATTGAAAAGTGAATATCAGGCGAGTCCCAATTGCCTGGAGCCATTATGCCATCAACATTTATCAATTACTAGCGATTTCGCTGCCTGCATTGCAATGCCAATTTAAAAATCTGCGTTCTCCTTGTGTGTCCTTTCCGATTCATCCCCGTTCCCCTCTCGCGCCCCTCCCGTTCCCTGCGTTCCCTTTCGATCTTCCCTGCCTTCCCCCCTCTCTCGACCTCCCTCCCGGATTCTTCTCCTCCCCTCCCGCTAAACTACATGAAATACACTTATTTTTAAACAACTTGCGCGCCACCTTTTGCAACATTTTATACAAATTCCATAACGCCAGATATTGAAGCATTCGCTGGTGTGCACTTAACAACTTATTAAATTTTCATTTCAATCGAATGAATGGTATAGGAAATAATTTCAGAACGCTAGAGCTCACTTGCACTATATACAGAAACTATTACAGGCACGTCCACAACAATGTTCCAAAGTTTCATTCCAATCCAATGAATTCTTTAGGTATCGTTCATTCATTTTTATATATTAATGTTGTGACTGGAAAGAGGAAGATTATAAAGTACTCGTTTGTTCAAATCCGGTTACTAAATATGGTTGAAGCTATTACACAAACGAGAATCATTGATCCTAACCGCTTTCTTGAGAATCCTTAAAAAAACTTTCGGAAATTCTCTGAAAGGTAACTGCTATCTCGCATCTCTTTAAATATGACCTCGTTTTACGACCATTCCTTTGTCAGCAAAAAAACATTGCATTAAAATACGTAATACCTGTTTCTTATAAAGATCTCCCATAAATCCACGTGCCCTGTATCATCTTCAAAACAAGCTTTATAAAACTATCGTAATATACCACACACGATATTATAATAAAAAGTAGCACTAATTTGTTCCTCAACAAATTGAACATATAATCGCAAGTTATCCGTGAGAATTTAATATCCAAATAATTACATTGCGACACGGTATTCACTATAATAGTAAAAAGAATAAGCACTGAAGGTGAACGCCTGCGTGAACTTTTTCATACAAAAGTTAATTTGTTTTTGAGGGTAAAATACTAGACTAAACAGAACTTTTTTATCGAAAGTTTTAGTGCTGTGATATTTTGTGCTACTTTATTTATTTGCTTTTTAAATTATAATACATAAACCATTAAAGATTTTTTTATTTATTTAGAAGGCAACCTTGGCTATCATTTGTGAATTAATGATAGTTATTTTATTTATACGAAAAACTCTCTTTTCAACTTTTGAAGATTATTTCCATCAATGTAATATATATTTTTAAAGAAGAAGACATAATCTATTAATAATAATCTAAATTAAAATATGAAAATGAACAAGACAGAGAAAAATAATAAAACATAATGGTCGCAACTGGGATTCGAACTCAGATCTCACGTCTTACCGGAACGGCGCTCTACCAATTAAGCCATTGCGAGAGCGCCGGCGCCGTCCCAGTAAGACGTGAGATCTGGGTTCGAGTCCCAATTGCGATTATTATGTTTTATAATTTTTCTGTGTCTTGTTCATTTTCATATTTTAATTTAGATTACTATTGTTGTCTTCTTCTTCAATAATGATAGTTATTTGAAAAAAGAATTTTGGCCCTATCTACTACGAGAATATAATGATTCAAAAAAAAATATACATCATTAAAAAAGCATATTTTGAATAAAGAAGAATTATCTAACAAAAAGAAAACACTTATAAATTTAAACGAAAATATTAAAAACGACAAGGCATAGAAACATAAATGAGACCTTGTTACCTTTTTTTGTGTCTTGTCATTTTCCATATTTTAGTATAATTTTATTTGTATTATCTTCTTCTTCAATTATATTAACCTTCAAAAGCTATTATAAAGAGAGTTATTCTAATAAAAAAATAAGGAAAGAAATATTCAGTTTGGTTAAGTATACTGACCTTAAGTCCAAATTTAAGCGTTAAAATTTATTCCGTGCAGCCGTTCCTCTTAAGTTTGTACACAATCATATAATTCCATCTACAGACAACTCGTAAGAATAATTCCAAGTGGACTGAGTTGTATGGCCTAAAGTTAAAATCGTAATATTATAAAAGGAAGAAATAGCAGAATGTTGGTCATCTGCTTGCGTTACGAAGAGTAAAGAAGATTTATTTTCCTTTTCATTGCCGATTACCACGCTTCAATAGAAACTTATCGTTTATCTCACAGAAGTGTTACGCAAAAGGTTGCATATACGTTTGCAATATATTTTACTGTGAATCGTGAACTCTATTGGGTTTATGTTCATTGCAAGATGCTCTTTTATTAATATTCTGTCATCAAAAAGAAAATTATGATATCACCCGCAAAGACTAGTGAAAAATGACGTGATATTATAATTATTGGATTTTTAAGCTAAAAGTTTATGTAAACAACACATCAGAACAACAAAAATGTTTATGTAAACAATATTTACAATAGCAACTCTGTAATAACAATATTTTTCGTAAATATATATTTCTTGATCTGCTAGGTGAAGTTATCAAAATAGGGATTTCTGAATTCTTGGCATATCAGTTCCAATTTTAAAAATGGCGATTAAAATAAATTTCTTTTTAAACATTTTATTTATTATAGGTTCATCAGTTCCAATTTTGAAAACTACAAGTAAAACCATTTTCACTTAACATGTCATTTTTTAAGTAGGTATTCAGTTTTGAAAATGATCATTAAATTAAAAACAAATTCTAATTCATCGAACCAGAATTACAATTACTCACAGGCAGACTCCCAACGTAAATTAGTATGTTGTATTTTATTGTTATATCCCACACGGAGAAAAATGTTATTAGAAAAAACGATCATTTTAATAGTAAAAACGGTTTAAAACGGGACTTGAGTTCTTACGAACAAATTAACAGGGATTCAATGTTTATTGGCGGGAACACGTAAAAATAATTTGTTTTTGTACACCAACGAATTATTTTTACATTTACCCGCTAATAAACATTGAAGCCATGTTAATTTGTTCGTAAGAACTTCAGTCCCGTTTTTAACCGTTTTTACTATTAAAATTATCATTTTTTTCTAATAACATTTTTCTTCGTGCACAAGAGATCATATAACCAGCCGATCAAATATTTGCGCCAATGGAACTACGGGGAGGCTTGAAATGACTTTAGTCGTATTAGGTGATCAGATCTAAGTAGACTGGTACTTCCCAACCATCTTATTACCCCCCCCCCTCTTAAACCTTAAACTTAAACCCCTAATTATAAGTAATGACAATCGTCATTCGAATCGCTAGCTAAGCGCAGTTGAGGTTGTTGCGTGGTATTCATATTAAAAAGAAATTAACCACCTCTGATTGCAGCAGCAAGTAAATTGTATATTTATTTTGAGATTATTGACATTGCACAATGTTTTGAATTTGGTTTAATTAGAGTGTTTTATTAACCTTAATTATTTATTACCTACACTTAAGCACACTTAAGTTAAGCTTCTGCTACTAATTGCTCTTAAATAATAAATTACGTTACGCTTAAACCTAAGATTCTTGCAATATTATTTATGGCATTATGAAATAATAAATAATCATCAAAGTGATGAATTTAACCTTATACCAACTTGGTGTGGATGAAAACCCGCAATTATTTAAATTACAGCCATTATATTCATTAACCGTATTGTAATAAAGCGTTTTTAGTTTAATTAAACGTAGGAAATTAAAATTATATTTATATTAGTTACAAAATTATTGGTTGTAAATTATCTATGGTAACGAGAAAATGATGGCTCAAACATTGGGGTCAAGTGATACAGCTCCAATATATCAATCAAAATGTGAAATAAAAATAATTTGATCATAATAATTACGCGGATTATGAATGAAAGTTTTTTCAGGCTATTTATATTATTTTCTAAATGCCAAATATGCTTAATTTACAAACAATCTTTAGTGATTACAGTTGATAGTTGAATGATGTGTATTGTATGAGATAATAAATAGTGAGACATTATGAAATATATACAAGGATTATCGTGCAACACCCACGTGGTAAGAATTCACAATATCCTTCCAATCACAATCCTTCCACTACAAATTACTTAACAATCAACTCATACTAACATCAAGCCACTTTGCAATCAATACATCCACAACCACAATACTCGAAATAACAATAAAATCCGCGTTCCTCAAACACGCACTACAAAATACGGGATAAAATCTCTGAACTATGTTGCCTACACACTATTCGATATACAATAAGCTTCCAGACATAATTAAATATTTCAATTAAGTACATTTAAAAATTTAAATATGTAATTTTCTTGTCATGCTTCGTTACGTCTTGTTTCTTTTTTCACTACTTTTCTTTTGACTGTATTCGTAATCATCTATATTTGTATATCCTCCTTTATTTCTTTTCTCTTGTTGTTGGTTCTATTAAACCTATATATTTTTAAATGTTTTTACCGTATTGTACGTGAATGTAATATTTTTGCTATCAAAATCTGTAAAAAAATTATGTGAAACTACAAAACAGAATCCTTGCTGTTGAAATTGATTTCTTTTGACTGTATTCGTAATCATCTATATTTGTATATCCTCCTTTATTTCTTTTCTCTTGTTGTTGGTTCTATTAAACCTATATTTTGTGAATGTTTTTACCGTATTGTACGTGAATGTAATATTTTTGCTATCAAAATCAGTTTTAAAATAATGTGAAACTACAAAACAGAATCCTTGCTGTTGAAATTGATTCAAAGATAAACTAGCATTGTGGAATCATAGGAAGGTAGTGACACCGTTTCAATATCGCTTTTATGGCTAAAGTGTGCTTATACGGTGAGGATATCTATCTGATTAATGTGACCTCTATCTGAGGAATCTCTCTGCTAGCTAACCTGCAGTACGCAAGTCTCCAGATAACCATAAAGTCGTGACTTTAAATCAATTTACCAAATAAACGCGTCTGTACAGGCTATTTCAATAATCGCAAAACATTAACCATCCGATAATTATTTGCCCCCACAAACTGTTTTTTGTGAGGCTTGGTATTAATAATGATCCTGAATGAACCTGAATGAATACCTTCTTTTTGATAACCAACACTTCTGCCATAGGTCAACCCAAGTGGTTCGCTACGTTTGGTGACTTCGCACGGGTGCCCAGTTTCATGTGGTGAGATTTGTCCGGGTCTAGTGTCATGGCGGCCGGATCGAGATAGACTGATTGTGGGAGGCCTTTTCACGTCTCCAGTTGGACTCTCGACCCATCGGCTTACACAGGAGTTGAAAGGATGGATTTCTTCATCCATCACTCCCTGACACTCTGACACCAAGATATACCCATTATAACTTCTACCTTCCCAAAACTTCCTCTCCTTCTTATTTCCTTAAAAATACCCCCCACACAGCTTTTCTGTCTGATCTATAGGTTAACGACCATAATAAATTGGCGGAATAATTATATCATGACCTACGTATGAAACTATATAACAGGTATACATATAAGTATAAAAAGATAAGTCCGCATATTTTTAATAAAAAGATAAGTCCGCATATTTTTATCTTGGCATTTTTCAATTGCACAAGACGAAAAAAACATCATAAAAAAATATTATTACTTGAATAAATCATATAGAGAGATACATTTTGTACAACTAAAAATACAAAATAATTAGTTGGTAAGTTTTCGGTTTCACTTTTTTGAATAAAATTGGCTTTGCTGTCAATAAGACAACGCCAACTATCAACCAACTTATTTATAAATTTCTTATTTTAAAATATACCCATTTCAGACCACCGATTAAGAATTATTTTTAATGAACTTGTGGGTCTAAATTCTTCACATAAAATATTTAACAAATTTTTAATTGCGTATTAACTTGAAAATTTTGTATTTTAAATTATACTATACCAACGGTTGTCGATGAACATTTTTTTGTGGATTAATTTAATAACTGGAGATTATGAGCATATCCTTATTAGAATTTTATTAGGTAAACTTACTTGAATAGGTGTTTCACAATCATTAAAATTCATGTCATGCATTAATTATATAACCTTTTTTCAAAACAAAAATGACCTCGTATCTCTATTCATCTTAAGCTTCCAATTTCGATTTATTAATTCATATTTTTTTATGTATGCAATATTAAATTAAACAGTGGAAGTAGGACTCACGCAACGATTCTATCCAGAAAAATCGTCTCTCGCAAGTTCGATTGTGAGAGAATCTGTCATTCTGGAACGATATGCAAATATTCTTCAATGACGTCCTAAGTACATATAATAATGTAAATTAATTCAATAATATAAAAGTACATTTACGATACCGATATACGAGTACATGTAATATGTATAGTATACAGTATTACAATAAATAGGAACTAATTTTATTTCTATAAAGTATCGCTTGGCTTCTCTATTGCTCAGTTACTGTACAAATTTCTGATTCAGATTTTCTCAACCTTCATCTACCATATATGAAATACTGGCTTCAGGCATTAGAAACTATTGTGAGGTATTCAAAATAAACGTCGTTTTTTAATACATTATTAACCCTTGACAAAAAGCAGAGTTATGTCATTATATTTCCTTCTAACGCACTTCAATTCCCTAATTAAGTCTCCCACTCCCACTCCTTTCACTCCACTAATTCTTCTGCTCTTAATTTGCCCCTCATATAATCTCTATATTAATCTCTACAATTTAAATATTTATGTAGTTTCAATATCTCTCAAGAGATATCTTTAGTATAGGTAGTTATATGTAGTTTTAATGTGTCTCAACAGAGGTCAGTAAAGTTGTGCGACACGAGAGACAAAACTGTCACCGTTCTGGTCTAATACCCTGTTACGAAGATAGCCGATGATATCCGATCGATAGCACGGAGAAAAATGTTATTCTAAAATACGATCATTTTATTCGTAAAAACGGGACTGAAGTTCTTACGAACAAATTAACAGGGTTTCAATGTTTATCGGCGGTAACATATACAAATATTTATAACATAAGAATAATTTGTTGGTGTACGTAATTTCGTACGTATACCAACAAATTATTCTTACATTTTCCCGCCAATAAACATTGAAACACTGTTAATTGGTTCGTAAGAACTTCAGTCCCGTTTGTAACAGATTTTACTAATAAAGTGATCGTATTTTAGAATAACATTTTCCTGCGTGTGGGCACTTTCAGTGACCATTTCCTCTTAAATTAACTCAGAACACCCTTTGGAACGAACGTTAAGTCCAGTTAAAAATTCATTGTAAATAAGAAGACAATAAACACGACTCATAACTTGACTTACCGAAGTATCATTGAAATTTGCAATCATCCGAGTTGTATTATTCAACAGAAAAATAATAGTACAACACAGTTAATATGTATATGTATATGTTAAAAACTATTCTTATAATAAAGAAATTAGGTAATAAAAAAATAATCAATCAATGATTTACCTAAAATCATCAGCTCACGTTTTCCTAAATGTGAACATAATCAGAGAAGCTCGCGTTGTTTAGCGAAACATTAAAATTAGTCGTGAACTGCACTTCTGGGTTAAAAGATGCTCTATTGATAGTAACGTGAAACTTTCTCCGCCACCGCTTCCATAGCTTCTTCGGTGTTCATACATCGTGCTGAAAGGAAAAGCCTCAACGCTAAAGTTCGTGCCTTCGATAATGCGCAATCAATATTCATGTAAGTAACGATGAGACGGCCATAATGAAAAATCCTAATTGATTTGGTAACAGGTATAATAGAATAATGCATTTGATTTATTATGATTTTTTTATAATATATTTTATAACGTTTTACTGTTCAGATAATGTAATGAATTCCACGCTTTTTACAGACGTATGCTAATTATTAAATTAAACTATTTTTAAAGCATGTTAGCAGAGCTTTAAAACCGTTAAGAAGACTTCAAATGCTATTAAGTTTACAGTTTATGTGTTATTGATTTGATTATTCAAAGACACGAGAATAATGCTGCAAAAAATAAGTATGTACTTTAATTCAATAATCTTATTTTTTTTGTTTTTTGTTTTAAACAAAGTTTTTATTGCGTTAATCATTTTTTTACATTAGATCCACACTGGAGGCCCTGAGGAAAATTATTCCCTTCAGGGCCTCTATCATATTTGGGGATGCTGTGTGGAGGGTTTTTTTATTAAGGAAAGGAAGTAGACGAAGTTCTGGGAAGGAAAATAGTATGAGGAGTGGGTAGGAATCTGGGGGGTCAGTATGTCCAGGACTGAAGGACGTACGAATCCGACCATCCCACTTGGTGCAAGGCGATGTTCTGAGAGATTTCTATTGGAGAGGTAAACGCAGTTAGAAAACCCGGATAAACCTTGCCCATGATCCTGGGCACCTCTGCTAGGACTCCAAAGATAGCGAACCACTTGGGTTGACCCGGGGCAATGGTACCCATACCCGCCACCCAAATTTAAAATGCTTTATTCTAGACTGGTAGATACGTTCAGTATATTCCAGTATAGACCAGAACCATACTTTCCTCTTACCTACCTCCTTCGCCTCTCCATTACTTTCAGCCTCACAACATTCTCCATTTCGATTTCATAGTCTCACTGGATCTAACCAGAAACGGTTGGCACTCTTGTGTTATACTAAAAAAAATGTATCATTTTTAACAACAAAGTCTTCAACAAAGATATCATTAAGTATTTCTTCAAACTTCGCAAAATCACTTTGTGGAGTCATTTGGAATTAAATTAAAACAAATAATTTTGTTTAATAGTAAATTAAATATTATTAATAATCAAATATTTTTTTAAAATAGCCATCTCTTAAATTTATTTTCTTATTAATAATTATATTTAAAATAATTTATTTTTGGTGTTTAAACATCTTTATTATGTTTTGATAATTTATATAATGTAATTTTTCATATTTTAAAATAATTTTTATATTTAATTTTAAATAATTGTTTTTTACGATATTTTTTTTAATTAATTAATCACCTCTCTCTATAATATTTTTGTCCATAGTTCTTTTTAATCTGTTCTTTTTAGTCTATACTTGTTTGTTTATTTTGTTATTAATGTCATTACTACCCTGACGAAGAAACCATCGGTTTTGAAACATGTAGGTAATTGTGATTATATTAGTGGTTTAAACAAAGTTATTTGTTTTAATTTAATATCATTAAGTGCTTACTATTCTTAGTTTTTATTACAACCAGGTTCTATAAATGTCAGTATAAAATTCAAAACTTAACAAAAAATTATTATAATTTTTTCCGTGAAAAACTAATTACGGTCGGGGCATCTATTAAAGCACTAATTATAACTCATATCAGCCCACAGAAGCGAATTTAATGCCAATCAGAGTTTTATCCCATTATCTTGCTACCTACGAATAAACTCCAAAAGGTCATTTTATAATAGTACTAGGTAATACACAAAATAATTTGCAAGGCAGATCGAAACATTACACCTTTAAATTTATACGTCGAGAATGGCAACATTTTTATCAATACCAACCTGGAATTATCAGATTCCTGGTCAAATAAAATTATTCACGTAAAACACTTCAATTACCTCAACCAAACGCATGTTGACAAACTTTCGTCAAACAAATGGTTGAGTATTGGAGAGTTGAGCGCAGAAATAGAAGAATTTATGCTTCCTTAGTTTTTCCTATGGGGAAAACTAAACCCGGACCTAAAAGTCTGGTGCGTAAATTTATAAGGGATTTTTGGGAAACCACGCAAATTCTTAAAATAGCTGTAATTACATGTGTGGTTCAAGGATTGATACTTTGTTTATAACACATAACTTATGTAAGTCAATACGTTCAATTGTTGCCGTTACATAAGTTATGGTGAGTCCGTTTTAAAAGTCTGCTCGAACTAGAGAGATTTACGACCCGAGAATGATGATAAGTTTTTCTTTGTTTTATCGAACGCTGACATTATCAATGAGGTATCAATTTATACGGAGAGTCTTTTTTTTATTGAAACATCTTTTTTAATTTAAAAGAAACTGAACATTTTTAGTATACAACGGCATGAACTTGGGTTTTAAATTAATGAACAATAGGTACGGATTTTTTCAACAATCCTTCCACAGAAATGAACAACAGTTTAATTTGTAGGGAGTAAAATAAAAGAAAAGATCAAACTTTCAATCAAAGTACTGGTGAAAATATTAATAAAAAAATATTTAATTTGTTTTGGCAACAATCCATTTTGTACACATTAACTGTCTCTTTCTCTGTGTTACTGTGTTATATTTTAATCTCACAATTTTTTTACTGTATTTTATACTTTGTCTCACCCAGTATACATGTATTTATAAGGGGACCGGATAACTCAACGAAGTGTCATTTCATCACTGCTTTGAAAAATCGTTAATGTTTGGCTTAGGTTAAATTCGTACTAATCATCACCGTTCATCAAGAAGCGTTGCAATGATACAGTTAATATGCAATTACATACATAGGTCATATCATTAATGGACTTAGAACATAAATGCCTTCTCAGATCATATAAAAAGCCATCTGTCTCTTCAATGTGCTTGATCGAAGATCATTTATCATGTTTTAGCTGCCAATGACTTGTCAAAAATCTTAATAAAGGCTAGTTATTCAGATCTGTAATATAGGTATGGACATCATATATCATCTAAGTTCATAGTTAAAATTCAGAATCTGTGAAAGTTCTAGTCAAATTTTGTTTTAATTTCATAATGGGCCGGTTGTTTCACTTTACTTCGATAATAACAGAATTTGAATGGGACTCTCACAGAACGTGAATTTTAACTAAACGGAGAAAAATGTTATTTGAAAAAAACGATCATTTTAATAGTAAAAACGGTTAAAAACGGGACTGAAGTTCTTACGAACAAATTAACAGTGTTTCAATGTTTATTGGCGGTAAAATACGTACGAAATTACGTATACCAACAAATTATTCTTACATGTTCCCGCCGATAAACATTGAAACCCTGTTAATTTGTTCGTAAAAACTTCAGTCCCGTTTTTAACCGTTTTTACTATTAAAATTATCGTTTTTTCCATTAAATTTATCGTTTTTTCTATTAAAATGATCGTCTTTTCAAATAACATTTTTCTCCGTGTACTATATTTGTTGAAGTATTTAAATTCTATGATTCAATCCGTCCAGATTAATTCTAAGATTTTTCAATTTTAAGCGATTAAAAAGTTTACAATTTTTTTTATATAATTTGTCAAACTCAAAACTAACGTAAATTATTTAAATATTTAGTAATAACGACACAAGCCTTTTAAAGAGTCTTTATACACAAGCAATTTAAGCGATTCTGATTGAAAATTGCAATATTAAAAAATGTGTTATTGTATATTTTTATTTTGCCGTACAACAAAGAGATCAACCCACCATCATTCGAAATTCCTGATTTAAAATTTAAATCAGTAAGTTTGATTAAAGAACACATTCTTCATGCAATCTTTCCACTGTGAATAATTTAGTGTAAGTGTGTTTCTCAGTCTGAAAGCGTCGGAACCGGTTTTCAATGCTTTATGAACTTCGAACTTTAGTCAGGTGTACAGAGTACAATATGTCCGCACATATATCTTCATCTCTGCCTCTGAGACTGTTGATTTCTGCAGGCCATGATGTGTGGGTCATCACGGAAAGTGGTTTCAACGAAAAACCCTGTTAAAACTAACGAAAGTGAATAGATTCTCAACTTAATGAAAAGGTAGGTAACTAATCGATCTACGTGAGCAAGCACTCAATCCAACGTATCGTTGCCTAATGAAATTGAATGGATGTGTGTCAAATATTTATTAATGTGATTATATTTGATTGAAATAATATGTTTTCGTTGAGCACCACAATTTTATTTTATGATGAAAGTTGAACTCCGCCCTTGAATCTAAAACTTTAAATAGAAAATCTAATAGATGTACTGTTGGTGGAATTTAAAAACCTTCTTATGTTTATGATTCAACTAGTTAAGGTAATTAATCAAAAAATGCCAGCATGAACTGATGATGCCTAAGCGTATAATTAGACTTGCCTACTTTTGTAGCAACTTTTGTAGCAACTTTTGTAGCAACTTTGTAGGTATATTCACGAGATATAACAAAAAAATCGCGATGGTCGAGAACCGAACACCGATCAATTGCTTGGAAGATATCTAGGTTGACCCTAACACCATCAACTGATGTAAGAACGGCGGTATAAAGGCATTATATTTATGTATTGAAAATAAAATAAATATGCAATTTAGAACGACACATATCTACTTACATCACAACCGAAATGATATTGTTTAATAATAATAATAATAATATAGAAAAAATATTTATTACCTGAATATAATAATTAACCTTATATTGGCCATTAACAGTGAGTGTAAATGTTGCGTCGATATCTCAGTGGTTAGAGTTCAAATCTCGGCCGCGCCTATATAACCTTTTACTTGTGTGTTTGTCTTCAAATAATTTATTTGATATAAAAATTGGTTTCAGGTGTATAGATATAGTAATCTTAGAGAGAGGTCGTATGCACGTCATCACGGTCGTCTTAAAATGCGTTTCTAAAAATCTTGCTCAATTCTATGTCTTTAATACAAACTTTATTAAAAGTATCCTATTTAAAAGGTGTCGTTAATTATAGAATAATGTTATATCAAGCAAGTTACGACCTAAGTCCCATTGGAATACTTCATACTTCATGTAAAAAAAAGAAATAACCACCAATTCGCAACATCGCTAAATACTCGACTTGGCGTTACACCATAAAAGAGATCGTTATTTGAACTATATTTACTAAAAGCAGACGGTCAAAAGAAATAACTGTGTTTAAAAAAATACATCGACCAAAAGCATATGAATTTTACTGCAAACCAGACGGTCAAAGGAAACAAATAATTTAGTTTTACAAAATAATAAAAAAGTATTAATTAGACATAAATCATTATTTTGATATAATTAAAGGATTAAAATATGTACACACAAACACAGCAGACTTACAATTAGCAAACTTGGAAATTAGAAAAAGTGTCAATAGAAAATTAAATATTATAAATAGACCGAATACCTCTTAAATTTATTTTCAAATTAATAATTATATATATGATAATTTATTTTTGTTTTAAACAACTAATTATATTTTGTTTATTTAAAACATTTTTTAAATTTATAATCTAAAGTAAACATATTACAAAATAAATTTAATACATAATTTTATATAATTGTTTTTTATGATATTTTTAGGTAATTGATCACCTCTCTCTCTAATATTTTTTTCTATTGTTCTTTTTGTCTATACTGTTTTGTTTCTTTTATTATTTTTATTAATGTTATTATCTTGACCAAGAAACCATCGGTTTTGAAACATGTAGATATTATAACGTGTGATTGTAGTGGTTTACACAAAGTAATTTGTTTCATTTAATTAAAATGATGCCACAAATTAATTTTGCAAAGATTGAAGAAATAATTAAAAAGTATTTGGGATAGAGATTTGTTTAATCACATAATTGGCACTACTATTGCGGAGATTTGATTAAGAAAGGATTTGATGGTGGGAATGACCCCTGGTTGACCTGTTTGTCACGGTTTGATCCCGACCCAAGTCAAATACGAGACAATACGGAAATGCGACGAAAGTCAGAACCTAATTCGTGGAAAGTTACGTGGAAGATCGTTTTCTATTGAATCTACACAAATACAAATCCAGAATGTCACCGTACACAGGAAATGGTTTGGACTCGGACAAGAAAAGTGCAACAAAAAATATTATGTGTTTACCAACCTACTTTCAAGAAAGTTTGCTTCTTTTAGCTTAGATAAAACTATATCGGAGATGTTTGAAATTTACTTCACATTTTTTAAACCAAATACAAAATACTCCTTGGTTTATAATACAAACTCACGTCACCTGGATGCAAACCCGATGTTTTGAACCACTCGGCAACAACTCATCTTTCAATAACATTTTTTTTGGAGAAAGATTTAGTTTTTCAATCTTTATCTTAATATATAAAACAAAGTCGGGTTAGTTACACCATTTATAACTCAAGAACGGCTGATCCGTTTTTTATGATCTTTGATTTGTTGGATTTGTCTCCGTCCCGATTAACAGAATAACTATTAAAACATCGGAAAAAATCACGGGAACGATAATTATGAAGAATTTTTTTTTTTAAATAATGAGCGTTGGTCGACATAATTTGAATCAATTCGAACTGTCAATGGTGTAGTGTGCCGAACATTTCGTGCTTAGTCAACAGCTCAATTTCATTTTTTGAACTTAGTGTAGGTGCCTATTTATTTTAACTTAATAAAAACTTAATTTATTTCAGTTAAAAAATCAAACACAATATTTATTGATTCTGAGGCGGTACGAAGTTTGCCGGGTTAGCTAGTTTATTAATAAAAATAAAACACTTTATTGTTTTTATTTATTAGTTTCCACCTTTTATTTCTGAATGACAATAAGCTTGCACCAGTAATGTGTTTTCCGCTTGGAAATAAACACAAATAAAAAAGATAACATGTGAGTTGAGTTTGAAGGTTTTACCATTCAATTTCGAAATTAATCGATCGCCAGAAAAAACACACAGTTCAGAAATAAAATTAAAGTTTTTCTCAATTTTAAGTTAAGTTAACATTTGTTATTCAGTTTCCTATTTCTGATAAAGTATTCGGTTACATTTTGAGAACAAAATATGTCATATATATGTAAATAAAATAAATTTATTATTTTTTAAAGCGTAAGGTTTCTACGTATGTAAGAACAGCAAAGATTTTGAAAATGGTAGATAAAGTTACAGTTTTTATTTATTTTCTAGTTTTGTAATTTTTTATTTGTATTTATCTTGCTATCATTGCCTATTTGTGGATATCATTGGTAATCAGTAATCACTTAATTTAAAATTTAATTAATAATATTTGCTACATCAGATAGCAGTTCAGAAATCATTGTTATGAATTCAGACAATACGACGCGTGTGTTGTCTGGTATTTTGCAGGAATATTTTCCTTTCTCTCGATGAGACTAACATTATAAATTGGACTTGCAACTTGTAAACACATCGTCAATTTCTCCTCATGACATTTAGACAATGTTAGACCTATTGAGTATTGCGTTCCTGCAATATGTCAAATAGAATACATAATAATCCTTTCACAAAAATTCTTAAACTATGAAATGTGTAAATCGATTCTGCTTGTTAATGGAATGAATAATATATTTCATTTTCGGTTGAACACGACATGTATTGTATTACACTTGTTGATGATAATATAGTTTTCAACATATCAAACCCAAATACAAAGAATTTGTGTAATAAATTGGCACTCAGTAAACTCACTCATATAATATACTCAGTAAAAGATAAAAAGCTTTTATAAAAAGATTTCAGGATTGCAATCCTTTGAGCATATGTGTCAGGTAAGAACGCTGTCCTTGTATTATGTAAAGATACCCCGGTGAATTAGCGTTATCAATCCCTTCGGTACAGGTAATACAACATAGTTGAATTTTTTACATGAGAACGGGTCGCTTCTACGAGAAGACAAGTTCAAAAGCTCTGCTTGATGGAATGATTTGCTCGCCTCTGTGTTTCCTCCCTCCTACAACATGTTTACTCCTTCCTCTCTTCAAAAAGGCCGTTCACAAAGCATCTTCAAAGATGACATAGGCCCTGAAAGAAATTATTTTCCTAGAGTCTCCTCTGTGTAGTTAATGTAAAAAAGGTATAGAGGGATTGTAGGTCTGTTATAGATATTGTAGATTTGTTATCCCTGATGGTTCTATTTGTATTACTTACAATTGTTTTCTGGGCTTATTGTTGGTCTTTTGAACTACGGTAAACTATAGACTTCTGCTCAGATGCAACACCCGACCGGATAAAATAATAATGTGTTAGTAGCATTGGAACTCCTTTAAAAAAAAATCTCAGTCAACAACCACAATTCGGTATCGAAAACTAGCTCGAAATTGCCTTAACTCTGTTTAATATTACCTAAATCTAAATGACAAGTTTCTTTCCCAACATTCCTGCCTACTTCTATTCTCCTATATCTCTGCTAGCACCCCCGGCTTTATAGCTTTACAGCATTCCCCATAACTACCATAGCTTCAAAAATATATTGTAATTTTTCCGAAATTTTAAATCCAATTTGCTTGCAAATATAACTTTGCTAATTGTAACAAGAGTTTGTAGAAATACAGACTACAAGAATTAAATGATCATTTATTTAGCTATTTACCCGATGTTTTACAACATTAAAACATTGTAGTTGGTCTGACCTAAGTAATGAGTTCGTTAGATGCCATACGGCATGTGTACCTATTGAACTATGGCAATGATACCATGAATATTGAAAGTTGTCCATCGGTTGTTACCTGTTGCGCATAGTTGTTGCCTGGTGAAACGGGACAAGTCGTGACTTCAGAAGGTACTATCAACCGAGTCTCTTCGTGACCCTGGTCACCGTTACTCATCATTAGACACTTATTCAGTCTTCACTCGGTGCTCTTGTATGTCCCTTCTATGATTGGAATGTTGTTAAACCAATTGTTTTTCAAACGTTCTGTAAAGCACTTTTATTATGGTAACCCCTCGCCTCAGATAAAAAATATTATTGCTTGAAATTCTATTGGACATAGATTCGCTGTTTTTAAACATACAACAAAATAAAATGTAATTTTTAAACCAGAAAAAAAGCTCTTTAAATAAAATTAGATTTTATTAAAGATTTTTTACGCAAGTTTTTCAGTTTACAGCTTGTTCAATTTTGAATTTCAATTTCAACACGATAACATCATGAGCTATGGAGTCGAAAGGAAACTAATTATAAAGTACCAGTATAAAAGGCTTGGTACTACTCGGAAAAACCTTGTGATAAAATATATGTGGGTACATAAATCTCCTTTTGCAACGATCATAAACACAATGGCATTCCGGAACAACAGTCCTCTTTTTTTATAGTGACCTCTCTTCAATATGTCGAAGGTTGGCTTTCAAGTACCGCATATTCCTCAATTTACTTGGTATTCATTATAATTATTGGATAAATTCTGAAAAATCACCTTCTTGTATTATTTTTAGCTGACACCAAGATGATAAAGTTAAAAAATTTTAAATCAATAAAATTTCCCATCAATGCAAGTGTCAAAAATGTAATGCTGTCAGTTTCTCGTTGACCCCTTGGTGTAAGTATATTGGCCTTAACAATGCGTTGGCCGCCATTAGTGTCGGTTTTTCGTGCACACGTCAAAGGATATTGTCGCCATCCCGTCAACAGCGTTCATACGTTGGCGGGTTGGCACCAACGTTGGCCCAATATGTACTGGCAGCTTAAGAAACATAAAAACATTTTTAACTTGGGTTAATTTGTATCAATTCTTGTCACAATTGATAACCATGAAATCTAAAATTTAAAATTAGAACATACAAATACGCAAGGATTAATCAAATGAGAGAGGAACTAAATTGGATTCCAATAAAAAAGAGACTATTATTTAATGTATTAATTTTTGTGCATAAAATTATGAAAAACCAAATGCCAAAATACTTTAAGGATGAAATTGTTTTTAATAGAGACGTTCATAACTATGAAACAAGAAATATAAACAGAATTCGATTGCCACAAATGAAGAAATCAAAATCACAGAACTGCATAATGTACAGAGGACTAAAGATGTATGATGAAATGCCTGAAACTATGAAGAATGAAGAAAGAATGAATGTATTTAAAAAGAAATGTTATGATTACTGTAAAAATATTTAAATTTATCAAATGAAATGTTACATTGTGCTTATTAGTTTATATTAATGTAGTATAAACTAACTCAATAATAATAAAAAAAATAAATAAAAAAAATACTATAAATGGTCCACGTTAAATGCTGATCCCAGGTCTTTTTAAGCCATAGATTAATTTTGATATCAGCTGAAAAGCTTAACAATATAACCGCTATTCTTGACAACTGAACACAAGTTAAGCAAAAACTGTATAGAATCGATGTTTAAATGTGAACCATTAAAATAAAAAAAGATTAAAACAGCGATCATCGACGATTTAATGTTTATTGAGTTAAAAAAACACACACCCCAATCAAATGTGTTATTTTTAAAATACAAAAAAATAAGATGGCGTTGATCGAAAAAGGGTCAACAAATGTGACAAGACTTAAATCCAACCAACCGTAGAAAATATATCTCAGAATTTAATTTACATTTGAATTAATGATTACATCTAATTGTATTTATAGTGGGCTAATTAAACAGTGTAAAAGCGCATGTTTTATCTCACGAATTGTTGTTTTTTAACCTTACACCGTTCATCACGTTTTGCATATTAACCAACGAAATCGCACTAATTGGTTGAGATCAGCCTTGGATTTCACGGAAATGTTTTAAAACTATTGTATTATTGTTAACATTAATAAATTATGGGTTGAGTAGGTCATATCCAATAATATTATCAAAATTTATGAAACATTAATTATAGGATTCATTTGTTTGGAGCCAGCAGGACCGTGACATCTAGATTTATTTAAATTTCAAATACCGTCCAAGAGTCACCACTGCCCTTTGTCAGTAGGTCTAATGTCCTTACCAATTGAAGTATTTTGTGAGGTTTAAGATTGGAGGAGAAGGAAATGTCACAGAGGCACTATTCAAATCTGGTGATTAAAAACATAAAGCCATTTATTTATTTACTCGCGCCCTTAGAGGCTTTTACAATAATCATAATACAAAAATAATAAGTTTAGTAAACGGGAAAGAGAATTTTTGAAATTTCGGAAATAAATTTAGGTAATGAATAAACGAAAATATCAACTGAACCAAATTTATTTCCAAGCCAAGTTTCGTTTCTGAGTGGTGGTCTTTTCGCCAGAGCGATGCACAGAGTACATTAATGTATATTATACCTAGTAATTTATGGATTACTATTAAGTGGAAGGAAAATGTTAGAACGAACTTTGATATATGGTAATGATTTGCCAAACAGTTAAAGAAATTGGTAGATACAAGATGGTGGTATATCGCATCAAATTCCTGTACATAATTTAGACCTAGACAAAACTCGCCCAATGAACCCGGGCACCCCTGCTAAGTCTCCAAACTTAGGGTGATCTATGGCAGAGGTGCTATCCAATAAATGGTAGGCGGCGCGGCGGTACATAAATCTGCCTCCCAACTTGAATATATTGTTTAAATTATCCAATAAGAAAATAAAGTTTTAAAGCTATAATATAAACTGTGTTCATTTCTGAAGATGAGTAACATTCCTATGTATATACACGTCAAACTTTGATAAAGACACGACGTTGATACCGAAATCGTCGCAATAGACCCAATAAAGATGCATGCCTCCCTGCCCACGCCTTTCTCTGTCGCACGAATGTTTTTATGCATCTTTCTCTTTTGCTTATTGTCATTACAAAATCAGTAAAGTGACTCTACTTGCGCGAGAATGGATTTTTGTTGTTGTTCTTCGTTCGGCATTGATCGAGGATTACAGCTCACAGCAATAGGAAACATTTTATTAGCACGCAATTACGAAATAAGACGAGTTCTTATAATCTTTATAATTAACATACGAATTGATCATGAGAAGAGTGTGTATTTGTTCACTGGTCCGTTCGACTTCTATTCCCATGACTTTTGACCAGCCAAACCTGCTTAATTACGATTTTTTCGATGTTTACAATTGCTCTGTTGTAAGAATAAATAGCTGAAGTAATGCTTCTATGAATCCAAATGTCAAGGACTTCTCATCTTTATATCATTTATAGTCAATTGCTTGGCAATCACGATGGATGACCTTACAAATTACAGTGAAATTTGGTACAAATCGGTTAGCCAATAAATAACTTACATGTTACTTAACCGTATTGGATTGTACAGTGATTAGTGAATACTATGAAGATTAAGTAAATACTCTTCTAGAATTTTTTTGAAGTTTCCAGAACTTCTTCTCCTTCATTTCCTTATAAAGACACTCAGTACAGCATCCCCAAAGATCATTTTTTTTACATTAGCTCCACACAGTAATCCCCTAGGAAATTCATTTCCCTCTGGGCGAATGTCATCTATGGGGATGCTGTGTGGAGGGTTTTTTAAAAGGAGAAGCAATTCTGGGAAGGAAAAGGGTATAAGGGTGGTTAGTAAATTGGGGTTCAGTGCATCCAGGTCATAAAATGCCAAGACAAAGATGGAAGTTCTGGGAAGGAAAAAGGTACGAGGGGTGGTAGGAAACTGGGGTTCAGTGTGTCCAGGTTATAAGATGTCTCACCCGGGCACCTCTGCTAAGTCACCAAAAGTAGCGATCCACTTGGGGTGACCTATGGCGGAGGTGTTGGTTATCCAATAAGTGGTTTCCGGGTGGCGGTACCCATTCCCGCCTCCCAAATTATATACGTTTTTTTCTCAGGGTGCTGTGTGGACTTAATGTTAAAAAAGTAATAATAAAAAGAAATAATAAACTCCGTCTATAAAAACTTTTTTCTTCGCAAAATCGTTGTTATTATTTTTAATTGACCGGTTAGTAGCCGGGTGGACAAAGGCGGTGGGTCCTTCAGGCATCGCGATTTCCTTTGTTAGTTGAGATGTTAGATTACATTGCACAAGCAACGTATTCCGCTAATAATGTTAGTAGAAGGATGAACACATATTGTCAGGATTATTCATTAAATAAATGTTGCATTTTTCCTCCTGTAATATCTATTCTATTTCGTGTATCCTCTCATTTCGAAGGTTTGTTATCATTAGGATAATATTTACCATGCAGTAACTGCATTAACTGCAGGATTAAAAAGTTCTCAAAATTTTGAATATAGTATGTTTCAAAAAAATGTTTACGTGTCACTATAATGAAGAGCAATAAGATCCTTGGCTCTGAAGCCAGACAAAGATTGCATCTTTAATTACTCCATAAATTATTAAATTATTATTACACGATGAATTCATTAATAGCCATCTTTCGCTCATTATCCTTCACGAATCAAAATACGTCTGACGATTCTTTATAGTCCGGGTCTATAAAGGTTTGTTACAAACCACAATGCGTATGGTATGGGAACTAGTGAGATATGTATGAATACTTCTGTTGCCAGGTCAGAGGAGCCAGAGGTCGGGGGTCAAGGCTGCAGCATCATCAAGGCTGTTGGATGGTGCTTAGTGTAGTCATATTATGAACATTGTGCAGTACAATTATCACTGCTGTGGTATATTTGAATCCTGTTCCGATGAGTCAATGCATAAATTAATGTACTCCATATAACAGGATGTAATATTAACATGTCTATTTTTGGTAGATAGTTTATCGTCTTGGAGATAGCCTATATTTACGAATACATATAAACATGTAATAAATTCTGCAAAATGTTCGACTCGTATTTCACCATCCTCCTGATAATTTATTCATGGGATAACGTATATTAATAAATCAATAAATAAATCATTGAAGAAGAAGATAACAATAATAATCTATTTTTTTTAAATATGAAAATGAACAAGATACAGAAAAATAATACAATATAATTGCTGCAACTGGGACTCGAACCCAGAACCTCACGTCTAAACGGGACATACGCATTAACTAATTTTGCTATTGCACCCATATTTCAAATTTCAGAATGGAGAGAATGGACAATGTTATCTTCGACTAATGTTTTTTTCCAAATTATTGGCAGCTACGTTTTTAGTTCATTTTCATATTTAAAAAAATTAGATTATTATTGTTATCTTCTTCTTCAATAATATATTAAATTGTTGGGAAAAACCTTCAAAAGTTAAAAAGAGAGTTTTTCTCATAAAAAAAAATCAATAAATAAGTACTCGCTATATGCAGAAATCTCGGCTAACTCATCCCATATATAGCTATTTTTCATAGGTGCAAGTACCGAATGGTAAACTCAGACTATATAAAGAAATAAATCGAAAGTTTACTTTATCCTATGAATAAGCTATCAATAGGATGGTGAAATATCCCTCAGTCTATCCATCACGAGTAACTAAATCGTTATTCTTAAAACCACCATACAACAACCTACACATCCCGCCTTGGAATAGGAAAACCTAGTGAGGAGGACTGCGAAAAAACTACTTCACTTTGTATTTTTAATTACTTTATATTGTCGATAAATATTAAAATAAAAAAATAAAAATAATGTTAAACATATTTGTTTTTAAATATATTTAATTTTATACAAAACGCAAACAGTTGCGTTCAATCAATTTTGATGTTATTGTATAATTAAATTATATGGATAATATAAAATTAATGAAATTATTGAAAAAATATAGGATACTGTTTTTAATGCAGTTGTCAGGTTTTTGTTTCAGTCTGTATTTGGTGTGAGTATTTTTTCAATTTCTGATCTCCCTACGTTTTGTATGCACCCACTTTAGGGAGTTACATGTTAAAATGCTGTTGTGATGTAAAAAAAAGAGAATTTGCTTTATTGTAGAAATAAGTACCTTAGTATAAGAATCTCATTTTGTCCAAGTAATGTTGTATTCGTAGTTGCTTGTTGACTATGTTTTTGACCTCGAGATGTATTGTTTCTAATATTGTGTATTCTGTAGTCGCTTAACATGACTTTTCTTTGGATGCGACCTTTTATATTTTATTTTGACGTATTCTTTCGACATTTCCACGTGTAAAAGCTCTTTCAACTTAATCTAAAGAAACTCATGAACTATGAATGCTGCAGGTTGGTATGTACACATAACCAATAAATCTTCTGTTCACAGGCAAAATTGATTTTACAATAATTTGATAACGATTTCAGTCAAAAGAACCGATGTAAATTAATGTGTTTTCGTGAGAGTTTGATTGTTAACTTATTTAAGGCATTTTGATTTTGAAGTGCTGCTTAGATGAACAAGGTGACTTGTAATCGAATATATTTATTTATATTAATGTAAGCCTTTACAGGCATTTACAAATTTACATGTGTTATACATAAATAATAGTGGAATAAATAGTAATGCAGGAGAATAGTTGGTATTGTGCTAAATTTGGTTTATTTTTTTTATATAGTCTTCACAAAAGTCTCAACTGCTCCCGTCTGGAGCCTGTGAGACTATGGCTTCCCCAATTGGGGTATGTTGTGCGGCTGAAGGTAAGTGGGGAAGGGAAGGAGATGGGAAAGAGGAAGGTGGGGTACCTAACTATTCAGATCTAGTCACTAAACACGGCTAAAGCCATTATTAAGCAACGTTTCAATTCTGAATGGTGGTCTTATACCAGGGCGATGCTGAAAGTAGGTATCTTCGACTCTGAAACGTGCCGCAAATATAGATAGTATATATTATTTTTATTACCTAATTGTGAAATAACACAAATTTATCAAATAAAATTTATTTGCGCACGCCGGTTTCGAACCCGCGACCTTCCGATTGGGAGTCAAGCGTCTTATTACTCGACCACGGACGGCCGGTATATTATCGATTGGGGTATGTTATCCTGTTTGCCCGTTTGTATCCTTTATCAAGGCTCATACATAACAATAATCACCTGTCAACGATAAGACACCATACATTGAGTTAGCAGTTTGACCTCAAAATTTATATATTATAAAAGCAATTTACGAGTAATCAGACATGTTTTCACTTTTGACCACAATCATTATGCTTCGCCGTTAATTTAATACCGCATTTATCTCGGTAATGTGGTGACGTAAAATAATACGCTACCTGAGTAGGTGGTGCGTTCCTTGAACCATCAATGCTAAATACCAAAGGTAATAAAGAATAAATTCTGATGATGTATTGCCAAGAAAATGTCCGTTCGAAACGCTTCTCCTCGGTGAACCTAAACCACCTGTTTGTTTTAATTCTACAATAAATTGTTTACCTGATAAAATGAAATATTTCAACACTTTTGGTTTTCCAAGGAAATTACATTTACTTTTAGCCTAACTGCGGTCTGCGGCTAGTTTATTCCGGTAGTTAAGTAAATAAGGTATCAACGCTTTTAAATATTTCGTGCAAAAGGCTACGCGACCTTTTTCATACAAATTTTAATTGTGAATTGAGGCCAAAATTAAATTAAAAATTGATTACAAAAGGTTAAGCAAATTTTATAGTACTAGTGTTAGCTATTTTATTAAGCTTTGTTTAAGTTATAAAATATGGGACATTAAAAAAATTGATTAAAGTCAATTTTTGCATTTGACAAGTTCCAATATCTATGAGAATAACTGCGCTGCCGATCGATAAAGGATTTATCGATAATGTTGTTGAGTTGTCATCGTTCCCGAGCATGACTGCATATATATAAACAACACCTCACAATGACTTTAATGTAAGTGAACTGCTGTTTTTACGTTAGAGATCTGACAATTCACCGACATTCATACCTATTTACCGTGCTAGATACCCAGGAGTGGATTCTATTTGATAATAATTGTTCAGCTAATTGTTCACTTGCAAAATGGACATTCAAAATATCTGAAAAATGTGTTAGTACCTTCGTAATGTGAAATTTAAGTAGACAGAAGTTTGTAGTTGATGGAGGCTGCCAACCAAACCCAACCAAAGAATCCAAGAACTACATCTCTAAAATAAACGTTTTTGCCTGGCTATTTAGCGACACATTTGTTAATCTTCACAATCTTATCACAAAAAACGTAAAATTAATTTCCAATGAACCAAATCATTGGTTTGGACCATGTGGAAAGTCGGTACATCTGAAAATAGGATAATGACGATGTACGAATGTGAATGAAGCAAGGAGTGTGATCTCAAGACAGAGTTGTGTATCCATTCTCTCATACAACCCCATAAAATGACTTCATGATTTGATAGATAACTCCATTCTCTCAGACAACCCCATAAAATGACTTCATGGTTTGATAGATAACTCCATTCTCTCAGACAACCCCATAAAATGACTTCATGGTTTGATAGATAACTCCATTCTCTCAGACAACCCAAATGATGTTATGGTTTCTCATAAGGTCATAAGTGTTATTCAACAATAACTGATTAGAATTGATGACATAATATTAAATTTTTGTATATTTTCAGTTCCGGGTCAGAGTACTTAAGTTTTAGACTTATTTGGCAAAATGATGATAACTTGACCTTTCGCCAACATAATGTTTGTTGTTTAAGTATGCGGATAATGCGGACCCCCTTTTTTGTTTTGTCTTTTGTAAATACCGTCCAGTCTGATGTTTTTTATAAATATGCGAATAAGGCCTCAAAATCGGCTAGCCTTGATGTCATATCAAATCAATTAATTGTAATACTTGACCTCTGACTTTTATAAGACTGTTGATAAATGAACGAGTCACCTGAAAATCGCACGTACCTATAAGAAATCGCAAACTTCATTTAAAGAATGATTAAAAATTAATTCACTTCCATTCACAGTTGATACAGAGGTCATTTTATATATCGTGTTTCACACTCTTAACGTGAAACATTAGGGGTGAATGAAAAACAAAAATTGTATAATTTTTTTAATTGGTGCCAAAATATAAGTCATTATAAATTTCTTATTTTTGTGTGGTTTACAAAGCGTCCGTAAAAACAAAAATTTATAATTTTTATATCGTCATTGCGTCAGCTATTCTATAAGCTTTTGAAATTGAGGGTTGCCATTTTGTTATTCCATTTAGTTATAAAACCCAATTTAAAGCAAAAATTCATCGTCGGATCTGCCCTGATGATGGACACTGCAACGCTGTCCGGAACGTCGGCTAAAAAAGGAGGTAGCGCAACACGGCATAACACCCCTAAAACAAACAACAAAAATTCAATGTTCACCAAAATTTCATAATAAATATCTAGCAGACAATTTTTTTTTAAATATCCCAACAACGAATACAAAATTTTAAGATTTTCAAACAAAACATCTCTTTTTAAAAACCCATAAATTCTTTTCGAAAACCCACAACACTGCAGGCCTTTTGTGATGCCGATTTTAAAGTTTTAAAGCAAAAACATCGCTTTCCAAAAAACTATGAAAAAATTGACAAAACTGTAGAACTTTTGACATACCGATTTTATAGATTTAAAGCAAAACATCACATTTCAAAAAACCATGAAAAATTTGACAACACTGCAGGAGTTTTGTCATAGCCAGTTAATTAATTTAATTTATCTGCATTCGTAATAAAGCTCTTGCGAAACCAAAGTTGAACATTTTACACAAAAATACTGAAGTGGTAACACATCATGGGAAATTTATTTAAATTAAACGACATTCATATAATTTTATGTGGCATTAATTTTGGAAGAACTTTTGTAATCCGGGGAATTAATTGGGTGGACACAAATTGTACGCATGACATCATCCTGAGCTTGGTTATAACGTTACCACACCTAGTATTATTTATTTTAGTGATATAAAATACTGGCCATTTTAAGTAGAAAAATAACAAAAGATTTTAAACAAATAAAATACGTTTTCATCTGTGAGTTAAATCTTCAAGATATAATGGAAAGAAGAAACACCTGCAGCCTACAACATAATATAATTATACGAAACCATAATAGACTTCATCACAAGCACTAATACTAAATTTCAACCGTACAGGCATTCGGGTAATAAAACGAATACTTTGTATCCTGATAAAGAAGCCTTTGGTTCCTGACGATAATTGTTATTAAAATATTGGTTTAAAAAATGATACTTATTTTCATTTATTAAATAAAATATGTTTAAATTAGGTATGTAATTTTAAAGAATAAACTCAGATCCCGTCACAGAATTCGAGTTACGATATTAGTTAAATACAAATAAGACCGGTCAGTGGTTAAGTGGGCATTGCGTTTGGGTCCCACCCAGGCGTTCCGTGTTCGATTCCTCGGCTGGCTAAGTCCTCCATCACAACACAAGCAACATCTTCCGCTTAGTGTGGTGGTAGTAAGAGATTTTCAAATGTTGTTGGGTTATTCGTAACCCGGGAATGTTGGTCTTTCTTTAAAAAAAAAAAAATAATAATAATTTGATAAATTGTTAGTTACGGGTTGTTAGAATTTTAACCAATTCTGTAAAAGTTCCATTCAAGTTTAGTTCTGTTCATGTTTTGTGAAAGTTCCATTCAACTTCTGTTATTATCCAAGAACTCTGAAACAACATGCCCACAACGAAATAATAATTGAACTCCAGTAGAACTTTCGCAGAACTTTACATTTTAGCTTTGAAATTTGATGAATTGTACAAAATTCTGTCAAACAACCTAAACCGCAATGCTATTATTTATTCATCAAGCATTAGTATTCTCGGAATAAAGTCTCATTTTTAGTGGAATACACCGGAAAAAAAATTGTCTAAATTCTTCGTGTGGAATTCGAGTGGAATCTTGCAATTATATGTAAAGATAGCAGCCAATAAAATATGTGTTAAGATAATTAAGATGATGTTGGTAATTCTCAGACGAAGTATGATACAATTAAATATGACCGTATCGGATAGGAACTCATTAAAGCCGAAGGTTGTGGTTCGAGTCCCAGATGTGACACGATATTTTTCTATTTCAGATTTTCGATTGAGTTTCGCTAATATTATCCTATTCTTCACTTCATATTTTATTGAATTTTGATATTAACAATTGCTTTATTTTTTCTAGCTGATAGCATCAGCAGCCAGCGAGCCTTCAACAGCCGAGCAGGTCAACTCCGGAATCGGGTCCATTCTCTCCGAGCCAAAGTTCTCCATCGAGGATGAACTCGAAGAGACAGTGAGCTTCATGAGAGGCACCAGGCAGCTGAGGCAAGCCAACAGCATTGGCCACACTCACATCGAGAGCATCGATGTCAAGTGCACAGACAGATCTATGGAAGTCACAATTGACTTCGCCGAAGCTTTCGGAGGCGTGGTGTACAGCAAGGGTTACTTTAATGACCCTAAGTGCAAGTGAGTAAAATGGCAATCAAATTATTTATGGAAATTAAATTTGTTTAATCTTTTCTAATCCGAAGCAATTCAAGTAATTGAGACAGTTACCTACTACACGGAGAAAAATGTTATTCTAAAATACGATCATTTTATTCGTAAAAACGGTGGTTGGTATACGTACGAAATTACGTATAACCAACAAATTATTCTCACATGTTCCCGCCAATAAACATTAAAACTCTGTTAATTTGTTCGTAAGAACTTCAGTCCCGTTTTTACGAACCAAATGATCGTATTTTAGTAAACCAAAATCCTATCAAGAATTAATCATTGCAAAGAAAGTGTACACACACACACAATCAACAATACTAAATTGGTGACCCCGACGTGATCTGAACATGGAACCTTCTTTGGTGTAATACTATAAATCCATTTTTTTTTCCTTCTCAGATTCATCTCTTACGGTGGAAGCCAGAACAGCTACTCTTTCTCAGTGCCCCTGAAGGGTTGCGGATCCAAGGCTTCTTGCAAAGCCTGCGGAACCATTGACAATGTCCTCATCATCCAGGCTGACGATACGGTCCAGGAGATCTGGGACACCGCCAGGAAGATCTCTTGCTCCAGCGGAGACGATGCTGACAAGACGGTGGTGTTCAAGCCATTCGTGGTCGACATGTTGGAGGTTGTGAACGTACCGACTGCGCAAGGCAGCGTGGAGTGCTGGATGGATATACAGAAGGGAGTTTACCCTAGTGTAAGTTCAAACCCATTCATTTTATGTGATCGTTGTTAAGACAAAAATATCTTATATCTAGCGTAGAGGAGTACATAATGCATAAAATTAATATTTGGGCGTTTGGAAAATGATTGTGACATGTGAAAGAATTATTAAATTTATATGGTTGGAAGCCTTCAGTCTTGGAGAACACCTTTTGACATAGGCCTCCCTAAACTATCACCAGTTTTATTGATTCTTAACTGCTTAAAACTTTAATATTTCCATAAACACACAGTTCTCTTTTGATTGTTTCATATCTTCTGCGCGCTTACAATCATCTTTCTTTTTCTCAAATAATATCCGACGGTATTTGAAAACCAATTTTCATCTTTTTCAGTCGTTCTTTTTACCGTCCACTGGATTTATTAAAATGCAGGGATGCAAAAATTAATTATGTACAATTAATAATACGTTGATTTATTCTAACCCCAGATCTCACCCCTCTCCGGCACCATCAAGATTGGAGAAGAGATGTCCATCCTCGTTTACCTAAAGGATCCCAAGCAGCAATACGACCTGAGGATCAGGGACTGCTGGGCTTACGATGCTGAGGACTATGAGAATCGAAACACTAACAAACTACAACTGACAGACAAAGAAGGTTGCCCGAAGTAAGTTGAACATCTTGTAAATAATGGTGTTGGTAACGTCAGTTCTTCGTACTTCAGGGGGTTTAGAACTGTCAAATCAATAACTTAGCAATATCAGATCGATAGGCTTAACTGACGGCGATTATATATCGTTTTCCCGAGCACGGTTGCGCTCATTAGGCGTGTTGAGAGCCAAGCCATTATTGGCAAGCAAATTAATAAGAAATCACCCACGAAAGCAACACTGGCGGGTATTGCCTTTGGATCGTACCTATATTAGAATAAATTTACAATGTCGAATTCACTCACTTTAATATACATTGGAAGTCCCCATGTAGTTTTTGACACTAAAAAGAGACTTAATTGGCATTTAGCTATCACTTGGATATTCTGAACAAATTTCTGAATTCCATTTCTCCAAGCTCGAACGAATTGAGTTAATTCGTATCGGACGTCTTTTAACAGTACGATCTTCATTGGTCTGCCTTGAGTCAATAATTTTGCAAAAAAACAGTAAGTTACAAAAATTTGGAGCCTGCTCTAAAAGTAGGCGAATTTTGTCTACCAAATGTCAAAATATTTTATAGCAATGTTGACCGTGTTCGCACACACCACCTAATAACAATAGACGACGGATTCAGTAATTAATATCGTATTGATATAGGGTTTTATCGATCGATCATACTGACCTCTTGTAGTTTAGTGACTGTCGTAGACCAAATATCTGAGCCACTCAAAGGTATTATCCAGGACGGTGTGGAAATGAGATGAAATATGCCGGACTCCCATCCAGCATGTTACTTCTTTAGGTATAAGTAATATTCTCATCGCATTGAGTTACAGTATTTCACTTCTTTGACACTAGTTAGCTGAAAGTGAAGAAGATTTTTTGTGGGATTCTGATTACTGTGATCGGGTGAACTCTAACGGTATAGACAATCATTTGGGATGTGGTGTCTTATGACTTATGAAGCCCTCCATAATTCTCTTAATTTATTAAAAAGTTCATATTGTAACGGGATATTTAAATAAATGCATAATTTTAAAAGTGCAAGTATTTCACGTACTTATAGCAGTTCAACAATAGCAAGACAGTACGAGTATAATACACTTTAACAATAATTTATGGGTTCACTGATAAAGCATGTGAAACCTATGTCAGTCCTCCCAAAGAATACTTAGTTGTTCTCTTAACCAACGAGTGTCAACGAGTATTTTCTCTCTGGGTTAGCTAAACTCCAAAGCAGACGGTTACAAAGTTTATATGGGTCAATCCGGCTAGATTTTTTTCTTAGAGTAGCACAGTAATAACTGGGAAGCAACTTGTTTTCTACGACTAAAACTTTTATATCAAAGCAGTGACATCCATTCTAGGGATCACATCTGTAAGTCTGAGCAACGCGGGGTGAAAAAACTAACAAATAGCATCCCTCGCCCTAATCATTATTAGTAAGAGACGAAGCGATGCGGGAATGAGAAAATATTCGAGATCGAAGAACTAATCAATGTACTCTTGGAAATCTGCATGGTTTGTTACTTACTGTCTTTGTGATTTATGAAGTGTGTAATTGGTTATGAGTAAGTGGTTATAATATGTGTGGCGAATGTCAGTCGTCTTAGAGCTGGTATGGCGTTAAGTTTTGGTGTATATTTCAAGAAGATTTATGCTTTTTATTTATTTTTCAGAAAAAAGAAGTTGGTGTCAACCTGGCAGACCACAAAGGAAACTGGATCTTCTGGTGCTACTGTGATTGCTTGGAATAAAATCAGCGCCTTCAAATTCCCCGATCGAGAGCAAGTGTTCCTGACTTGTAACATTGAGGTAAAGAAGGCGATAATAATTTAATAGATTTGAAAGGGGATTTTGCTACAATCAAGGATCGGTTTTCAGAATTTACGAATAATTAGAAATAATATATAAGGAATGTGTTTTCATTCAAATAATTTTACGTCCAATTCAAAATATTTTTCACTCGATTTCTTGGTTAATAAGCAATATGATACTTGTGATAGTTGTTATTATTTGGACAAATTATTAATGGCCGGTTAAATTTACAGATTTGCTCTGGAAAATGTCAGGGAGCCTGTTTAAATCAAGAGACAACGCTTATAACCGACACTCCGCGCAGGCCAGATTGCTATCCTGGATCAACGGATCCTCGATGCCCACAGACTACAACACCTTTGCAATGCTATCCAGGTTCGAGAGACCCACGATGCCCATTGACGACAACCACGGCTTTGCAATGCTACCCTGGTTCGAGAGATCCACGATGCCCACAACCTACAACAACACCAGTGCCAAACACTACGTTCCGTTGTTTCCCAGGATCCAAGGACGCTAGGTGTCCCCAGACTCCTTATACCCAAACTCAGCTAAACTGTTATCCAGGATCAACAGATTCTAGATGTCCACAAGTCACGACACCTTCAGCTCTGCGATGCTTCCCCGGATCAAATGATCCTAGATGCCCACAGCCTCCTCCATCATCTACAAAAACACCACCGACTTATCTTCCTCCGGTGACGCCGCTTCAATGCTATCCGGGGTCATCTGATCCGAGATGTCCCAAAATAACGACACCTGCACCGCCGCGATGCTACCCAGGATCAACTGATCCCAGATGTCCTAAAATAACAACACCCGCACCACCAAGATGCTTCCCAGGGTCGACCGATTCAAGGTGTCCCCAAGTAACAACACCTTCTCCATTGCGTTGCTTCCCTGGCTCCACAGATCTGAGATGTCCCCAAACGACTACACCTGCTCCTCTTCGGTGCTATCCTGGGTCATCGGATGCAAGATGTCCTAAAATTACAACCCCGGCCCCACCGCGTTGCTTTCCCGGATCATCCGACCAAAGGTGTCCTCAAACTACAACACCACGACCCCAGCAGTGCTACCCCGGATCAAATGATCCTAGGTGCCCACAGCCTCCACAGTCTACAAAAGCACCATCGACTTATCTTCCTCCTGTGACTTCTCCCACACCGCTTCAGTGCTATCCGGGATCCACTGACAGAAGATGTCCACAAACCAAACCAACACCGGTACCTTTACAATGTTATCCTGGATCAAACGATCCCAGGTGCCCTAAGCCAGTAACCACTCCAGCACCTCCAAGGTGCTATCCTGGATCAACTGATCCTCGTTGCCCAAGAACTCAGCCACCAGTCACACAACTTCAGTGCTATCCTGGTTCAAATGATCCGAGGTGCCCAAAACCAGTGACCACCCCTGAACCTCCAAGATGTTTCCCGGGATCAAAAGATCCCAGGTGCCCTACGCCAGCTACAACTCCTGAACCACCACGATGCTATCCCGGATCAACTGATCCTCGTTGCCCAAGAACTCAACCACCAGTCACACAACTTCAGTGTTACCCTGGGTCAAATGATCCGAGATGTCCAAAACCCATCACAACCCCAGAACCTCCAAGGTGTTATCCAGGATCCAACGATCCTAGGTGCCCTAAACCAGTAACAACTCCTGAACCTCCAAGGTGTTATCCAGGATCAAACGATCCCAGGTGCCCTAAACCAGTAACAACTCCTGAACCTCCAAGATGCTATCCAGGATCAAATGATCCGAGGTGTCCAAAGCCCGTCACCACCCCTGAACCTCCAAGATGCTATCCAGGATCGAATGATCCGAGGTGTCCAAAACCCATCACTACCCCTGAACCCCCAAGGTGTTATCCAGGATCAACGGATCCACGCTGCCCAAGAACCCAACCACCAGTTACCAAACCTCAATGCTACCCGGGTTCTCCTGATCCTCGCTGCCCACAACCTCCCCAGTCATCAACGAAAACCCCTTCCACATATCTACCTCCCGTAACAACTCCAGCTCCATTACAATGCTACCCAGGATCGACTGACAGAAGATGTCCGCAAACTACTCCCGCACCACCAAAATGTTTCCCGG
The DNA here is from genome assembly GCA_951813805.1 of Limnephilus auricula. NCBI lineage: Eukaryota > Metazoa > Arthropoda > Insecta > Trichoptera > Limnephilidae > Limnephilus > Limnephilus auricula. The sequence goes on from OX638408.1 coordinate 7,128,039, forward strand.
GATCAAACGATCCCAGGTGCCCTAAGCCGGTAACCACTCCCGCACCTCCAAGGTGCTATCCAGGATCAACTGATCCTCGTTGTCCTAGAACTCAACCACCAGTCACCCAACTTCAGTGCTATCCAGGATCAAATGATCCGAGGTGTCCAAAGCCTGTCACCACGCCTGAACCTCCAAGGTGTTATCCAGGATCAAATGATCCCAGGTGCCCTAAACCAGTAACAACACCTGAACCTCCAAGATGCTATCCAGGATCAAATGATCCGAGGTGTCCAAAACCCGTCACCACCCCTGAACCTCCAAGGTGTTATCCAGGATCAAACGATCCCAGGTGCCCTAAACCAGTAACAACTCCTGAACCTCCAAGGTGTTATCCAGGATCAAACGATCCCAGGTGCCCTAAACCAGTAACAACACCTGAACCTCCAAGATGCTATCCAGGATCAAATGATCCAAGGTGTCCAAAGCCCGTCACCACCCCTGAACCTCCAAGATGCTATCCAGGATCAAATGATCCGAGGTGTCCAAAACCCATCACTACCCCTGAACCCCTAAGGTGTTATCCAGGATCAACGGATCCACGCTGCCCGAGAACCCAACCACCAGTTACCAAACCTCAATGTTACCCAGGTTCTCCTGATCCTCGCTGCCCACAACCACCACAGTCATCAACGAAAACTCCTTCCACATATCTACCCCCCTTAACCACTCCAGCTCCTTTACAATGTTACCCAGGATCGACAGACAGGAGATGTCCGCAAACTACTCCTGCACCACCAAATTGCTTCCCGGGATCAAACGATCCCAGGTGCCCTAAGCCATTAACCACTCCAGCACCTCCAAGGTGCTATCCAGGAACGACTGATCCTCGTTGCCCAAGAACTCAACCACCAGTCACACAACTTCAATGCTATCCTGGATCAAACGATCCCAGGTGCCCTAAACCAGTTACAACACCTGAACCTCCAAGATGCTATCCAGGATCAAATGATCCGAGGTGTCCAAAACCCGTCACCACCCCTGAACCTCCAAGGTGTTATCCAGGATCAAACGATCCCAGGTGCCCTAAACCAGTAACAACTCCTGTACCTCCAAGGTGTTATCCAGGATCAAACGATCCCAGGTGCCCTAAACCAGTAACAACTCCTGAACCTCCAAGATGCTATCCAGGATCAAATGATCCAAGGTGTCCAAAGCCCGTCACCACCCCTGAACCTCCAAGGTGTTATCCAGGATCAAACGATCCCAGGTGCCCTAAACCAGTAACAACTCCTGAACCTCCAAGATGCTATCCAGGATCAAATGATCCGAGGTGTCCAAAACCCGTCACCACCCCTGAACCTCCAAGGTGTTATCCAGGATCAAACGATCCCAGGTGCCCTAAACCAGTAACAACTCCTGAACCTCCAAGATGCTATCCAGGATCAAATGATCCAAGGTGTCCAAAACCAGTCACTACCCCTGAACCACCAAGGTGTTATCCAGGATCAACGGATCCACGCTGCCCAAGAACCCAACCACCAGTTACCAAACCTCAATGCTACCCGGGTTCTCCTGATCCTCGCTGCCCACAACCTTCCCAGTCATCAACGAAAACCCCTTCCACATATCTACCTCCCGTAACAACTCCAGCTCCATTACAATGCTACCCAGGATCAACTGACAGAAGATGTCCGCAAACTACTCCCGCACCACCAAAATGTTTCCCGGGATCAAACGATCCCAGGTGCCCTAAGCCGGCAACCACTCCTGCACCTCCAAGGTGCTATCCAGGATCAACTGATCCTCGTTGTCCTAGAACTCAACCGCCAGTCACACAACTTCAGTGCTATCCAGGATCAAATGATCCGAGGTGTCCAAAGCCCGTCACCACGCCTGAACCTCCAAGGTGTTATCCAGGATCAAACGATCCCAGGTGCCCTAAACCAATTACAACACCGGAACCTCCAAGATGCTATCCAGGATCAAATGATCCGAGGTGTCCAAAACCCGTCACCACCCCTGAACCTCCAAGGTGTTATCCAGGATCAAACGATCCCAGGTGCCCTAAACCAGTAACAACTCCTGAACCTCCAAGATGCTATCCAGGATCAAATGATCCAAGGTGTCCAAAGCCCGTCACCACCCCTGAACCTCCAAGGTGCTACCCAGGATCAAACGATCCCAGGTGCCCTAAGCCAGTAACCACTCCCGAACCACCACGGTGCTATCCTGGATCGACTGATCCTCGTTGCCCAAGAACTCAACCTCCAGTCACTCAACTACAGTGTTACCCTGGATCTAACGACCCCAGATGCCCCAAACCCATCACTACTCCGGCACCTCCAAAATGTTTCCCTGGATCAAACGATCCCAGATGTCCTAAACCAGTAACTACCCCTGAACCCTTAAGGTGTTATCCAGGATCAACGGATCCACGCTGCCCAAGAACCCAACCACCAGTTACCAAACCTCAATGTTACCCAGGATCTCCTGATCCCCGCTGCCCACAACCTCCCCAGTCATCAACGAAAACCCCTTCCACATATCTACCTCCCGTAACAACTCCAGCTCCATTACAATGCTACCCAGGATCAACTGACAGAAGATGTCCGCAAACTACTCCCGCACCACCAAAATGTTTCCCGGGATCAAACGATCCCAGGTGCCCTAAGCCGGCAACCACTCCCGCACCTCCAAGGTGCTATCCAGGATCAACTGATCCTCGTTGTCCTAGAACTCAACCACCAGTCACCCAACTTCAGTGCTATCCAGGATCAAATGATCCGAGGTGTCCAAAGCCTGTCACCACGCCTGAACCTCCAAGGTGTTATCCAGGATCAAACGATCCCAGGTGCCCTAAACCAGTAACAACACCTGAACCTCCAAGATGCTATCCAGGATCAAATGATCCGAGGTGTCCAAAACCCGTCACCACCCCTGAACCTCCAAGGTGTTATCCAGGATCAAACGATCCCAGGTGCCCTAAGCCAGTAACTACCCCTGCGCCACCAAAATGTTTCCCGGGATCCAACGATCCCAGGTGCCCTAAGCCAGTAACCACTCCTGAACCTCTAAGGTGCTATCCAGGATCAAACGATCCTCGTTGCCCGAGAACTCAACCACCAGTCACACAACTTCAATGCTATCCTGGATCAAATGATCCTAGATGCCCAAAACCCGTCACCACCCCTGAACCTCTAAGGTGTTATCCAGGATCAAACGACCCTAGGTGCCCTAAGCCAGTTACAACTCCCGAACCACCACGGTGTTATCCTGGATCAACCGATCCTCGCTGCCCAAAAACACAACCACCAGTCACCCAACTGCAGTGTTACCCTGGGTCAAATGATTCGAGATGTCCAAAGCCAGTAACCACACCAAGTCCTCCAAGCTGCTACCCAGGTTCACCCGATCCTCGCTGTCCAAAACCTCCTCCGTCATCAACCAAAACTCCATCCACTTATCTTCCTCCTGTGACTTCCCGACCAGCATTGCAATGTTTGCCAGGCTCAAATGATCCACGTTGTCCTAAACCAGTCACTACTCCCGCTCCATTAAGATGTTTCCCTGGGTCGAATGATATAAGATGCCCCAGACCTGCTACAACACCCGAACCACCAAGGTGTTTCCCAGGATCCAACGATCCCAGATGCCCCAAACCCATCACCACACCTGAACCACCAAGATGTTTCCCCGGATCCAATGACCCTAGATGCCCCAAACCCATCACCACACCCGAACCACCAAGATGTTTCCCCGGATCCAATGACCCTAGATGCCCCAAACCAGTTACCACTCCTGAACCGCTCAGGTGTTTCCCCGGATCCAATGATCCTAGGTGTCCCAAACCAGTTACTACTCCAGAACCACCAAGGTGTTTCCCCGGATCTAATGACCCTAGATGCCCGAAACCAGTTACCACTCCTGAACCTCCTAGATGTTTCCCCGGATCCAATGATCCTAGGTGCCCCAAACCAGTTACCACTCCAGAACCACCAAGGTGTTTCCCTGGATCAAATGATCCTAGATGCCCAAAACCGGTTACTACTCCGGAACCATTAAGGTGTTTCCCTGGATCCAACGACCCTCGTTGCCCAAGAACTCGACCACCGGTAACACAACTTCAGTGTTACACTGGATCTAACGATCCCAGATGCCCAAAACCTACACAGTCTTCAACTAAAACGCCTTCCACTTACCTTCCTCCCGTCACCTCTCCCACTCCACTGCAGTGTTATCCAGGCTCAAGCGACCCCAGGTGCCCCAGACCTTTCACAACTCCTGAACCACCGAGGTGCTTCCTAGGTTCAAACGATCCAAGGTGTCCCAAACCGGTTACCACACCCGAACCACTAAGGTGTTTCCCAGGATCGAATGATCCCAGATGTCCCAAACCCATCACCACACCTGAACCACCAAGATGTTTCCCCGGATCTAATGACCCTAGATGCCCAAAACCAGTTACCACTCCTGAACCACCTAGGTGTTTCCCTGGATCCAACGACCCTAGATGCCCAAAACCAGTTACCACTCCTGAACCACCTAGGTGTTTCCCTGGATCCAACGACCCCAGATGCCCCAAACCAGTTACCACTCCGGAACCATTAAGGTGTTTCCCTGGTTCGAATGATCCTAGATGCCCAAAACCAGTTACTACTCCAGAACCACCAAGGTGTTTCCCTGGATCGAACGATCCTCGTTGCCCAAGAACTCAACCACCAGTAACACAACTTCAGTGTTACCCTGGATCTAACGATCCCAGATGCCCAAAGCCTCAACCTTCTTCAACTAAAACGCCATCCACATACCTTCCTCCCGTCACCTCTCCCACTTCACTGCAGTGTTATCCAGGCTCTAGCGACCCTAGGTGTCCCAGACCTTTCACCACCCCTGAACCACCGAGGTGCTTCCCAGGGTCAAATGATCCTAGATGCCCCAAACCAGTTACGACACCCGAACCACCAAGGTGTTTCCCAGGATCTAATGACCCTAGATGCCCCAAACCAGTTACCACTCCTGAACCTCCAAGGTGTTTCCCTGGATCTAATGATCCTAGGTGCCCCAAACCTGTTACCACTCCTGAACCACCTAGGTGTTTCCTCGGATCTAATGATCCAAGATGTCCCAAACCAGTAACTACTCCTGAACCCCCACGGTGCTTCCCAGGCTCGACTGATCCTCGTTGTCCAAGAACTCAACCCCCTACCACCAAACTTCAATGTTACCCAGGATCAAACGATCCCAGATGCCCCAGACCGGTAACTACTCCTGAACCACCAAGGTGTTTCCCCGGATCTAACGATCCTCGTTGTCCAAGAACCCAACCACCACCCACCCAACCTCAATGTTTCCCAGGATCAAATGATCCTAGATGTCCGCAGGAGAAGCCGAGGTGCTTCCTCGGTTCCAATGATCCTCGCTGTCCCGCTCCTCCGACACCGAGCTCCTGCTACCCAGGATCCAGGGATCCCAAATGCCCCCAGATCTATGCCCCGAGCAGCACAAAGCCTCCGTCAACTTATCTGCCACCCTACCCAGCAGCGAGAAACAACGACATTGAGGATTACAACTCAGAAGGCTCTGAGATCGTTGAGCAAGTGGTAAAGGAAGTTTCAAGTGGTGAGCTGTACGATAATATCAACGCATTGGCTGAATCAAGAATCTACAGTGATATAAATAGACGTAAGCATTTCATAAATAATTACTGATTATCCCACTTATTTATTGCTTTTCCGCAATCATGTACCAGAAAGAAAGGTTCTAATCACATTATAACCTTTCTTTCTGATACATGCGTTGCTTATAAGTAGACAGATTATATGCACTGACAAAGTGCCAAAATATTCACCAAAAACTCTTGATATGCCCAAAATATTCACAATACAAAATCAAAAAATCATTTTTATTTTTATATATTTTAATTAAAGACGGTACAAAAATGGCAAAATATTCTTAAAATTACACATAGTTTTTGTGAAAATATACAATTAAGTATTTTTCCAAATTTTCGAGCGCAAATTTGTGACGTTTTTCACCCAATATTAATTTGTGACGTTTATCACCCAGAAAACGACCTCTCTACGTCAACTGAGGTCGGACAAAATTAAAAATTTGTGCTATTTCTGGAGATTCCTGTTTAGGCAGGGTATGAACCTGTGCCGTTGATGTAGGCATTGATGTTTTTCATGTCTTCAAGACTCCTTCAAGATTTGTAAGCAAAATAGCATCTAACTTTTTACAAATATTTTCTGATATTGAATTAGGAAGGGTGTTGGCGAGTTCGATCATTATTTCCAGTGTTTCTACTGATTTTAAAAAAAGAAAGGTTTTTTGTTTCCAATTTTTCTATGGCATCTGGTAATTTGTTGTAATGTATTGAGATGGCGGCGATATTCGTTTAACGGATGCAGATTCTTCAAATGCTAGATTGCTTGACTGAATTGCAATGGCCTCAGAACTGTCAAATTGACCAACTACTGTTTTTTTAAATCCCTTCACGTATTTCCCGCTACTAAACGAAATATGCACAATTGAGAAAAAAGAGTAAAATATGCATTAATAGAGAGTTATATGCATTTGCATATGCAAATATGCAAATGCATAAAATCCGATGTCTACTTATAAGATAGCGGAAGGGGTTGCAGCAGAGCTATCAGCGGAATGCCTTTACATTGTGAGAAGAACTTCTCTTTCCAAGAATGGAAAATTACATAAAAATTAAATAATTAACAACAGTAACTTAATGAGAAAATTTCAACATTTTCTCTGAATAAACTTACCCAGATGTAATACACCTATTCCTTTTACAATTTTTTTTATTACAATCATGTTGGATCAAATACTTATCATCTTTTTTTATTTTTCAGTTCAGCAACTTCACAATATCGGAAAACGAAGTGCAGAGAATACCGACAGCCAGAATGTCTCGGCTGCATCGATATTCACATCGGGTTACCTCATGGCTAGCTGTGGCCTCCTCGCCTTAGTAATATTAAGTAGTTTGGCGGCATACATAGGATACAGAAAGCGATCAGTAAGAAATACGGTCGTGAGATGCACACCGCAACTTCGATCATGATGAAAATAATGTTTAAATAACACGGCCAGTATTTAGAAGGCTTTGAATCATAAGTTTGCTTCAGCGACAAGTCTTAAAAATTTGTAATTAATTTTGATAGAAGTAAGTACCAGACACTTACCTGTAAAAATATATTATATAATTCAATTTGTTTTAATATACTGCCACTTGCGCAGCAACAAAATTTTAATGAATATATTTTTTAATGCAAGTTTAATTTTATACAACAAAGGTACAGTGTGTATTAAATTAATGCACAGTGTTAACACTTTATCTTGAAAATAATAATAATATTATGTTATTGAATTATTTATAATGATGAAATTATTTGTGTGCCATTTTAACCACTTTTCACATGTGAGTGAATGAATAGGTTTTTAACAGTAAAATAAAATGTAATTTTGTTTTATTCCAGTAAAGATAAAAAAATAATCTGGTTTTAATCCAGACAAGCTAAAGCATAATCTTGTTCTATTCCAGATAAGATAATGCATAATCTTATTGTATTCTATTCTAGTAGAGATAAAAAATCATTTTCATTCCATTCCAGAAAAGATAAAGTGTAATCTGGTTCTATTCCAGAAAAGATAAAACGTAATCTGGTTCTAGTCCAGAAAAGATAAAAGCATATTCTGGTTCTGATCCAGTTAAAATAAAGCTTGATTTCGCGAATATCTACTGCTTGACTAAAAGTCACTGCCTTTGTTTATAAGAATAAAGATAAAAATCTGCTAAGTTTAACAATAATTTGCATGATCTGGCACCTTTTTCGAAAATGTTTAGAAACATGTTTGTTTCTTATTGTTTACATTGTATTATTTTGTAAAAAAAAACATTGTATATTGTGTATTTTGATAATTTTGGACTGCATATTGTAGTCCTACCGTATTGTAATGGATGTATTTGTGAACCACTACAAGATATAAAATAAATATTTGAGAAGTAAAATAACTTCAAAATGAATAAATTAATGTTTTATTCTTCTTCTTCTTCTTCTTCCCCTTGTCCTATTCAGGTCGGGGACCCACTGCATCGACAAGGCTCCTCCATACGTCCCTGTCTTGCGCCGATTGTTCGGCCCATCCTCTCCTCGCACAATTATGTTTTATCATTCTGCTAAATTACTTTTGAAAATAATTATAATTTTCCATCTAGACAACCTTTACAAAAACAAAGTTAGAAGTATCGTCTGCACCGATTTCAAAATAAATGGTTGCCGTCACTGAGTTAAATATCAATATAATACAAGATATTCCAACCAATGCAACTATATAATTCCAGTAACAAAAACCTCAATGGCCCAGTCACAGTTTAACTTTCTTGCTCCAAAAATCTTCAATAACTTAACAATTGAAATAAAGACAATAACCAAATATCACACTTTCAGGAAGACGCTTGGAGACTTTTTGATGAGTGAATGTGATAGAATTAGAAGCCTGTTTATATAATCTAATGTACTTTTTTTCTCCTTTCTATTTTCTACTTTTTATTATAATTTTTCCAATATTTAACATGATTTATACTAATTCCATGTTTACACTAGACTTCATATTTCATACAATGTAACTATACTATATTGGTCACCATGATACAGGCAGCCGCCTAGTATGGTGATTTAATATATCAACTTTATGTAAATGTCACAATTATGTAACATGTATTAAATAAATAAATAAATAAATAAATAAATGGTTGCCGTCAATTCAAATAAAACTTTTGGACTCCAAGATCTCAGAGAGGTCAATGAAATTGATTATCTGTACAAGAAACAATTTTGATATTTTAAATAGTTTGATCAATTTCACCAGAAGTAAGGAAAAAATGAGCTTACTTTTAGCTCATGGACGCACACACACTTCCATTTATCTCTTCAGAATTATTAAAATCTATTGTGATACTCACTTGATTCTTTTATTGATCAATTTTTTGATTGCTATATAAAAATTGAGTCATTATGCCTCCCATAATACAGTATTTCAATGCTAATTAATTACAATTTAGATTATACATGGTTTAAGAAGTAGGGGACGCCCGAGGAAGACATGGCACGATCAAGTTAATCAATACTTGAGTCGGGCCATGTCAAGAGTCGGAAAAATAGATGAGTATGTATAAGACCAAGTTTGAATGTGGATGAGGCAAAGAGTGTACGCCAAGACCGAGTTGTTTGGCGGTCCGTCTTCTCTGCCTACCCCTGCAAAGAAACGGCGTGATGGTTAGTTAGTTAGTTAGTCAGATAGATTATGCATGGTTTACATAATCTACACTGCCAAGTGCTCATATATAGAGGGTTCTTGTAGTATGTGTGTTACAATCTACACTGCCAAGTTCTCAGCTTCTTTAGAATGTAGAAAATTGTATGAGAATACTTTATTTACTTATTTATTGGCTCGCCAACAGGATCCAACACTTAATTATCACAATAATTAACATTTTCAATATGGTTATAGCGATGATTTCAATGATTGGTGAGCTCACCATTCATCACAACATTCTATGTGCAACAATAAATTAGTTTAAATTACAAGTTTTTACAATCAAGGAGGACCAAAATTAAATATTAATAATTACAATACTTATTGATAATAATACCCAACTTGAGCAACTTGAGCCTTCTACTGAAAATTACTTCGTAGTACTGCTACATACACGTAGGGGGATGTTGATCCTTTTATAAAGTACACGTAATAAACCAAAATAAAGACAACTACTCATATGAAGTGGTCGATCAATTTACCTACCTGGGCTCTAGTCTGACAGAGAACAATAAGGATCCAGCAGAAATCAGAAGGAGAATCACAGCAGCCAATAAAATGTATTTCTCTTTGCTGCCAGTGTTTAAGTCACGTAGCGTCCACAGGAAAACCAAAGTAACCGTATATAAAACCATTGTGAGAACTGTATTGGCATATGGATGTGAGGCGCGGACACTGACGGCAAAGGTGGCTGAAATGCTGGATACTTTTGAAAGAAAAGAGTTGAGCAGTATATGTGGTCCCGTGAAAGAGGGGGAACAGTGGCGCATCTGGCACAACAAAGAACTATACGATATATATCAGGCCCCCAACATCTTAGCCCATATGAGACTCCGCAGGTTGGGATGGGCTGGGCATGTACAGAGAATGCCGGACACATGCGTCCCTAAAAGAATTATGACTGAACACCCAGGTGGAAAGAGAAAAGTGGGAAGACCCAGATTGAGGTGGGAAGACGAGGTAAGAGGGGATGCGGCACAGCTTCTCAATGTAACAAAATGGAAGTCAGCTGCTGAGGACAGGAGGAGTTGGAGGAGAATGTTGCAGGAAGCCAGAGCTCGATATGGGCTGTAGCTCCATCGAAGAAGAAGAAGAATAAACCAAAACATATAAAAAATAAAAATTATTATTTTAAATTGCTAGAAAACATAATGATATCGACAAAATTGACATAAATAAAATGGGTCGCAATGGTCGAGCGGTTCAAGACAGAAATCTGGGTACGATTCCCAGTTGCGACTGTTAACTTTTTATTTACTGAGATTTATTAGTATTGTCTTCTTTATTCTATGATTAATATTACATTGATGGGAATAACCTTTAAGAGTTCTTCTAATCGAATTTGATATTATTTCTAGACTTGTAGCAAAAGTCAACAGTGGTATAAATAAAAATCGGATATGTTTAACTGAGACACTAAATGTAAGTTACAAATAAAATCTTTAAAATTTCGAAATCATTCAAAAAAGATAGCAGCCAAGAATGTAGGAAAAATTTAGTCAATGGTAATAAAATTAATTCTCAATTTGAAAAATGGATCGAAAAAAATTACATAAATAAAATTGGTCCCAATGGCAGAGTGGTTTAATGCATTGTCTCGGTAATAAAATGATTCCCAATTGCAACCATTCTATTTCATGTTTCATTTAGATTTATTAATATTATCTCTTTCTTAGATGATTAATATTACATTGAAGGGTATAACCGTCAAAAGTAATTTCAATAAAAAATATTGACATACTTGATTTACATTTCTGACATTACTTGGAGTCTTTGATTATATAAATGTCATCAAAGCTTGGAGTATAAAATTTAAGTGAAATTTTGGTGACGTTACGTTACTGATGTTGTTTTTTTCAACTAAAAACATTAAGAAAAAAAATATTTAACAGGTAGGGGCGGGGTGGTGGGTGAGGGGTTACTCGGCTGAGTGGTCAGTGACAACACGTGGTAGAAAAAAATGTTTGATTATGATTTATTATTAAAAAGGCATAAAAGTAAATTTTAAGAATCACTGGTTTAAAGTAAGTCAAGCACGAATTCATTCTCAAGTAGTATTCAGCACTTTTTTATTAATATTATTAATTGATCAATATACTGTTCGTAAATTTTATGCAATACATTTTAATCTTACGAAATTGATAAATTTCAAATTCCTCCAGTCAACAGCCCTGACACATTTTGTGGGTTCTTACCCTAATTTCCTCAACGTATCGCCAAAAAATATCGATTCGACATGCCCAGAGACCCCATCACTAAAATTTGACAACTTTCAATCATTACGAATTATAACCTCACAAAATTTTGAAAGTTATCTGGTAGTACTGCGGACTGCGTCTGTAATTAATTTATTTCATCTTTAATTAGTGAAGTCATTAGGTGAAAATGCCCAAGAAGAAGACGGGACAGCGTAAGAAGGCTGAGAAGCAAAAGCTCAGGCAGAAAGAAATCCGAAATGCAAAAGAAAATGTCGAGTTGGCCGAACATCCTTGTAACGCTACAATGGAATGCGAAAAGTGTCAGAAGTATGTATTTTTACCGCATTTTCAATCTTCATTATCCTAGTTCTGGTCTGTACTTTGATATTGACTTTATCCCATAATTATTAGCGCTATTATTTACCACTCCCTCATTTTTAAGCTTCTCATTAATCTGTTCAATTCTTAGTTCCTGTAACCAAATGATATGAAACTTTCCAAAGGCAGCTTACATTTTGTAAATTTGATTCATTATCTTTACCTTAGTCTATTTTCTGTTGAATAATGCATTTTCATTTATGCATCCAAGTGTAATAAATTCTTTCAGCATAAATTAAGTTTCCGTGGTGTCTAACCCCCTTTTTAACATAATATTGAATGTATTCATGATAAGAATTTTTATTTATTTGATAGTCTGATCATAATAACGCTTAATTCAAGTCTTTCGTTAACTGCAATAAAAATTTGCAATCATTGTAACCATCGATATATACACTTCTAGATATGGCTATAAAATGCTAATTTTCCAAAGGATTCCGCTCACCTATGAGTATTCACCTATAGGTAACAAGCAATGATCTTTTCACTGTGATGAAGTGTGCTTTTTTAAATGTTTTATAAAATCAATACTATGGTAACTTTTTGGTCATTTTTCGATTTATATGCCGTATCTGTATATTTGGTCGATAGCATATTACTTCACAGAAAACAAAAAGGCCAGTTTTCATTTTACGTAAATGTAATTTTGAATGCAGTATTATCGAATGGAAATTTTTGTCTTTTTATAGTAAATCACGTGAATCCAAAGGTTCTTTCTAAAAAATATTCATATTCCAGATCCTGAAAGTTTACCGAATTCATAATTATTAATTTATATAATTTGTTGCCAGGAAGCAGAAAAGTCGAGCATTCTGCTACTTCTGCCAGTCACTGCAACGCCTACCCATCTGCGCGCAGTGTGGCAAGGTCAAGTGCATGCTTAAGACCGGAGATTGCGTGGTTAAACACGCCGGGGTTTTCACCACTGGACTTGGGATGGTGGTAAGTTAATTTTATCCATATTTGATAAAAACAGGGGAGGTAACCATTAAATAGGCACATCAAAGTGTTGCCAAAGTCATTCAATTATACTACTGCAAATTGCATCTATGCACAGCGGTGCCACACCTTTGTTTCTACCGCACACCAAACACATAAATTTCAATGGATCCACCGTTTCAAGAGTATGCCTAGTTTGATTCATTAATTTATGTGAAATAATATTCCATATTAAATGTACGTATCAAAGTTATTATCAAAAACATTTTTTCCTTATTACAAAGATAAAAAAATAGTTTAAAATTAAACCTCTAACTTTTACCTTATTTACGCCGCTGTCACATTTGTGATCCATCGACGGTTATCCCCGTAAGCGGATGTTGCATTTGTGATCCATGATGTTTCACTAAACAGGTTGTATCAAAAAGTGCAAGTGTCGTGGGATAGATTGGAAGTAATAGAGAAGGTTTATAAAATATTTCAAATAAATCGGTTCAGTAGAACTCTAGATATCATGCACGCCAGCTTGAAAAGGGTAGTTTAGAGAAAAACGCGTGTAAAGTTTTGAGTAAAGTTTCAGGCAGTTTTATTCATATAATGGTCCGGTGCACTTACATTACGTTACTAGGACCTTCAGTTAAAATTACAGTATATATGCATATATATACATTACATAGGTACATAATATAAGAAAGATTTTAAGGGGTAATTCATCCGCAGGTAGTCGGGCAACGTCTACCATGTATTGTTCAGTTTGTTCCGGCCAGATCGGTTTAGTTGGTGCGCCACAAAAAAAAGCTTACTCCGAAAATAGTTCGAATTTCGAAAAATCCTTATAAGGACATATTTTAAAAGATCTAAACTTCAAAAATTTGTAAAAAAAAAAAAAAAGGACACATAAGCTTGTTTTCACGATAATTTAACGTAGGTAGACATAGGAATGACGTATGCCGCGTACCTGAGTTATTAAGAGACCTAAATGATATTTTTGCAATCAAGGAGCTGTTGCATATATTTTTGTATTCTTTCTATTTATCTATAATATAAAAAACTTTTAACTCTTTTCTTTTTCTCTATTGTGAACTTTCTCACATATTATTTACCTGTATGTTTCTCATTTTAACCTACACTATATTATTATTTTTATGCCATCTGCAATTTAAAAACTGTTTATTTTTATTTTTATATATAATATATTATTTTCACTTACCTTTATACCTACCATTTTTATAATGTTAATTTTTATAAGTTTATCTTTCTTATTTAAACATTGTATTATATATACTTCTTGTTACAGGGTGCAATTTGTGATTTCTGTGAAGCTTGGGTTTGCCACGGTAGGAAGTGCTTAACCAGTCACGCCTGCACTTGTCCCTTGACTGAGGCCAACTGTATGGAGTGCGAAAGAGGTAATTGTTATTAATATCTATAAATATTTTAGGAAGGTGCCAATCTTGCCACTATATGAAATGTCAAATATACACTATTTTAAATATGCTTTGTATATAAAATTATGTTACAATCATGTTCTAATGTTGTTATTGGCTTCTCATGTGGAATAAAGTTATTTTTTTTTTTTATTTATTGATACAATATTTTTACATTTAATAGTAAAATTCAATAATGTTGGCCTCACTAGGTGGTTTACCCGTGCTGAGGCCTCCATTTTATCTACAATTTAATTTTTACACAGTACATTTAAAAATATATGAAAAACATAAGATGATAAATTAAATTTAAAAAACATAGATTTGAAATTAAATTAAAATTAAAAATAAATAATAGATATTATATAAGGTTTAAAATAGGTATATTTATATTATGTGTGTTTGTGGGTGATTGTGTTTTATATTGGTTTTGTGTGTTACTTTATGTTTTATTATTTTATGCTATGAGATTTTGGTAATATTGTCTTTTTTGTTCTTTAATCCATTTTGTAATTTTGTGTCGGAATTTATTTTTGTTTTCCTCAATTCTATTTTCGAGTTTTAGACTGTTGAATGCTTTTATAGCGTGATATTGGTAGTGTCTTTGTCCAAAGCTTGTATTTACCGTCGGAGTTTTTATGTTTTCTTTGTACGCTTGTCTAACTGGTCTGTTAGTGATATTTTGTGTTTGTTGAAATTTGTTTTTTTGGTCAAAAATGTAGTTAAGTAGTGTTTTAACGTATAATTGGCGTATGTCTAGTACGTCACAACAATTGAATATTTGGTCTGTATCAGTAAGTCTATGTTTTTTAAGTATTACCTTTAAGATCGCTTTCTGCGCAATTTCTATGTGTTCGATAGCTGAATTTGTTGCTCCTCCCCAAACAATTATTCCATATTCTATTATTGATTGACAGAGTGCAAAATATATTGTTTTCATTTGTTTTATTTTGTATATATTTCTTATGTTAAGGAAAATATGTATTGTTTTGAGGAGTTTATTTGTGATTTGTTTGATGTGATGTGTCCATCTAAGGTTATGGTCAATTACAATTCCTAGATACTTTATTTGTTCTTTTTTTTCTAGAGGAGGGCAATCACAGTTATTGGTGTTTGAACATTCGTGTATTTTTATGGTGTTTGTGTTATTTTTTGGCTGTCCCGTGCTATTTATACTGTACGTTGTATATTTTGTTTTCGATATGTTTAATGTAAGTATGTTTGAGTCTAGCCATGTTTTTACTTGCATGATTCCTAAATTCGCTATGTTAAATACATTTTTCCAATCCTTAGATTTAAAGAGTAAAACTGTGTCGTCGGCATAACTAACTATTTCACCGTCTATTTCCATGCTGCAAAGTTCATTTATATAAATAGTGAAGAGAACGGGCCCTAGTATGCTTCCTTGTGGAACTCCATATGTGATCGGCAGTGGTTTGCTAGTATGGTTGTTAATTTTGACTTGTTGTGTTCTATTACTCATATAACTTTTTAATAGTTGGAGTTCCTTGCCTTTGATACCCACGTTTTCTAATTTTTTAAAAAGTGTTTGGTGGCAGATTGAGTCAAAAGCTTTAGCTAAATCTAGATATATCGCTATGCATTTATACCCTTGATCTAAGTTGCTATGTATATAATCTATTGTACGCGCCAAAGCTTCTTTTGTGCCTATTTTTTCTCTAAATCCATATTGTTTATCCGAGATTAATTTGTTTTCTTCCAGGTATTTTATAATTTGGTTTTTTACTACTCTTTCGAAAATCTTTGAAAGCGAGTTTAACAATGTGATTGGTCTGTAGTTAGTTATTTCCATTTTGTCTCCAGATTTATAAATAGGGATCACTAGTCCTTTTTTAAGAGTACTAGGAAAGCAGGAGTGTGTTATACTAAGGTTGATTAAGTGTGTTACGGGTTTTAAAATTTCGTTTTTTATTACCTTAATGCAATCCGTTGTTATCTCATCTAATCCAGGAGCAATTCGGTTTTTTAATGTGTTTATTATTTTGTCAATTTCCTCTTCCGAAGTTGTTTTTATTTTAAATCTGTGTTGTGACGGTTGCGTATTTATGTTTGTTTGTGTTAGTGTGTTTGTGTTAAGAATTTTACGGTTCGCTAAAACTTTTCCTATACTTGCGAAGAAGTTATTCACATGATTTGCTATAGTTTCTTTATTTTTATTGGTATCTATTTTTTTTGAGTTAATGTTTAGATGTTCGATTGTATTTTTCTGTTTGAATTTTTGTGTGTACGTAACTTCTTTTAATATTTTCCACATTTCCTTTGGGTTATTGTTTTCTTTTTTTTCAAGTTTTTCTCGATAGTACAACTCCTTAGCTACTCTAATAATTTTCGTGCAGATGTTTCTATATCTTTTATAGTAATTAAGTTGTGTTATGTCGTACGGCGTATGTTTAATTTGTTTGTGAATTTTGTCTCGTTTACGAATACAGTTTAATATTCCCTGTGTTATCCATAATTTAATTTTTTTAGTTTTGTGTGTAAGTTTTACTTGTTTTAGATTAGTGTTATTATTTATTTCTTGCGCTAACATTGTTGTAAATTTATCCCAGGCCTCTTCGACATTCTCTATTCGGTATACTGTACTCCAGTCCATTTTTTTGAGTTTTTCTTTTAAGTTTGTGTAGTCAATTATTTTTTTTGTGATTATTTTATGTTGGATAGGTTTTGTGTTTTCGGTATCAATTGCTATCATATTCATGTAGTGATCTGTAATAGTGCTTTCAAGTACTACGGTTTTGGTCTTTAGTTTTGTTTTGATCATTATATGATCTATACAACTTTTTGTGTTTTGTGTGACTCGTGTCGGAACATTTATCGTTGGTTCCAGTCCATGCTGTGCTAGTATTGTAAGGTATTCTAAGTTTTGTGGGTGTCCGTTTTGTAGAGTGTTTATGTTTAAGTCTCCAATGATGATGATATTTTTGTTTTTGTTGAGATCATTTAATGTATTGTTAAGTGCAGTTAGAAAATTTGTAATGTTGTTTTTGGATGGAGATCTGTACATTGCAAGAATACACGTTTCTTTTTCACATGTTATTTGTATGCAGTTGGAGTCTATGATATGTATTTCTTGGACGATTGTGTTTATTTTATCATTGATGTATATCACTATACCATCATTTTGATTTTTGTGATTCTTTGTATGGTGTGTGTTATAGTTTTCGATTGTTTTTGGTATATATTTTTCATTCAACCAGCATTCTGTCAGCACAATTATATCAAAATTATTATCAAGCTGTTGTAGGTATATAGTAAATTCATCAAAATTTTTATTAATCGATCTAATGTTTTGGTGTAGTATTTTCATTTTATTTTTTTCTTTTGTGATATTGGTCCATATGTTAATATCGTTTGTAGTTATACAGTGGTGTTGGTTGTCTGAGTCTATATATTCCATGTAATCAGCCATGTTGGTGAGTATTTGTGTAAGTATATAATATAAGTATTAAAATATTTAAAATTAAATTGAGTAAATGAACATATATAAATTTAGGGAATAAAAATAATATAGATCCAATGGATTAATAATTTGGATAGAAGTTGTCAGTACTAAAGAATCTAAAGTTACTACAATAATTAAAAGAATTATGAATAATGCAATGACAAAACGTGTCAGGCGAATTGGAAGAATTAAAACATAAAAATAATTTGCGATAGATAAGTTAATAATAAGCATAAGAATATTCAAAATTAATAGATAGATTATATGTTTTATAACAAGTAAAATAATTGTATTAAATATGAGAATTAATTGGGACGTAGAAATTGAAAATTTTACAAGTTTTGCATAATTAGAGTGATTGGAAGGATTATAATAAGACATTAAAATTTTAAGGATGAAATTGATTGAAATAAGTGAAGGTAATGAATTGATTAGGAGAGTTACAAAAATAATGTTAAAATAATTAAAATAATTTTGATAATAAAAACATTTCGAACAAATAGTGTAAATAAAATAGTTTAATGTAATTGTAGAAATAAGATTTATAAAAGAATTACCTAAATTAATTAATAAAAAATTTAAAAAAATATATAGCATCGACTGGAGTAAGTTTGGATAACAAAAATATTTAGAACAGTAAAATTTTTTGGTAAAATAATTAAAATAATTTTCGTAATAAATACAAGTAGAATAATAATATTTGAATATAAAATACTTTGTATAATAAGAACATTTATAAAAATTAGTGTAAATAAAATCATTAAAAATAATTAAAGAAATGATAATTTTAAGGGAATTACATAATTGCAAAACTATAAGAATTAAAATTAAATCTAGTAAATGAATATAGATAAGTATAGAAAATATAAATAAATTATCAATATGATTTACAATTTGAATTAAATGTAATATGTAAATTGAATAAGCTTTGCTAAATGAACAAGGTAAATTCTTTTTATTGAATAAAATTAATATGTTTATTAAAAAAATCACTTGATTTGTAATAATTTGACGTAGTATACAGTGCGCAATTTTTAAAGTGATAGCAATAATTATATGGGTTACGTGATTTTTATAATGAAGTAAATGTGTTGTTTGAATAATTTTAAGGATATTAATCAATATTGAGAGTGTTAAATAAATTAGAAAAATAAGGTACTTGAATGAATAATAATAGGTTAATAAATAATGTAAAAAAAATAATGTTTGTGGTATAAATTTTCTTATAAATAAGAACTTCCTAAGGTTTGTTATAACATCCATTTTTAGATAGCAAGTTTAACGACAGTTTGGCACTCGCAACCATCGGTTGAAACTATTTTTAGGTAATAATTATAGTACGTACTGACTTCTTATATAGCTGACAGCCGAAGGTGCGAGTTGCCGTATACCGTCTAGATAAGTTTAGATAGATCATCCGAATGCTTGATAAAAATTATTTTTTCATTCGGTGATTTACGAATTAGTATTCTATTCTCTTTAAACCAGACAAACATGTAATTAGTTTCTTTTGCTTTCTGTTTCGCTTTCCAGAGCAGTTCTTTGAAGTATGGGCAAATGGTTTCCCCTATGTAGATTTTTTCGCTCCCCAGGGCTGATGCGGTTTTGGCGTTAATATTCTTCCGTAGTGTTAGCATTTGGTTGCGCTTGTAGAGATCGTGAAATTTGACTTGGATTCTCGGGTAGGCTCCTGGTCGTCTGTCCTGGATCCGTTTCACTTCCTTCAGGTCCTGTAGTTGGATGGTCATCCCGGTGGCCGCAGCCACCTGCTGTACAAGTAATGGTGTCTGTTCCTCATTTGATTGAGGGATTCCACATATTTCTAGGCAATCATCTTTCGTGGATTGCTCAAGATCCGCGATTCTAATTTCTAGGCTCTTAATAACCTTATTTTTATCATTATTTTTTATTTCCATTACATCAGTATTGACTGTTTTCTGCGATTTTTCAATGTCCGTTATACGCTTATTTATTTCATCATGTTGATCAGATATGAATTGTATAGCTTTTATAATTTCTTGGTTTTGTATGATTATGGATTCATATTTTTGGGTATATAAGTCAAGTTTTTTTTCAACAAATTCCATAATTGTTGTTTTAAAAATGGATAATTCCTTGACAAATAATTCGGATGTTAGTAATCCATGGTTTGCACCATCTGTGGTTGGAATTGATAAATTATCTGTGCCTATTTGCTGGTCGATTGCAGATTTTGGTGATTGAGTCGTCTGTTTACCATGTTTGACGCTAGATGGCTGTTCGTCATTTAAAAGTACATCATATTTTGTCGTATGTTTTGGTTTGTTTTTTTGATGTTGAATACATTTTTTACACTTAAATTGTGTGTTTCTTGCACTACGACGAGAGGATTCCCCGATTTCCGCACAGCCGAGGTGATAATTGCTTTCACAGAGGCAACAGCATACATAATCAGATGGGGAGTCAATATTTTTTTGACAAATAATGCATTGTGTATTCATTTTGGCTGCTGTTATAAGCGAGTTCCTCGTAAAAAAAATGATTTTTAGATGGTTACCTCAAGTGTATGATGGCAATCACTTTAGTTACACTTGAATATCTCTGGAGGAGTCACTTATTTTTAGTTTTTTTTTTCTTTTCTCCAAACAGATTGACACTTTCGGTGACAGTTTTGTACTTGAGCTTAAGACACTAAAATACACCACTCCGCGAGAAAAAAATATACAGGTGTGATGCGCGGTCTTCAATTTAGTATAATTTAAAACCTTAAACTTGGTTTGTTATAGTTTTTTTGTTGTTTTTTTATTAATTCAATGCGGACACAGAAATACGTAAACACTAGACTTGGTAGGTAGTAAGATTGAAAGCACATTGCCCTTGGCAAGTTTATGATTACACATGCTATTATTAACCTCAAATGCTTCTCTAATGTCTATAAAATATTTACAAAAAGTAACCATTTATTTGCTAACACAATGATATTATATATGGTTTATTGATTTGAATACAATGACAAAAATAAAAGTCACAGCAGCTGTGTATATCTTTACAGCACAGCTGATGATGGTAATACTATTAGTTCTGTGAACATTAGACCTCACATTTCACAAAAAATATGATTCTAATTTTCTCTTATTGAATAAATAAAAACCAAAATATACTAATGGATGAATTCATACAAATTAAGGGTAGGTACTTAAGTACCTACAAGAGATGTGATCTTATTGGGGTATCCCATTCTAAGGTTACATTGTTAAATGATTAAATGAAAGTAAATACCTATGTTTTAATAATATGAGAACAATAAGGAAGTCGAGTCCTTTTTTTATTTTTTTTTTATCAATATTCACATGTAAACTTAAACATTGGTATTTTTTTAAAGTTTGTTGTCATAATTAAATAAATTCTACAAGTTTGAATTTTATTAAGCCCGCAAAAACACCGGCAAGAGCATAATACCGTGCGGAAGAGTTTGTGACGTAACCCGGTCCTTGATTGTGTGTAATATAAGGTAAAATATTTACAAAACCGTTTCACGCTTAATATGGACTAAAAAAATAATTTTAAAAAGTTGAAGTAGTTAGATATTAGCTAGTACTAATTAATTCATTTACCAAAATTTCGAAAAAAGTGCATTTTAATGGTTATTTTTTAAATTTAAAAACACAAAATGTAATTTTTTACCTACCGCTTTGTTAGGAACAGTTGCAAGTTTCGTTGAAAAATGACATTTCGTGTTTTTAAATTAAAAAAATAGCCATTAAAATGCACTTTTTTCGAAATTCCAGTAAATGAATTGATTAGTACTAGTTAATATCTAACTACTACAACTTTTTAAATTTATTTTTTTCGTCCATATTGAGCGTGAAACGGTTTTGTAAATATTTTACCTTATACTTCACACCATAAAGGACCGGGTTACGTCACGAACTCTCCCGTACGGTATTATACTCTTGCCGGCGTTTTGGCGGGCTTTGATAAAATTCAAACTTGTAGAATTAATTTAATTATGAAAACAAACTTAAAAAAAAAAAAAATACCGGTATTTAAGTTTGCATGTCATCTACATGAACATATTTAAAATATGTTTACATATTTTGTCAAAATATGTTTTACTCAACTTCCCTATTATAAAACAATATCTAGAAGAAAATAAAACAAAATACAAGCTTTAATCTTTGTTTGGCTGTAAAATTATACCAAATTCTTCCTTCCCATGTCCATAATCCATATTTCAAATAAGGAATTATATAATTCCTCCAAAAAATGTCACTATCTAAATGAAAATGATTTTTTCAAACATTCTTCAAACAGGTAGGTACCCTAATAAAAATGCAAATAAGATAAGTCCATATAAACACAAACATTCCCCATTTGAAAAATAATCTTTACCAAACCATTAAAACGG